>CM025781.1:8326106-8385337 GCA_014636745.2 Centella asiatica | reverse complement strand
CAATATAGCCCGTCAACTTGAAAAATTGACGAGGCAATAAGTGACGGATCCATCGCTCGTTTAGCCCGGCAACTCTATAAGTTGACGGGGTAAAAAGTGGCGGGGACATCTCTCATTTAGTCCGTCAACTTTAGGAAATTGACGGGGTAAAACCTGACGGGACAATCCCTTGTCTAACCCGTCTTGTTCAAATCTTCAGGTTTCGCCCTCAATAATTTTTGTAGCGACGAGAGTCTTACCCCGGCAATTCCTGAAGTTGACGGGGTAATGCACTCCCCCCTAAAAAAAAATCTCTCCTTAATTTATTTAATTTCTGATTTTAATAAATACAATCAAAAATTAGGGGGCAAGTGATATGGGCCAAAATAATAAGACCCTAAAACATAGTAAAAGTTGTATAATAAAGGCCCGAAAGGCCCACAAACGTTTGGGCGTGCACATTTGACGAACCTAAGATAAGAATAAATAGGCAAGGGATTGGGATCCCCTACCAAAAATAAATTCCGATAGGATTTGGTAACTCAATCCTGATAAGGAAAAGGAAGAACAATCCTTGAAGGACTCAAGGTGCTTAAGTGTGTATAAATAGAGGTCAGATTACTACATTCAAGGTACGCCATTCTTTCAATACTAAATTCGCTTTTCTTCAAAATCTTTACTAACACTCACACTCGAGGGTCTTCCAAAGGGCTGAAGCCCCACCATTCTTGGGAGATTTTTTCTGCAGGTTAGCGAGACATTAAATTCGTGGTCAAACTTGGTCAACGATTAGGGCATTTCAAAACCCTAATCCAAGGTGCGTAATTTGACGTATCATCGGGAAATCTCTTCTCAATCTAAATTTTATGTAACAAAAAGAAAAATATTCTACCATCAATGCATTGCAAGCATATAATTTACTTATTCATATATGAATCTTTTGAAATCAATGTTAAAAAGAATTTCCGAATTGTGGGGAAGAAACAACCTAGAAAGGGTCTAGGAGTGTCATTTCGAAATTAATAACGTAACATGTATCTTGTCTAACATAAGTTAAAAAGAATCAAAATAAAACTGTACGTTGTTAATACGACCAAAGATGTCTAGATCAAACAAGAACAATCATACTTTAACCTTATCATTCAACAAAACAAACAAGAATCCCATAAATGTTTAATCAAATATAGTACGTACATACACTTGTCCTCTTTTTCTTTCAAGATAATTCTTGTTAGAGGTTCACTCTCAACTGCGAAATTTCGTAGAAGTTGTGATACACACACACACACCTGTGTGTGTGTGTTTCATATGCTTACAATTAATAAGGTGGGGATCAAATCCGAGAAAGCGATACTTTGGCATATAGCATACCTCAACTAGCAATATCATATACAGTACATCTGTTTATCACATGCATGCATGTATACAAAACTTTCTATAGAGCGGAAGACATTTGTACGTTGTCGTTCCGACTAGTGACGGTTAAAAGATTTTAGTTCAAATACTTCTTCTATAATTAATTGTAAGAATTTAGCAATATTATACAATTGTCGTGGATTATCTCCTTAACAGAGTCGGAGATGCCGGTAGTATACTCTTTCTGGCAGCTAGAAATATTCGAATTGACAATAGTGATTGTGTTAGTTTTACATGCACAAGATTAAAATTATAAAATTTAGTAAACTTATTTTATATGAACTAAATCTTTAATTTTGAGATGGATATGGAGTAAAAAATTATTGATAACTTAAGAAACAGGTCAGTTGTGAGAATAAATGAGACAGGCCGGAGCAATGCGTATTACAAGTCTCCAGACATGAGATAAGCTAAGATTGGCAGCTATACAAGTGGATAATAAAGCGTAACTAGTTATGTACAACCTCTCAAATCATGACAAAAGGGAAAGCAAAATTAATTACCTGCTTCATATACCTATTATTGTTCACAAGGTGCATGCACATACAATTCATAGAGCGGGGGGGTGGGGAGAGTGGGGGAGGGAATATCGATATTAATAGTATAAGATTACATGTAAGATCGATTCCAAAACTTTTGGTCAAAAAGTTCTTGTAATCTTTTGATGATTTATTAATAAATCATTAAAAGTTATGTTCGAGATCGGGTTTTTTATTTAACAAAGAAAAAGTTGTGTTTAAGATCGGGTCGTTTATATAGTTAAACGAGTCAAACTTAGTCAAGTTTTGGAGCTTGAACGGAACCGAGCTTAAAAACTTAAAACGAACAAAAAAATTTATCCGTGATCAACTCGTTTAAATAAACGAGTCAAATCGAACGAACTTTAAACGAGTCGAACAGATGAATAGATTGATTCATTTACAACTCTATTTTTAATGATTGACTCCTTAAAATTCAATAATCTCCAATAAAATTTACCCAGTTCAATGATTTTTTGTTGTTGTTGTTGTCGTCGTTGCATAATTTGATGTCAGTTGAAAGAACAACAATTTAAATCATTTTTAACATTAAAGGAAAACTAAAAGAACGCGGAGTTATGAAATGGAATTATATTCAAAGTCGGTTGGAGATTATTCCCTTCGTTCCAACAGCACAAAAATGTTTATTACGAATATTATAAAATGACGTACGTGAGTTGGTGCGTGATCAGTGGATCCCAAAATGCGAATTTGAGCTTGTAGCATATAAGCTATGAATTGATTGATTTACAAACTCCTGTAAGTTCTTATTATCTACAAAGAATTCTGAAATGGACATTGGGCTATTAGAAATACTTACTTCATACTTAATTTGATTTTGAATTATTATAATTAAGATTTATTTAGTTTTGATTAATTATAAGACAAACATTTATTGTCTTTTTAATTTCCGCTATATAAGGAGCTAGTTACCGTCTAAAGATTTACATATATACTATAAATTACTTTCACACAATGTAGTAATGTACAAAGTTAAAATATACATTTTAATAATAAGAATTAAAATGCTGAATATATATATATATATATATATATATATATATATATGTGTGTGGGGGGGGGGGGGTGGGGGTGGGGGTGGGGGTGGGGGTTGTATTACTTGGAAGTGTTTGGTGAATTAAAGATGAATTTAAAAAAAAAGGGATCTGGGCTCCCAACTCCCAATGGATGAAGTGTTTGAAGTGAGCTCGTATAATGGGATAGCCAAAACAAGTGAATAACTAATTTGGGACATCCTCTGATATACTAATATTTGGGCCTCCCTATTAGCTGAAATAGTTGGGCATGTCTTGTACTCTATGGCTTTAAAGGCCTGCGAAAATATTAACGGTAATTCTGGGAAAAGTTTACGAGAGCTAAGATGAAACTTAATATTAACGGTAATTCTGGTTTCTAAATTCAATTGGATGGCCATGAATTTCTATACTTGTAAATCTCCATTTTTATCAATTCTTCAAGTACTCCGTCCATTTCAAAATATACAACGTTTACATGTATTTTTGAATGAATTTAATATATGTTAAATATTTTATATTTTAACAGTAAAATTTTAAAATTAAAAATATTTTACGATTAATATGATATAAAAATTAAAATTATATAAAATATTTAACATGTACTAAATTTTACCTTAAATTATGTGGAAAAAAAATCAAACGTCAAGTATTTTGGAATTAATGTAGTAATAATTCTGTAATTCATAATTCATAAAACCTCGATTTTAGCAATACCCATCTCCAAAAAAAACTCCAGAATTTCAATTATTTCAGCACCTGATTTTCTCTCAAACAACCCTTTTTTCCTTAAGGTCCAATTACTTGCTCCTCCAAAATGAGAGTTATACAAAGTTTTGTTTGTTTTTTCATCGATTTTGTGTATTTATTTATAAAAAAGACAAATGATATTGTCGGAAAAATCATATTGTGCAATGCTGAAGTCAAATTACATGCAAATAAAAAGGGAAAGTTTTCATAGAGCAATTAATTTTCAATTGCATGACATTCATAAAAATTAGAACTAAAAAATCTTTGAATTTCGCTTGTTTATGTAATAACATGTGGTTGTTTCGTGAATTTATTTATTTGTCTTTTAATTACTCTTTACTTTCATAGTTAAAATCATAACAGATAAGAAGATCGAGCAATCTTTAGATTATGTTTAGTTGAACAGAATATAATGACGTAGTAATAGAATTGACGGATAAAAAGAAAAATAGAATTGAAAGATAAATATCACAAAATTATAAGAAGATTATGAAAACGAAAAAATGATGAATTGTGTGCAAATTTTTGTTGTAATAGATTGTACAATCTCTATCTAGAAGGATAAGTTTAAAAATACATATAATTTTATAGATAGTAATAAAGTAAAAAATAAATAATTTAATAAATAATGTAAAATTCATTTTATTTTCATATTATTCAATCCTATCGCAATATTAGGGTTTGTATCAGTGTACAAAACCCTATAAGGTTGTTACCACCTTAATACGATTTTAGTTTTATTTAACAAAAAAAGTGTAAAAAGACGCTTCAAATAATTTAAGAATATGCTATAGGCGATACTACATGTTATGGTACAAATAAGTTGCATGAAAATTCGTTGAAAGGCAAGAATCAAAAAATTTTCTGTGGTGAAACAAAATATCTCTCATTTCCTATATGGAGTTCGATAATATTTATGGTAGTTATTATTTGGGTTTGAGCCAAGAATTTAAATTGATTTCAGTATCCTGAGACATTCTTTTCAGGACATAGATAATAAATGTTTTCGTAAACTTAGAATTTTGTTATGTAATACGGAGTATATATGAAATAAAAAATTTATAAGTATAATTTAAGATGAGTGTGTGGATTTTTATGCGGTAGTTTTCTTTATAATTTTTTAAAAATTTATATAAGTGTAATATATCGTTGAACCAACTAAAATTTTGTAAACCTTTCTACACGCAATTGAGAGTCAAAATTGGAATTGTATTAAATTCATAAATTGTTTTCCTATTTCTTAATTACACATTCCACCAAGAAGGATACGTTGATTAAGAATGATTTTCACCACGTAAGTTTTTGTTTTTCGCTCATTATTTTTTTTAATCTTCTTCAACTTTGTTTATCAATTATTCACCATTCAAACTATACCTATATCTATACATTTTTTTAATTAAGATTTAAAATGGTATGACTAATGACTCCACTAGTTATATTTTTTAGTCTCGTCAACGAAAGGCACACAAGAATAGAGAAGAATCCAGAAACGTAGTTATCAAAACTTCTCCTTATTTTTAACTCCCACAGTTATAGCATTTATGTTGAGCAGGGTTAAGCAAAAGCAATTTTGTTTAGTTATTAATTATAAAATACTAATATTAATATTATTTCTCAATTAGTGGGGTAAAAATTCCCAAAATGGAAATTGGAAATGGACAAAGGCAATAGTATAAATAGAAATATATTAGTAATTTTAAAGGAAATAAAAAAAACATCTACTCTAATTTCAGGACAAAGATCGTAAATTTAGTTTAGCTTCAGATAGTGTAACCATGTTATGTTATACACTTGTACCACACGTATCTAAATTCTGAAGTACCAAATCCTCTGCTAATAAAATCATCTAAAAACTTTGTACTAAACAAAAATACACAATTAATTACGATAAAACATAGGATAATTGTCAATTTAAGAAGGAACAAAGCAGAGGATAAAACAAGAAATGCAACAGCCTTAACCAACTTCCAAATCAATATTGAACTGAGAAAGAAAGGAACTATATATGGTTATTAGTACTCCACACTTATTAAAAGTCTTGGACCTTAATTTATGTTGATGTAGACAAAATGGTGGATGTTTCCATCATATATTTATATTGCAATATGCAAACAAGAAATCATTTTCTATTAGTATGATGAAATTGGGTGAAAAAAAAATCTTTAAAAAAGTAAATAGGAGTGAATTAGTGAAAATCAAAACTTCAAAGAATCCCAACATCATTAATAAACATTTGGTGTTTCACAATGACCTATAGTTTATTTATAAGTTGAAATTTAAGTTCTTGGTGTACGGGGTTTTGCTTTTGCTTCACGGTAAAGGATTTGGTTCATAAAATGGTAGTCTTGAGTGTCGACAAATATAAGTGCCTTCTTCGAAGTTAAAATTTAAGTTAATGAATATAAGCAAGTAAAATTTAATATCTTGTTTTTTGACTTATAAGTGATTAATAAAGAAGTATATACAAAGAATTTCCCTTAGTTTTCATGAATGAATTTCAAGTTTACTTTATATTAACACAAAAATGATGATAAAATTCAAATATCCTATATTAACTACGGAGTATATCCTTTATTCGTATATCCTTTATTCCTTTTATGATCATTCTACGTAATTTTGACAAAAAAATAATAAATATTTTGATAATTTCTTCCAAAATTTTTGTCGCAATTAACGTGTACATCATTGAAATTGTTTGTGTATTAATAATGAAGTCGTACTTGTAAGAACATTTGCAACAGATGCTGTTAACCTGCTTACGTTCCTAAAGTAGGGAAGTGATTAACAAAAAAGATGTAATTAGTAATGAATTAGAATAATATAAATGAGATATAGTATAAAGTGTAGAAAATTATATTTTATTGGTTTAAGCTTAATAGGGAATTTGATGAATTTGTTAAAAAATAACGAATTTATTAAATGATAAAAAGTGTAATTTTGATTTTAAATAAAGAAATCGTTAATGGAATATAATGCAATTGGTCCAACGACCCTTACCTAAATATTATGAAATCCAAACATGTTAATCGCCATATTTTCTTGATATTAAAATATTTGAAATGTTATCATCACTCCCATTGTTCTACATCAACTCCATATTTTATGCATTACACGCATACGACTATTGAAAAAGGAAAAAAAAAAATCCTCGAAAACGCCTGGCAAATCTAGACGTCAAATGTCGAGTTAAACTATATGTTGACAGATATTAATTCAAGACAAAGATAATTGCAATTAAACTTATACCGTTATGTTAGAACAAGATTAATTAAATTATTTCCGCAACAAGGCCCACATTTCATCTCTACAAAATTCTTTATTATATTGTGGATTTGTGGGCCCCAATATAATATAAAAATTAAAAAATGATTAAAATAGCAATTATTTTAAAATATTAATTTCAAATGTAATCCATCTACTGCGACACAAGTTGTACCTGACAGATGGGTTGGGTAACCATTAAATCATGATTTAGTGGGTTGAGTTACCCATTTGTTAATATTGAGTTAAAATGACATCTAAATTATGTAATTTTAAAATCATTTAATCTAAATATTTTTTATCACTTTTTTTTTAAATTTAGTGGCGGACGCAGAATTTTCGTTAAGAGGGCTAAAAATTTTTAATACGCTATAAAAATGAATTTGTTAATATGATAGTGTATTATAATAATAAAATTATTGAATTTAAAATATTCACAATATTACTCTACTATTCTTCAGTTTTCGTTCCGAAATTTATCAAATTATAATTCTTTCGTTTCAAAATATAGTATTATTCTAAAATCATAAAATAAATTATACTTTGAACATCGAAAAATTTATACATAACAGTAATTTTTATACACTTCATAATATTTACTTCAAAACTATTAAATGTTAAGAATGCTAAATTTAATTTTAAAATATACTCCCTCTGTTTCTAAATAAAAGATCTCTTTTTTGGCCACGCATATTAAGAAAAATTTTACTTTAAAACAAATTATAGGGTAAATTCATAAAATTTTAATTCAAAATAAACTCTTTTTTTATTCCCAATATAATTATATTTACTGTATATTCCAATAACAAAGTTGAGAGCAAATTCGATAAAATATGATTAAAATAATAGTACTATTATTAGAAATTGGTTATTTATTTTGGAACTTCTAAAAAATGAATAAAAGTCATTTATACAGAAACAGAGGGAGTAATATTTTAGATATCTATTTAATAAAGTAACATATTACTTATATTGTACAAAAAAGTCAAATTTTTTTTGTTAATATTAAGGTTGTATATTTGATTGAAATTTATTATACAAAAGATTAGTTTTTCAAAATAAATTTGTTTGTAATATTTAACTGATGATAAAATAAAAGTATTGTAATGATAAATTTTAAAAGTAATATCATTATATAATAAAAATATTACACAAATGTAATCTATTTTGTGTAACATACCTTAATTTCAAATTAAACTTTTTTTAAAATTAAGTAAATGTATTTTTAATTTTGAAACGATAAAAAGACTCTATATATATATATATTTTTTTTTAAAGTTCAGGGGGGGTATAGTCCTCCCTTGTCCCCATGTGGATCTGCCATTGACCTTTAGGAAATATTTAAATTATGATTATTGTTAATTACATAAATATTGTTATTGTCAGCTCATTTCATTAGTCGTCGTCGGTCGCCATTGACAGATGCCGGTTGCCTCCGCCGCCATTTGTCGCCACCAATTATCTCTCCACCGGTTGTCGATCACCGATCAATACCAGTATCAGATATTTTAATAATATTAACATATGTTTTAGTAATGTCAATAAATATTTTAGTAATATTAACATGTTAATTAGTAATATTAATACATCAATTTGTAACAATATAAGACATTTTGATTATTAAAATATCTAGTCATCAGTCGTTGGTTTCTATTTTTAAGAACAAAACTTTTTAATAATATAAATAAATCTTTTAGTAAAATAAACAAATTTTATTGTAACATAAACATTTTTTTTTAGTAATGTTAGAATGTTAACCGGTAACATTTAACAAATCTGAAAAAATAAGAAAGAAAGTTAAGGAAGAGAATATGAAAAGAAAAATATAAATATTCAATATTTAATATTATCTTCTTTTGCTATCATTACTATCATTATGACACAATTATTGTCACTTGCTATATGTACTAAATATTTTGTGGAGAGTTAGCCATAACATTGTCAAAGTTTCTAACTAATTTGTTAAAATTACTGACAAACATGTTAGAATTGCCAAAAAAAAAAAAATCCTAAAATTATAAGCAACTCAAGTTTTCAAACAATTTATCCTACATTCCCAAAGTAAAAAAAAAAAAAAACATGAGAAAGAAATATGTTCTATCGCTATCATAACCATTACACGACCACCACCATTACATCCACCATATTAATTAATAAATATTTTACACCATTTTAATAGCACATTTGCTTAAATTACTAAGGTATTTAAAAAAATTTTAGAAACTCCACCATATTAAAATTACTGAAAAACTTGTTAAAATTACAAAAAAAAAAAAATATTGGAAATATATTACCAAATATCCTTATGAACAATTATCGACAGATTGAGAATGACAAAAAAAAAAATTAAAAAAAATAGTGAACCACCGTTGAAAACATCAGCCATAGACACGATAATCATCACAGACCTACACCTAACTACCACCATCAAATCTAAGCAAATAATAGATAAAAATATTAACGGAAGATTTAATATACCAATAGAAGGAAAATAAAAATAAAAGAAGAAAAAGAACGAGCAAGAAATAATGATATCGGAGGAGAAGGCCATTGGCAGTGATGAAAATATACAGATTTGATTTGCACCTAAGCCGCCATCGTTGTTCCTTTTTCTAACCATTGAAAGCCGACTTGTTCACGTTATTTCTGGCCATGTTCATCGGTTTCTGGATAAAATCTATCACCGTCGTCGATTATTCTCTAATACTTTATGGTAGTACCTTGCTCGACTCCACCTTTGTTTATCACCAATCTCTATGAATTCCGTGTTTGATTTGATTTTCTAATCTGATTCAAAGGAGAATAGAGTTCGGATCTACGAGGAGAAAAAAGTTCGGAGAGTTGAAGTGGACCAAGATTGGATCAGTGAAAGCAACAAGATTAAAGAGTCGTCGTCGCCGTCGCCGTTCAGTCACCAACGTTTGTCCTCGTCTTCATATCGACGCCGATGGTGGTGGTGTGGCTTGCCGCGGCGGTAGCAGTGATAGTGTCTGGTGTTGATAAAGATGAGAGAGAAAGAGAGTAGACAGAGGAAGAGAGATCTTGTCGAATAAATGATATTATAATGTGTATTATATGTAAGGACAATTGAGTAAATTTACATTGAAAAAAATACTGCACTGGTAGAGTTTGAAAGTATAACCACTAATGGAAATAATCTTAAAATGGGTAATTATTTGAATCACTTAGGTCATTCATACATCTCTTATAAAATTTGAATCTTTCTCGGTTCCATCATTGCTCTAGGATAAATTGGAATGACATAACCAGTAAATTGAAAGGCAATACATAAATATATAGTACGGATGGATACATAAATATATAGTACGGATGGATACATAAATATATAGTACGGATGGATATATATATATATATATATATATATATATATATATATATACCTGGCAAAACTCATTTCTATGGCATTGTAACCATTTTAAGTGGTAATTTTGCATTTCGGAAATTAGACAGAAGTCCTCTTTTGTTATCCAAAGTGTTCTATTGTGCTTTTGAATATATAGTAGCAAGAATAAGAATTATTAGAATGAATACCATAATGAGTGGATGTGTGATCTCTCGGCCTTTTATGTACAAAAATAAGAAATAAAAAATGATGAGAATGACTACTCGATCAGTTTGAAGGTTGTCATTTGTTTTTTTTTTTTGTTACGCAATAGTTTAGAGATTTACGAATACATTTATGTATTTATACTTGGTTATCATTTTAATTAAAAGAAAATTTCAATTTTTACCCATAAATAGTGATGCGACATCTTCGACTCAAAACAGTTTATGAGAGTATGGAAACCATATAAGTGTAAATAGTTGAGTTTGGATTAAAGATGGTAATGTAAACTCCAACCCGTGGGTATTATCCGAATTCAACTTAATGATTCAAGTAATTTGGTTGATAATTGAGTTTGAGTTTGGGTACGGGTGTAAGTACTACTCAAGTATAATTTTTGGGTTTAGATATATGTGTTAAAAATATTCGTCTCGAACTTGTGCTTTTTTATTTTTTTATTTTTTCTCTCCATGATTTTTTAGAATTGAATATCTCATTCTATGTCACTTATTCAAGAACAAACACTGTATATAAATTAAGTGATGCAGTTTTAAAATCTTAATTAATGTATATAATTACAAAAATTCATTCTCACTCTCTTTGTTTCACTTATTTGTTGTTTCTTAAAAAAATTAGTATACCAAACTTGTTAAGTTTAATTTATTATTAAAAATCGAATAATAATACTAGTAAGTCATTCTAAACTTATAAATTTTCATAAATTTTTTTTATTTTAATTTTTTTAAACATAATTTAAATTTTTGAATACCTATGAATCGAATGTAGTTATTAACTATCCATCAAATTCAGATAATGAAAATATTTGATAATTCAAAATTAGTTTCTAACACCATAATTTAAAATTGAATTCAAATACTACCTCACCCAACATGCCTCATTGCCATCCTTACTTTGGATAAAGTTGACATATAGAGGTGGAAGTAAACAAGTTATCATGTGCTCTTTGTAGGTTTAGACATGTTTGTTTTGGTAACCAAAAGTAATTAAAATTATAAGTGAGTAATTAGATTTTATTTATTTTAGTGTTTAATCAAATGGGTCATATATGAATTTAACTTATATCTATTATACTCAATCCACTTATTACCTAATTTTTAAATATATTTATAATCCGTTACTCATCAATAAACACTAATTATTCGTTACCCATGAATTATACCCATTTCATTCAAATAAGACCGAAGTTAAAAGGCACTTTGAACTCTCCCGATCGTCGTACGTCTTACTAAATAAATAAATAATACTACAAATATTTAATATTATCATCAGCGATTACTCCGTATCTTTTTTCTTTTATTATATTATTATTTTTCTCTTACGGAGTATTATATATTTCCCTTAATCCTCTTTTTAAGCTGGTTATGCCCAATTTCCTGTAGTATCGCCCTGTAAATAAAACTCAACGTTCCTCTCTGCCATTCGTCACCGGCGCCGATTAATCTGAACACATACCGGAGCTACAGCTACGGACTGAGGCGATGCACTTCGTCAATGCCGTCGCGCTTATCCGATTGGCGTCGAGAAATATGGATATGGCGTTGGCGCCAGAAATGAATTTTGCTGCAGCGGAAGAATCGACCATAGCTTTTGGATCGGTTTGGTGGTTTATATACGCCGGGATCTCCTGTTTTCTCGTCCTCTTCGCCGGAATAATGTCCGGTCTTACCTTGGGATTAATGTCACTCGGTCTCGTCGAGCTCGAGATCCTCCAGCGTAGCGGCACTCCCTCCGAGAAGAAACAAGCTGGTATTTCACCTCGTGTACTGATCCGTTTTTCCAATTCTTCATGTTTTGATGTTTAGAGGAGTAATATGTGAAATTCTACTCGTTCTATTAAGTATTAGATAATTTAATCATGAATTTGGAGTGTGTATCAGTTTAATATTTAAAACTTTAGAGTATTCCCCTAAAATAGTATTTAATCGCAAGACTACTTTGTATGATTATTGATTTTGTGAATTCGTTTTTCTATTGATTAGGAGACCAAACATTTATTCAAGGATTCTTCTACAGTGTCCTGTTGTCCTGCAAATGAGCATTGTATGTGATTGAGTATCTATACTGTCCTTTCATTGTGGTACTTATGAACATGTTCCTGGATAACAAACATAAAGTTTTCTTAGTGTTGATATCGAATTATCCATATTAATTTTGTCGGTATGATGAGTCCCACCTTGTTAGGATGAGTTCCCACTTTGTCAATTGTGAATCAATTCCTTATGTTCTGTGGGAGCTGATTATCCTTGCCATTCAGTTCGGATGATTCAAGCTTATAGTAATCTGATTGTTTGTATGCAATGAGTTGTGAACTTGAGATGATTCTGGAGAGTGCAAATATATATTTCAATGATGCAAAAAAAGTGATCTAGGTGGTCGCCCAGGCATGGGAGCCAACCCTTCCTTTGAAAGTTCATTTAGTAAATTGTTATGTGGGCTTGGTGGATCTAGGTTGGATGTTGACGCTCTGGCAGAGATCAGGGGGAATGGTTCTTATTGATTCATCTGACCTTTTTTCTTTCAGTTAGCTTCCGGCAAAGGCAATGATTTTTCAAGCTCTAATAAAGCTCCAATACGAACTCTCCATCTGACCGACTGTTTTGTATAAATGGAGCTTATGTGTTGATAACTTGTGTAGCTATATAGAATACAGTTGTATTTATAATTTATATTATGTATTGGTTTACATTGCTCAAGTAATTATAATTTCAAGCAGGGGATTTCCTGGTAAACTAGCTAACTTTTGACTTATGACTTCTTACATTTTTGTTAAAATTACTAATAGTACAAGAGGATTCAGAAAGAAAATGCTTACAATAGGAAAATAAATAAGAGTGATTGTTTCCTGCTCTCATTGTTCCTTTGATTCTTGAAGTCTCTAGGCTCCATTTATTTAATTATTAGGTTGTCTCCTGTTCACTACGTCAGTGTATCAGAACTAGTTTTTATTTCATTTTCTTTGATTAACAATACTCAGGTTGTTTATCTGCTAATTCAACTTATAGGTATTTTGCAAAAGTGTATGCTGCAGTATATGTGGTTTCAAACTTTTAATAAAGTGCTGGCTAGTTGATAGTCTAGAGCTGAATGGGAGATCTAAATATTATTAGTATTGAATTAATGTGTTGCATGGCCCAAATCTCACTCCCCTTTCATGAAAATTTCGAAGTTGTCTAGTTATCCTGGTTAGGAGTTTTGACTGTTTCCTTTTGAAGTCAGCCTTGCATGTAAATCTCGACGTTATTGTTAGTATTATTAAACCTGTTTCATTAATGTACATATTTCCAATGGTTCCAAGCTTGGCATTCTATTCAATTTCTCCGCTATCCACTATCATCTTGAAATATTGTTGCTTTTACATCATGGTTATTTTGCACTTTTTAATGACTTATGATTGGAGACCATGGCGTGATTTTCATGATCAACGATTGTGTCCAGTTCTCTAGTTGAAGGTCTACTTGGGGTTTTCTACTTCCAGTCTTCATAGGGACTGGCTTATTGCATAACATTGATAGCCTCATATTTTATCCTCTTTGTTTTATTTGGACATATTGTCCACTTCTGTTATACTCTTGTTCCTTATTAAATTTTGATTTATATCATATGATTAAATCTAATTTAATTGAAAATTGCTTCAAAGAAGCTTGGTTGAATGCATTTTAATTTTACTATGACATATCTGAATTCAAATTGGTTTTGGTTTGGTATCTATTTTTGCAGCTGTTATCTTACCAGTTGTGCAGAAGCAACACCAGCTTCTAGTGACTCTGCTTCTGTGCAATGCTGCAGCCATGGAGGTAATAGATGGAGTCTCTTTAGATATAATTTGAATTGGAATTCATATAGAGAAATTTACTTGGTATAGCTCCCTTTTTTTCTTTCTCTCTTTCTTTTTATTCCCTCTCAGAGTACTTTACCTTCTCTAGTGTACTAAATGAAACACAGATAGTCTGATGTTCTTGTAAGTGCCAAAATGCATTGAAAATTTATTGAAAAAGTGAAACTTAAGAACCTAAAAGAATGTTACTGGGAGAATGATGAGACCAAAAAAATCTATAATTCTATATGAATTTTAGTCATGATAGTTTAAAAAGGTTCTTTAAGAATATGTTTTACACAGATACATAGATTTATGAATGCACCTTGTTATGTATAGACTATAAATTGGATGGTAGAATGGTTTAAGTTCATTACAGTATCTCTTTTTCTGTCCTTTTGTGTAAATAATATTAGTTGTAGAACAACTGGGAGGATCCAGAAAATGTGAATTTTCATAGGTGGAGATGACTGAAATAAGAAACTTTGAAGAAAAGTCAGCACTGTGCATATTGTTTTCTGCTGATGAAGTTGGTGGGAACAAGAAGTGTATTTTTTAGAATTTAAGTTTCCTATTTCCATTCATCTTTTATAACATTTTCCTACATATTGTGTTTCAATTGGAAGTTTTTAATAGATAGTTCTGCTTCAGCTTTTTGATAATTTTTTGCTTATTTGCAGGCCCTGCCTCTATACTTGGATAAAATTTTCAATCAGTTTGTGGCAATTTTGCTTTCTGTAACTTTTGTTCTATTTTTTGGTGAGGTACATCATTGGAAATTATCGAAGACTTGACCCTTTGAACTCATTGATTTCAGAAGAATATAATCTTATTGCAACTTGTCAGGTTATCCCACAAGCAATATGTTCAAGATATGGACTTGCTGTAGGTTCTAATCTTGTTTGGCTTGTGCGGTTTCTGATGATAATTTGCTATCCAATTTCTTATCCTATTGGGAAGGTAATTTGTAGCTTCAATCACCTGTACATTGTCTGTACATTGATTGCATTCCCAACGTCTCTTTGTCTACTATATACATTTCCATCTGCGTCACAGCCCTGTTGGTCAGAAATGGGTTTGATAAGTCCCTTTTAGATTTTTTAGGTACTTTTCACGGGTTCAAAGTAGAGAAATGTTTTTCAGCCAGATTTTTTTTTTATTTCTTTCACCTTTCCTCATGTCTGCTTTATGAAAACAAAAAAGTAATTTTTTCTGAATGCCAAAATAAATTCTCTGTAGTTGAATTTTAATTTTTCTATAGTATATTGTTAACTTGAAAATTTTTCCTTTAATCTATATGGGATCTTTTGATTTAAATGAAGTTGTGTTTCGGCTCCAGATGCTAGATTGGGTGCTGGGCCATAACGAAGCACTTTTTCGGCGAGCTCAGTTGAAAGCACTTGTCTCCATTCACAGCAAGGAGGTAAACAGGCTTAATTTATTTATTTGGTGCTATGTATAACATAATTTTCTTGAATTTATGTGCCCGTTATCAAAATTTTATGACCGTATAGTATTCTAGTGCTTGAATTCTCTCAATTTCTCTTCTTGCCATAATAAGCTGCTACTGTCCTTTTCAGGAAGGTAAGGGAGGTGAACTTACTCATGATGAAACAACAATTATTAGCGGTGCACTAGATTTGACTGAGAAGGTAATCATTTAGCAGCTTGAAATTTTCCGTTTCTTTTTCTTGTCACTTATGGAACCATGACAATTTCATTTATATAATTATATATCTTGTGAACAATAACTTTTTTTTTCCCTGTTCTTGTCACTTCAACCTTGTAAAAGTTCTGCTCTTACTCTTCTTTATTAAATTTTGTGACAGACTGCTGAGGAGGCTATGACACCAATTGAATCAACATTTTCATTGGATGTGAACTCAAAATTGGACTGGTAAGTCCCGTAGTGTTAATTGTTATTCAGCTAATAGTTGATATAATCCTGATTGATGGTCCATGAGTTTTTTTTTCTTCCTCCGGCAGTGGCCCAAGAGTTATCACTTGGGGTCATATCAGATTTAACAAGTATTAAGTTCTTTAATAGGATATCCACAAATTGCTATAGCGCCACTATTCATGATTTTGGTAGATTCTGCAGTAATGTACATGTTATAGGCCTACTGTTTATAAGCTTCGGGGTATTTGTTTTAGTAATGGCAATTGAAGAATAAAATAAGACTTTGGAGCAACAAGGGCATGTTTTTATCAGTGTGAATTATTGTCTACCACAGCTAGATCCCCCCAAACTTTCCACCCTGAAAAAAATATTCAAGGGGGGAAAAAAGAAGAAGCTTCATACTTGCTGCTTATTGAAAATTGTTAGCTCTAGAGTTGAAGACAGTTTATTTGAAAATTAAGGCTGCAAATAAAATTATACACTTAGTTACGAGCAATATTTTAAGTAATTATACAGATTGATATCTGCATTGCAAATTCAAGTTTAAACTCATCTAAATGCATCATGAGGGTCAAATACAAAATGATGGTGCTGCTGATTGACCTGTATAAAATGTCCTCAATTGCCATCCATTGGAAGGTTTCATCCTATAAAATTGAATTCATTTACGAGAACATCTTTATATTTTCTTCCCCTCCCTAATTGAGTTGTAGGTAATGGAAGCAGAGTCATCTAACTTGTCGAGATTTTTGTCTTATTATAATTACTGTAACTAAAATTTCTGTCGGTTTGTTTCTTATGTTCTTTACCAATGCAATTGACTGCTGTTCCATTATTTATCCTGAACCTGTTAGTCTATCAATCATCATGATTGATTAAATTCTTTTTTTAGCAAATAATCTAGTTTTGGAGAAAATTATAAAAACTAAACAGCTTCTTTTTTCTTTTCTCTTGTCAATTTATGTCACAGGGAGGCAATGGGGAAAATTCTCGCTCGGGGTCACAGCCGTGTTCCTGTATATTCTGGGAATCCGAAAAATATTATTGGACTTTTATTGGTAGGTTATGGTGCCAAAGATTCAGCCCTTCGCATTGTAGCACTGGTTTCTTGTTCTTTTCTTCTTTGTTATTTTTAGTCCTTCCCCTAATAGTTCTATGCTTTACCATTTCATCACAAATATATTAGGTAAAAAGTCTTCTTACGGTGAGGGCAGAAACAGAGACCCCAGTCAGTGCTGTCTCTATCCGGAGAATACCACGGTGAGAAGATCACTTATTCTTATCATGCTTATGATTGTGTTGTTTTATCCTTGTTATATTTTTTGTGAAATGTGCTGAACATTAAACCAGGGTTCCTGCGGATATGCCTCTTTATGACATACTGAATGAATTTCAAAAAGGTAGCAGTCATATGGCAGCAGTTGTGAAACCTAAAACGAAAAGCATAAAAGCTCCAACAATAATTGAAGAAACAATTACAGAGGATAAGGTTACTGGTGTAAATTCTCAATCAAGTTCCCTTCTATCCAAGCAGGACAAAAAATTGGAAAGTGTCATTGTTGATATTGAAAAGTCTTCAAAACCTGCAAATACCAAGACAGAGACAACTCTGAATACCAATATTGTCATAGCCGGAAACTCTGATTTATTAGAGGATAGTGAAGATGGAGAGGTCATTGGAATCATCACTTTGGAAGATGTATTTGAAGAACTTCTGCAAGTAATGTTCATAGCCCACTGGCTTCCTAGTTTCTCCACTTATTACATACGTGAGTTAGTACCAGAAGTTAATGTTGATCTTTTCCCCATAAAAAAATGCAGGAGGAGATTGTAGACGAGACAGATGAATTTGTTGATGTACATAAAAGGTATTTTAATATCGTGACTGCAAGATAGTTTTACCAAGGATAAATATAAAGAGAGAGAGAGTTTTACCAAGGATAAATATAAAGAGAAAATAATTGCAACACAGTATGGTCAAAAGAGCCAATATTTAAAGCAAATTTCCATTTTGTAGGATACGCGTCGCTGCAGCTGCAGCTGCCTCTTCAATGGCTCGTGCCCCATCAATTCGGAGGTTGACTGCCCTTAAAGGATCTGTAAGTGGACACCGTGTGATACCTTATATACTCTATAATTGTGGTTCAAGTCTGAATAGATTTCAAAAGTTTAGTGAGTAGAGTTACCAGTGTAGTTTATTATCTATTAGATGGAATTTTTCATCTAGATCTTCAAATTTACCGTTTCAAACAGACATGCTTAGAGAGAAAATAAAAAAGATCTGACAATTGCTTCTTTCCTTCTGAGTAAAATTCCTCTGACGCTGAAGGAAAATTCTATAGGACAGGAATGATGCTAGAAATGCTAAATAGAACTTAATATTGGGAAATATAGAAACAGAATACGTATAAAATGAGAGTAGTCTAAATGGAATGTTTAGTTCGCTATGTGGTTATACAAGACTTAATAGAAGTAAAATATTTGAACAGAAAGTTAGTGTAGTATAGTTCTGTTGATGGAGAATATGAGAGAACATATAAAGAAAGGTTGGTCAGGTTTATGAAGAGCTTTAGGAACTGCAATAAGGAAGTCCTCAAAACAAGATGCAAGGAAAAAGTCAGAAAAAAAAATTACTCAGGAGAAGGTAGCAATGAGAGATTTGATGGACGATATAGACTAGTCTGTGATTTTTGGTAGGACTTCTAAAAATGGGAGAGAATTAATACTCCCTCCGGTCGAAAATTAGAAAATTAGAAAATTAGAGATAGTGCTATTTTGGAATCCTATAAATTCATTTGTGATATGAATTTGTAAAAATATGAAAGTATAAAGGTTTGTGCCTGAGAGTAATCTTTATGTATTTCCTAATATTTCACTTCAAAGTTATTAAGAGTAAAAAATTTCACTTCAATTTCGGAGTATAGGATTTCACAAATTTATTTAGTTTGAAGTGAAATGTATATCTAGTTTTGAAATGGAGAGAGTCGTTACTTTGGAGAGGTAAAGTGGCTATTAGCTGTTTTTTGTTTTTACCTATATTTTTAGTTTATTGATCTTTTTCTCTCTTATTTCTAATGTTAATATTATTATTAGTGTTTTTATTTTTTTATACTTTTTTCTCTATCTTTCACTTTTCTTTGATATGAGTTCAGACTGCCGACTTCAACTAGCTTAAAATAAAGTTGCCGATGTGTGGAAATTTTAAATATAAACCTTAAAAACATGGGGTCTTTGCAAATTGTGTGCTTTGATTTAGCATGTAACTCCATTATTCAGAATAAGTCCAACCCTGCATAAACCTCATTTGATAAGAGAACAAATTTTGATATTTTATGGGTTATTTCTATAATTCTATCCAACATAATCTGAATCATGTGTTATTCTCCTCTTCAGACCGGCCAATTGAAGCAAGGGCAAACGGCAAGGAAATTCAGCGAGGACAAACTCATTTCCAGTGGTTTACAAGGAACTAGTCTTGCAGAACCTCTGCTTGGTAAGAGACAATGAATATTGCCTCAAAGTTTAGCACTCCATATATGATATATCCCTCAGTGAAAATTTTTCTTTCTTTTTTTCTTCTTGGTCTAAGAAGAAAAGGGGAGCGTGAGCAGCATCACACAGATTTTTTTAATTCAGATATGATACACAATGAATTTTGACGTAATTATGGTTACATTGTTATTGTTTTCTGGCAATTAAGGTGTTTGTATCTTATTAAATGTCGGACTTATGGAAAGTTGAGTATTTGGTCGAGTGGGAATGACAAATTATGAAAAATGGACCAAAAAGAAGAAGGGAAAAAGAACAGAAATTTTTGTTGACTGCATTATTTCGTGCTTTCGTATTAAATGTAGAACTGGAGACCGAAAATGTATCACTTTCTCCTCTTTTTCAAGAGGACAAAATAAGGTTTATGTGGAAAAGTAATTTGAATTATTTAAAGTGCACTTTTCAATCATTAAAGTGCACTTTTTTCCAATTATTAAAGAGTGGAGCATGTATGGAGTTCCCTAATCCGTTCCACTTGCTTTCTTTACCCTACTTGATCATCTCCCTTGCATTGTCCATTATAGAGGCTTGGCCCTGCAGGAAGCGGACAGAGGAGTATCCCAATTCCCAATTAGTATAATCGATTTTTTTAGTATTGTATTTTATTTTTTTATTAATGTAATTATGGCATGCTGTTCAGCAGTTATAAACATTTTCTGAAAATATATTGGTGATAAGTATAGATCCTACATCATATACACACAGTGAACAAATATAGAGCTATTTCTCACTCCGTTTTTAGTTGATCCTCAAAATTACGATGCGACTCTTTTAACAAATTTATATCGACCTTCACATGAATCAAAATCAATTGACTTAATACTTCCTCCGTTCCGAAAACTTCCCATCTGTTTGCCTTCAAGATTGCTTCAATTTAAAAACAAATCCAAGCTTGAAAGTTTTGCTATGGCCACCTAGCACAGGCGATTACTAGAGCCGAAGCACCACAAATTTATTGTCTTTAGCATCATTTCAATTGGATTTATGCTCTGTTTTCCTCGATTGCTGTAAGTCTGTAACTGACATTTCAAAAGTGCAAAAAACATGTGTTGACAATGAAATGTAAAAGAGAGAAGGCCTCCAGCAGGAAATTAAGATGTAAGAACATGGGGAGAACTTTTCTAAACCATATAAATTGAATGTTATCATTAGAAGTTTACTAAGCCAACAAAGGGACGCGGCGGGAGGGGGCGGGGGTGGGGGGTGGGTGGGTTTGTGTGTTAGTGTTTGAGATTATTTAAATTTGTTGCATTCATGTACACTTTCTCATGAGGTACAACTATTTAGCGAAATAGCTATATATCGAAATCAACGGTTAGTGTGTTTAACGTTCATAAATTTAACTGTAACTGTACCGGAGGTAGAGGGAGAGAGGGTGGTGGGACAGATTTCTGAACATTCTTTGTTCCAAATTCAAGCTCTCTTTTTTAATGCTGTTTGTTGGGTAACTAAAAGTTTGTTAATCTAGCGAAACTCCTTTTGGGCAAAATGAAAACAGAAAGTAAGAAAAGAGTTGGATAAAATTTTCTGAGTTTTTTAAGCTTAGGGGCGAACAGCTTTAAACACATCCCAAAGTCTCTTTAAAATATAAATCAAATTAAACATCAGAAGAAGAAAGAAGTAACGAATATTGAAACAAAGTAATGCACTTTACAGAGTCAAGTAAGATATTCTGACATGTCAAACGGCCTGTTATACACTTACACAGGCTGCATACTTTTCTATATCTTCAGTTCTTGACACTTTCTTCCTCGTACATCATAAGCTTAGCAGAAATCCTTATATGTCAAACAATTTCCTCGTGTGAGTAGTTTCTTCAGAAATCTTAAATCTATCGAACCACGCAACACAAGATCACAGCAATTAGACTAAGTTTACTGAAAGCTGCAGATAAGATTCTTCTCATTTTTGCGCAAGGAACAGCTAACTTCTTAAGTTGCTTTGTCTCTAGAGCTTTGTATCTCTTTGTTTGCGCATGATACCAAACGTTTTCTGCAGGCTACCTGATCGATTCATAGATTCTATACATTTTTTTGGCTAAACCTCGATACATTTTCTTATGCGTATATTGTACAAATTACACAAACAGATTACATCCAATAAGCCCCCAATTTGGAGGGAAAAAAAACTACAAATATTGAAAGAAAACTAACGAAAGAGTTCCCATGAAACCTATGAGCTGCAAATTTGTTGTTTCCCTTATTCCCTACGAGTACTTGTGCCAACATAGAAGCATGCTGATGCACCCCCTCATGATATACAGTTTTCCCTTCTGTTGTTTCCACACTCTTTTCCACTTCGCGATTCTCTCTACCGTCCTCCCCATTCTCTGTGATATGCTAAAAACAGCATTGAGAAGCTAGTCTCAGAACCAAGTATACATATATAGGGGACTAAGACAAGCAAAGGGTCCATTTGTACCCTCAATTAGAATCAATGTCACATGTCGTTAGCACCTACCTTTCTAAGTGCAAGTCAATCTATCGCGTTGCCTGTTATGATCGTCTCCTTTATATCTGCTTAAATCCAAGACATGAACCTTATCTTCCATGACCATCAACCCTACATCATAAACTTTCATGGACACAATTTTTTCCCCGTTTTACTCAAAATTTTCGTGCTCCATATTGTGGTCCTCAGCGTTTCCAGAGAACCCTGTAGTTTTAATGATCTTCAAAGCGAAAAAAATGCTTGATTTTTACTCAAAATTGTCATTTTTCAAATGTGTAAACTTGTCCCATTGTAATGTTAAAAATGGGACAGAAGGGGTGTTCAGACATTGTCCAAAGATAAGATCTTTACAATATTTGTTGAATCTTTGTGGACCTTTAAGATCAATTTTTTTAATATCTATGTAATTCATATGGCTGGTATGAGTTTTGATACTGTAGAAAATGATGAGTTAGTCCCGATCACTAGGGTCATAATTTGGGATTAGAAGTTGGAAATGGTAGACCTTATGCCTTGGAGAAACATCTTGATTTGGAAGATAATGTTTTAACAAACGTTTGAAAGAGATACAATCCAAATTGCAGGTGGGAGTGATTAGCTACAGTTGAATGTGACTAACTGAAACAACAACACACACAGACAACTTAGAACTAAACTCATATATTTATTCTTTTGAACACACAAAAGCAACGACTGGCTCAAAGAAATCCCTTTTTTTTCAAAATCATATTTTTCTTCTTCAGGAAAAATACATCGACTTAAAGAACAAAATCAGAGTAGTTTAAGCATTAATTTATGGATAATACGGCACTGAATATTCGGTGTTGAAGAAGCTTATGATCGGCATGTATATGTTTGTGTAGAAATCAGAAAATACTTTCACAAAAACTCCCTCCCTCTCTCTCTCTCTCTCTCCCTCTCTCCCTCTCTCTCTCTCTCTCTCTCTCTCTCTCTCTCTCTAGAAGACCTCTTGTTTTTTTTTATCAGTCATTTATATTTTGAAAAATGCTAGATATACCAATAGCTTGCATAAATGAAAATACATAAATACTTACCGCAAATTATTTAATTGCTAATTTCTTGAAAGTAAATTACTTATGATTTGATTTAGCCACCTTAATTTTACATATCTGTTTCTACATAAATTAGTATGTTAAACACCACTCTTGTATTTTCAATAAAGTACCCATAGACCATTACTCTCTCATATTTTCAACAAACATTTCACCATATAAGACAAATTTATTGCATGCCTTTAAATAAATGTCAAAATGATGTTATTGATATATTATACACCCTTTAGACTAAAGAGTAACTTTTTAATTTGGTTCTACAAATTTGTAAAATCTTAAAATTCATACAGTAACATAATTTCAACAATATTTTTATATAACAAAGATGTTAATTTATCAAAATTTTAAATATGAATTATTTTAATTTACATCAATAAGATATACATCAAATTTAAATCATGTAAATCTCAAAAAATGGGAAAAAAGTAATGTGACTATTTTTTTTTGAAATAGAGATAGCATATAATTTGAGAAAGTTAATAGTTGTGCATTAACTCTCTTTTTTTTTTTTTTTATCTTCTCGATCCGAAAATTCAGTACTTCCATCACTTACTGTCTTTTACAACTTATATTTGGTAAAATTTCCACCGCGCTTATGTAAGTATCGAAACTTAAGATCTTGTCAAAGTTGAAAGTAACAATATTATTCCTGCATGATAACGAGACAAATGTCACCATCAAATATTATGAAAAAAACTCAAACTCTTACCATTTAAGAGCGCCAAGAATCCCTCACATCACGAGGCCCAATCGATGGTGGTACATTAACTCCATATCATGGCAAGTTGTCCTTTTCCTCGGTCCATTGTTTTGTGGACTTGGAGGGAGTCGGATCAAGTTTATAGCGAAGCGCAGAAGCACCGCACAATCGAATTATTCGTGGACCTGAATACTTGAGCGTTCTACTTATTCATGGAGTCATGGTGGTTTCAATTCATTTTGTTCTTGGTATTAATGGTGCGTATAAGCTCTCCAATTGAAAGTAATTAATCTAGATTTTATGTAATAAAGATCACATTCTAACATGGCAACATCCATTGAGGTAGTGACGAAAATGTCATTACAATTTATTTGATTCTCGTTAATATTAAAGACAGATATATGTAATAATTTTATGGAGAAGTGTTATAAAAATAAAAAGGTCATTAATAAAGTGGATTAACAATCTATGTAACACTATTACGTGAATTAATAAGTGGTTGATAATTGCTAAAGAAATTAATTTATATTTTTTCCCTTATATTTTTCAGTAGTGTTATGTGATTATATTTTTCAGACTTGAGATTATATATTTTTATGCTACTTAAATTTTACTTCTCTAATTTATTGAGTTTTATTTTTTTTAATTATTAAAGAGATTATTATCTAAAACTTACGCACTTACTATAATTCAGAATAAAACTCTCAACCATTTTATTTTTATAAAAAAATAATTATTTGAACATCTTAAACAAATCTCCCGTAACTTATGATTTATGAATTTTGTAATGCAGCATTATGGTAAAAAAAGAAATGAATTCTAGGAGCGTACAAAAGTCAAACTACAATGCGCACACCTCCTCTCACCTTCTTCCTTCCTCCCCAAGATGATTCCCTGTAAAAAAATCCCCCTTTTCCCTCAAATCCCAAACCTCACTGCTATCCTCACCTAACCCCCGCCCCCACCAACTACCACCACCACCCCTCCACCCCTCCACGCCACCATCACCACCCTTCACTAACATGCGCCATCACCTCCTCTCCTCCTTCATCACCACCATGTCCCCTTCTTCTTCCTCTTCTTCTTTCTCCAAAACCATAAACTCCAATTTCAACCACAACAAAAAACCCCTTTTCAATCCTAACCCTAATCATCTTTCCTCATCATTATCATCTGCTCTTCAATGTGAGCACTCATCTTCTGCAACCCTTGATGTTATCATCTTGATTTCGGTCCTTTTCTCTTGCATTTTCCTGATTTTTTCTTACTTTTCTTACATCTTCCGTACCCTTTCTCTCCTTCTCCCTTCTATTTCTCCATCTTTATATGCCCTTGACTCTTCCACTCTTTACCTTATAGCCTTCTTCCTCTTCTTCTTCTCTGCAATCCTCTGCTTCGAGCTCTGTATCGGGTTTCGATCGCGCAAGTGTGGGAAATTGGGATGCAAGGGGTTGAAGAAGGCCATGGAATTCGATTTGCAGTTGCAGACGGAGGATTGTTTGAAATCGGCTGATAAAGGGGTGAAAGAGGTGGATCAGCTGCCATGGAAGGGAGGAAGTGAAGGGAACCCTGATTATGACTGTCTGCGTGCCGAGCTGAGGAAAATGGCGCCGCCCAATGGAAGGGCTGTGCTGCTTTTTAGGGCCAAGTGTGGTTGCCCGATTGCCAAGCTTGAGGGGTGGACCCTGAAAAAGGGAAGGAAGCACAAAAGGGAAGGAAGCACAAAAGGTTATCTCTTTTATTGAATATAATGGAATAATGTTTTCTTTTCGTATGAAAATTAATATATCTTCGATATCTATTGAATATTTTGCTTGATCATAGCTTTTAATCATGTGATGAAGGGTTTTCGGTTAGTGCTAGGTTTATACCAGTTTGTAGTGGAAATGGTGATAAGCAGTTTAGAATTGTTTTCCTAATTGATTTGGAAAGAATGTATACTTGTCATTGTTGATTAGCAATATGAGACCTGTTACAAGTGTAGGCGTGTAGCTTACTCTCTTCTGGTGAATTTTCTTGTTCTGATGGGATTATAGCCTGTTACAAATTGGAGGCAACTTCAATTAATGTTTTAATGCTAATAATTGTAGTTGCATAATCTGTTGTGTTTTTGTAACTCTGGTTTGTAATAAACAGGTTTCAAGAAGAATTTTATTAATTTTACTTGGTGTTTGCCTGTAGGTTTATTTATCTATTTTCAGTTTGCAGACATCAGTTCTTGTTTCTGGTTATTAGGTCAATTTTGGACACTGCAAAGACATAGGAAGCTTAGTTCAAAAGTAAGCTTAGAACTCTGCAAAAGAAATTGTAGGATGAAAATATGTGAAAGATTCATTCTTTATCTTGTTATTATGGCGTTTCCAAGTTGATGTTTCATTTAGGGTATGTGCATAAGAAGAAAAAGACAAAATAATTAGGCTGAGAGTATGACTTTATTACCCCTTAAGGTTTCTTGAACACCAAAGAGGGAATATGCAATAAATAATCAGAGTAGTCCCAATCTAATAGTCAATGTCTCTAAAGAGTACATGCTGATCACATGATGAGATAATGAAACTCGAATGTTTTGGAAAATAAGAATTCTTGAGATACTCCAACTAATTAAGAACTTTTACCCTTGAAGATCCTCACAATTACGCTATTACCTAAAATTACAAAGCACATCAATAAAAAGATAATAAAAATCCTAATAACGAATGTAATACAATATCATCTTTGGTTTTCAGTTTTGGTCCCATCATTGATTTTCAGTTATGGTCCCAATCATTTCATTTTCATTTGTGGTCCTTATTACTTCTCAAGTGAATGCCAAATTAACTGGCTTGGGATTCTTTTAAGTTCAGGAAATCCCCATATCCCACAAAATCACCAGAATTGAAATTCACGGATTCTTCTATCGGTGGTGTTTCAAAATGATAGAATATAAATATAGTACTGATACTCTCTATTGATCTAATTGATATCTAGCCTGAGAAGAAAATATTCTTCAATACGTATGTGAATCCCGCAATCCAATAAATCACTATAATCAAGTTTCATAATTCACATGGATTATTTCGTGTTTTTCGTCCGTTGTTTTTAACTTCCTTGTAATGACAAACTTTGAAATATCACTATTACTATCTAGTGCATTAATTAATTCAACGTTTTCTATGCTAATATTGCCTAATAAATGAGTGTAAGAATATTTTGTATATTTCTTGCCAAATTCCAAATTCTCAATTTCTGAAGATTTGCTAGTAACCAAATTCCTGTATAGTGAACCCAATTCAGTGCTTCTTAGCAAACTATCATTATGTAGATAAACGTTGCGATTTGCAATGTGAACATTGACATCCTTAAAAGAATGCTCAATAATTCTATTGAATTGCTTTGCTTGCCTGAAGTAAGGATACATGGATAGGAATATGTATGCAGTAGTAGATCCAATGAAACTTCTTAGCGCACACACACACACACGCATATATGTAGTTTTTAGTTAACAGTACTTATGAATCCTGTTTGACATATTACTGATCCATATTTATGAGTACTTATGAATATGATAAAGTTGCTCATTTAAGTAATGGATTATGGAATCTTATGAATCCTGTTATGGTTTATGGTGATTGATTATATTCTTTAATAGAACTTGTTCTGTTTCTAGAAGTCCATCATTTGCTTAAAAATTAACTATATCTGTCTAAAAGATTTAATAAAAATTTTAATGTTTTAAATTTAATCAGTTTGTTGAGTTTAGTCATTTTTTCTTAAATTTAGGGCTTTTCTTATTGCCTTTACTCTAAGTCTTTTTCACCCATATTTCGTGTAAGATATCTCTGCGTAGTTTATTACTTATTACAACAGAAAAAACAAAACGTTTATTACTGATAACCAAGACGAGTTTGGTACAATTACACTGACAATTGTTGGTGAGTCATGGGTGATAATATAATGTTTAGAAGGCATTTCATGAATACGTGAGTTTCTTTGTACAAATAAAATATAACATCTATACCTTGTGGGGAGGACCATGAGTTTGTAGAAGATTTGTCTGCTTTGCAGCTGTAACAAATAAAACTTATGATTGTGCAACAACTAATCATACAGATGTCCTTCGTAAGTTATATGTTGATGTTGCAACAATTGAGGGAAGACCTATTTCTTTGAAGAAGAAAATCAGGTCTCATATTTTAAGAGTAATATCATATAGGGTTTACATGTCGATTTTCTTTCATGAAAAAAGGGGTCATTCTCTTGTATACTTTAATTTTGATGAATTATCACACTATCTTGAATTAAATTACTGTATTGCGTTTGGCTAATAGCTTTAACCAAACCTGAATTATATACAAACGTCTAGAGGTCTAATGGCTCTGAACATGTGCTTGGACTAGCTTTTTAGCTGGTGATCCTGAACCTGAACATGTACATGCGTAATGCAACATAATTACTCAAGAACTCGGTCATCTGTACATAAGGAATGGACAACTCATTTTATTGGGAAATGATTCGTCATCTAACTAAACATAACTGTTAGTTTAGGCTTTGCTTAGATCAGTATTATAAAAGACACTAGACAAATTTAGGCTTCAGGAGGGTCTAGCGCCTAAACGAATATTATATGAGATTAGTCGGAATTAGACAAGGTTTGCTTGAGCTTAGGCACTGACTCAGCTCCGATAACGCAATTCCGGGAGGAATCGGTAGTTGGGCACTGGATCCCTTCGGATCTGGAGAACGTGTGACGCTGGGTCGGGGTCTGGTGAACCAACAGGTCGCTCGTAGGTGATAGAGTACCGGCAAGCGCCTAAATGGGAGAGTAGTCGGACTAGGTGGGACTTTTAGGACAGATTACTGAATCTGTTTGCAACAGCGCAATATGCTGTGAAAAATTCTTATGTCATTTGGATCCGTTAGTTTTATTTCTTTTATGAGAATATCCTTTTATATTTTGTAGGGTTTATTCTAACTACATATTATGTTTCTTCAGCAGAAGTTTGATTCTTAATGGAGGAGGAGAGCATCACTGATAGTTTATAATGGTGATATGGACTGTGTCATCTGCATGCTGGTCTGGTCCTTGTGTATGCTAGTGCACACGAGGGAGATGAAGACATGTATATGGAACAATACTAATAATACTCCTCAAACTTGTTTAAAGACAGTATTCCCCCTTTGTTTTTTTTACCCAAATTGTTGTGCCACATTATATTTTCCGGAGGGTATACCAATTTAATGAGAATAAATCTATCAATTAGCAAAGTCGCACCGTTTCAAACTTTATTTGGTTGGATAGTCTACTCGTTGCTTTTACAAGAGTTAGTGGCACTGCTTTCTGAACTTCTTTAATTTAATTTGCAAGTATTGTACGGCATATCTTAATATGGAAGGGAGATTTTGTTGGGCTTTGGATTCTGCCAATTCTCAATTTTATTTTAAAAAAATATATTTAGTCAATTTGTAATTCAGGAAATAATAATAGTTATAGAATTATCTCACTTAAATTACTCCATGGACAAGTCTGTTGGTGTTTTATAGCATCACATATATGATTTCCAAGTATTAAACATGGTATTTCAAAAAATAATAATTAACGGAATATAATAAAATAAAATAACAATTAACGGAATAAATAAAGTCATAATATCTAATACTAAGTTTATGTAAACTTTTCACATATTTCATCAGCAGAACTATTTTAAAATAATTTTAAACATTACAACTAACTAAACATATGAAATTCATACAACCGGGTCATTTCACGACTCGACCTCGACTCAAAACTGGCAAAGATAACATTGCAAATATAAGCAAGCAAGGATCGTCGTTACAAAGTAATCCTCCAAATGATTGTTCAAAACATTTTGCCATAAATTTGGAGTTGTACCTAGAAATTCAATACAATAATTATTAACTTACACAAACACTGATCAAAAGAAACATTCAAAATTATTAATAAATAATGATAACAAATACTTATATAAATTAAGAAAACGGTTATCCATATAATTTAATTTTTAAAATTATTTTATACAAATTTATTGTTATAAAAAATAGAATCCGTACTTAAAATGAGTTACAAAACTAATAATTTATAATCATAAAAATTTCAATAAAATATTTTAACGAATTAATCAACTGAATATAAAATTCAATGAATTCACCTCAATTCAATTAATTTGATTCAATTTAACCGATTAATATTATACTACGTACTACTTAACCGAATATTAAGTTGAGTTTTGGTAGAGAATATATGAGCTAATCAATTATATGTATAAGGTTATAGATATGTGACATTATAGTTTATACATGAAAAGTCTTATAAATAATTTAAAACAAGGGACTACTTATGTAATTTAATATTTTATAATATAAATAAGAAGATTTTATACAAATAAAAGGCTTATTCTTTTTTAACTTTTAGATTATGAATTAAAGTTAAAAGTTAAAAGTAAAAACTAGAAAATAAGTATCACTTATTTTTTATATTTTAATTTCAAATAAGAAATTAGTGACGTAAAATACAAAAACAAATACTCAAATAATAACTTTTAGTTAAAAAATAACTCTTAAAAAAAAAATAATAATAAACAAAGAACATGCCCAAAACCAAAGTCTATCGCTTTCTTTATTTTTTCGCGCGCGCGAAGCTATAAAACATAAAAAGTTCATTGGCATTGCTTACCGCCTAACCTAGTTATTGGCACCGTCTTCTCTCCTAGGCGCAATGGAGTTTGATTTAGGAGGAGAGAGTCGAATAACAAAACGTCGAAGAAGCACAACGACACCAATTAATCGCTTAACAATGACATCATCATCATCATCTAGACGACTCCAGCAGGTATTCCTTCTTTCTTTTTCAATTTTTCATCCTCATGCCCTTTCAATATAATATAAATACGCGATCGATATTGTTATATATGAGACGAGTGATCGAGTCATATAATATTTTGAAATTGTTTCATATAAATTTCAATATTGAGTTTGACCTGAGTAATTGTATTACCTAGTTAGTTTGATTGGGAGTAATTACTGCAGTTGTCAAAAAAAAAAAAAAAAAAAGGCCGGTTGAGCAAATTGTTAGGGAAGATCATCACAGACATTGGCTTCAGGTGGTACGTTATCTGTATGCTGCTGGTCATTGATCAATAGAATTGCGGCTTATACTCGGTAAAAATACTCTCTCCGTCCAGATTTATACGTGTTTTTGGTATTTTTACTTTTCCAGATATAATTGTTGTACACGATATTTAAGGATAATCTAGAATGGTAATAATCGCATTTAATGCACTAATCTGGTTTTCAATCCCTATAGCATTTATTATAGTAAATAGTAAATAAGTAATTTTACATCAAATATTTATCGTAAAATGATAGTATTAATATCATTTATTAATAAGTGTAGAGTCTAAAAATGACATAAATCTGGAAGGGTGTATATCTACTTTTTGTATTTATAGAATTTGAGTAATTGAGATCTATTTGCTTATATAATGATGGTTTACTCCGTATATATTATCGTTAGTATTTTCTTTTATTTTCTTTCAAATAATTAGTGGAGAAGCTAGCTAAATGTGTGTGTTTAGGTTGTCGGGAGTGCACATGTTTCAGCCAAATTAAATCTTATCAACAAAATCAGAGGTGGCCACTGCTGTTTGTTCATCTTCTGGTGGTTCTGGTACAATTTGATTAATTTGATACAATTTAACCTATTAATATTGTACTACGTACTTGTTAACGGAATATTAAGTTGAATTTTGGTAGGGAATATATTTATACGTTTAGGATTATAGAGAGGTGGGGGACTTTATACATGTAAAATCTTCTAAGTGATTTCAAATAAGGGACTAATTATGTAATTTAATATTTTTATAAAATAAGAAGACTTTGTACAAATAAAGTCTATAGCCTCCTTTTTGTTCGGATGTGTGTGTATATATATATACACGAGGCTATAAAGAGGGGAGGTAAAACATAAAGTTTATTGGCACTGCTAACCTAAGTATTTGTCCGGTCTTCTTTCCCACGCGCAATAAAGATTGAATTAGGAGACAATGGAATAACAAAACGTCCAAGAAGCAGAAGGACAGCAATGAATCGTTTTAACAATGACATCAACATCATCATCCGCCGACTCCAGCAGGTATTCCTTCTTTTTATTACGTCCACTCACAATTTTTCATTCTTGTACCCTTTCTATATGTGTGTGTGTGTTTGTGTGTACACACGCGATGGATAATGTCATATACGACGCACTCAATTGAGTCATATAAAATTTCGAAACCGAGTCATAAAATTTCAAAATTGAGTTTGACCTGAGTAATTTTATCAACCGGAGTAGTTGGATTAACAAAAAAATTGTGTGAGAGTGTGTGTATGTATGTATATAAGCAAAGATAACATTGCAAATATAAGCAAACAAGGATAACGTGTATGATATTACTCTCCAAATGATTGTTCGAAATATTTTGGGTTGAATTTGAAATTGTTCCTAGAAGTTCACTGTTTACATTAGGGGGAAAGTTAACTTTTTGATTGTATTTATAATTCTTTGAGGAAGAGGATCTACTAGAATCATGCAGTGTCTGTTTGTAAATGGTGGAACACTATTCCAACTTTTCAAGATTTTTTAATTTTGACTGTTCTTACTGTGAAATACATACTTACTAGAAGTAGAAGCTAAACTTAAAATTTCTCTCAATTTTCAATGAAAAATTCATACAAGAGTACAAGACTGTCATTCTAAATATAAGAACACATCAAAACCACCTATAAATGAACATGAAAAAGTAAAATACAACACATTGCTTTAGTATCTAAAGGTATTCAACTAACAACTTCTACACCTTACGGGCCAGTGTTCTCTGCTTTGTTGCATGCTGGACAACTTTTTCCTCCACAGGAAGACCCTTCCGACACCTTACAGAATCAATTAATTTTCTTGCTGTATTGGGCAGTATACTAGAACCATCTCCAAATTCTTCTTTCTCCTCTTCAGTTTTGGGTACAAAGAAGGATCCTCAGGAAGTGCTTCCCATTGACTAAGAACACGTTGAGCACTTGAAGCTCCAGAAGTCCATCTCCTCAGCTCCCCAAAGCTCTCCATGACTGGCAAATAGGCATGCACAGTGAACAAAGGAGAACCTTCCTGCATTTCTTCCTTCAATACTCTGGCTCGTCTTCAAGCAAGCACCACATACATTAGACCTAAATATTCTGTTGGGGTGTTCAGTTCACAAAAATACATGCCTTCAACAATACGGGGATTCTTCTGCAGTACAGCTGCCTTACAGGCATCCTTAACAGCCGTCATAACTTGCCCGCTGAAGATGCCATATTGCTCAGCTTGCTGATAAGAAGATTGAGACTCATTTGACTGGAAATGTAAGCATCAACAACAAATGCCAAACCCCACATAGGTTCATCACATAGAGGACCAGCTGCTGTAGCAAGTTGAAACCCAGACATAACACTGCTCTCAAGACTCTCAGCTTCCTGATACGAGGCATTAAATGTTGTTGATGCTTCTTCTGTTTTATTCCTGTTGCTTCTTCTGTTTTATTCCTGTTGCTTCGTTCATCTACAAAGCCCAGCCTTTCAGAAACATAAGACGAACCCGGATAAGAAGAGAAGACTCAACCTTGTTTACTTTTTCTAAGTCGCGCGTAAGGAGAATGTTTGGACCAACCTGTCTAGGTCCAAGTGCCCAGATCCTCTTTAAAAACTTCTGCCACAAGATTTTACATTTCTCAACCCCTTCCTTGTTAGTTTCAGAACTCCCATATAGATTATCATTCTCGACAGCATACATTATGTGTTTTTTAAGTGCTTTATTGAATTGTCATCCTCCACAACATTAACTTTCTGAGCTTCTAAAGTACTATATGTCTAACCCATTTTACCTCCTATGTCTCCAAGCAAATCAGAATTATCATCAAGGACCTTGGTTAGGTTAATGGGAAGCTTCATCACTTGCACATGAACAACACATCTTCCGTTGGGTGTTGTGTTCTCTACAAAGTCAGAGGTCCCGGTTAACAATTTCAGGTTTTCTAAGGGATTGGTTCCCTCTTGTTCAATAGTCTCTCTAAAAGATACAAGAGGCGGGGAGACTTCTAAGTTTACCTTTGCAAATCTCTCTTTTATATCCTTAATGCATCTCTCAAGATGAACCTCACCTGCAGCAGCAAGAACATGCTCCCCTCTACCAGAAACAGTTACTTCCACAAAAGCATCTGCACGATTTAGAAGTCTCAATCCTTTCATTAGTGCAGCTATATCAGCAGGATCAGCCAGCTCAATAGCAACTTCCAGAGTTGGAGCAACCTGTAAAATCATACTAGAGAAAGGCCAACATCTCTTTGTTGACGAGAGTGTCGCACTCTTCAATATGTGCTGCCCAAGGCCTCGAATGGCAACAACATTCCCAGCCTTCGCAGATGCCACGGGTATCAACCCCCGACCCATCATTAGATACAGAGAATGCAACTTGGCTTCTTGCACGTGCTTCTTGCACGTGCTTCTGCACTGCTTCTCCTTTCAATGGATCATATAAAGCTGAAAGCACAAAAATCCTGTGTCCTGAACAAAGAACCCCACTAAAAATCCTTGCGAATGCGAGGAAGCACTCGTCTGAATCTCCGTTACCCGTGTCTTCAGTAGAATTAGTTATTATCTCCCTCTGAGGCAGCAGTTTTAATGCAACAGCAAACATCTTAGATACAAAAGCAACACAAGGCACTTTTGGCCTTGAATCACAAGCCTCGATAGATTTTCTCACAAGCTCCACCTCAGCAAGTACATCAGAGCTAACCCTGACATCGACAATCTCTCTCTTAGGAAGCAAGCGCAATATCCTATGGGACTGAGCTGCCACAGGGTCTGGCATATACTTCACCACCATGGACACAATAGCATCTGACAGTGGAAGCCAACAGCACGACAGCTTGAAGCATAGATTTTGGGTCCTTGTTCTGAAGTTCGCGGGGAGGTACGGACAAGTTAAATTTCTCAATGATCTTCTTAAGTATTCCTTTATCCCCATCCACTTCTAAAGAAGCCTGGTAGACCTGCAAAAGTGGCTCAAGCACAAATTTCACAAACATTGGTTGCGCCTTGCTAATTCCAGCTACTCCCTTCTTGCCCAAAATCATCTTGGTTTTGGGAAGGTAATACCGAGGACCCCATAAAGCCTTTCGCAGTGCAGCTGAACTTGCACCAAGCTTGGAAGCATAAAATTCAGCAAACTCACTAGTACCAAATCCCCACCCATCGAATGCACACACAAAGGCAACATTGCCTTTCTGTGGTTGAAAAGTATCTTCCTCGTCATCCTCTATACTCATGGTTCTCACAATCCAGTTCATCCGATGGCCCTGCAAGAATCAAATCAACATCAGATAAATATTTTTCAGACTTTAATGTACTCATTATTCCCGTAACCTCATGAACAATTCTCTGCAACCGATTATATGCTTCCATGGGACTCAATTTCAGTTTGCAAATCAACCTATCAATCTTATTCAAAACCAAACAAGGGGTAAGCTTTTCAACCCAAGCTTGACGAAGGGCTGCATGAGTCTGAATGTGAACCCCCTCAACCGCATCAACCAAAATTAAACCCCCATCACTCAAACGGGCAGCAGTCGATACCTCTCTACAAAAATCCATGACCCAGAGAATCGATTAGATTAATTGAATGATCTTTATATTGAAGAACAATCGAAGAGCTCTTCATTGTAATTGCCCGCCTTTGTTCTTCATCCAAATAATCCATAAATCTAAGCCTACCTGCTTGCTCGGGGTGGAGTACTCCCCCACCAGAAGAAGCAATGAGGTGATCAGCAAGTGTGGTTTTACCATGATCAACATGAGCAAGAATGCAAATATTACGAATTTTCCGAGTTTCCAAATCGCCCATTAAACAGTATTACCAACAATCTCAACTAAATGAACTAGCTAGCAGCCGCACCCACCGATTTGATTATAACTAAAACAGCACACCGCATTTCAATATGATAAACCCAAACTACAAAAATTTGAGGGGTAGCAAAAACCATAGAAAGGAAAACAATCGTATACAGAAAATTCACTGCGGATTGGACTAATCATAAATAATGGAACTTAGCCAAATATGAAGAAAAATCTGGTTTGAAATTGAGAAGAAGAAAGACAAACGGACCTACAATGACCGAAAAATGGGACGCGTTGCCGCAGTCGCTTTTCTCCCGGGGTATGCGTATTGTCTCCAAACGGAAAGGAGCGGTAATGAAAATTATTTTGCATAGAGCACCTTCATTTTCTCAATATCATGTTATTTTACGGAATTACCGATTAAATTACCACTTCAGCTTGGCCTGCACAGGCACGTTCTTTCCTAGTTTAAATTCATTAAAATTATTAAGTCTATAATGTGTGTGTATTATTTTTTAATTTGCAATAATTATTTTTTATATTAAATATAAGATCAGTAATTCATGTATATTATCATTAATTCTATATTTTGAAAATTGATGGGTGTATTTTATTTCTCTTAGATATAAGTCATTTAATAAGTTATTATTTCATTTGATTATATTTTTCAAAGTTGATCGTGTAATATTTTAAAAGTATGATTAATAGTCTCGTGCAGATCATTGTGTAACATTGTAAAATTATAAAATATTTTCCCCAGTAAATAAGTTATCTACATGTCCCTTGCTACAAAATTAATGGATGAAGAGAGTCCTAAAACCCTATACTTTACTTTCAATGATCAGCTCAGCAGCTGCTCCCATTGTACCAATCCCACCTAGCCCCAGTAAAGAAAGAGCAAGCTCCCCATCATTCCAATGCATGAGCCCCTTGCTTAGCCTCTTCAACACCTCTACATCCACCTCCAACACCCATGCTGGTGTGCATGCCACCATCAAGCTCACAAATCCCGAGACATATGCGCGCCACGTGGCCGGATTGCACCCGAGGGATATCTTCCCATCAAGGGCACTTGCTAGAAACTCCATATGGCACCCCAGAACTTTTCGCCGCCGCTTAGATGTTGATGAGGATGTATCAACACCCCAAGCAAAAGTTCCACATAGCAATGCAAAATATGCTAATGCATATCCGCCAAGCATTGAAACTGCACCTCCTCCATCTTCCTCATGTTGAGATCTATGAACGGATATGAACCATGAGGGAAGCGTTTCTTTTATCAATGATTGAACTAAAGCCAATCCTCCAAACCATGCTATGGTGGCACTTAATGAAGCCGCCAGCTTTACCTTTGTCATGGCAGTTGCTAAAGAAACTTGCCCATATTTCATTCCGTTTTTGGCTTTCTTCAGCTTCTCTAATCTTTCTCGACGAACCCCGTTGCAAACTATATCTCTCACTGATTGCATTAGTAGGGAGATAATTTCTTCTCTCATGAACATGATATCTCTAATGGACCGATAAGCTCGCAAATACAGAATTCCTGGGGCAACTGGAGATAGCTCGCCATGGATTTGGGCTCCAAATCCATGGCCAAGAAGTGGTCCAACACCACCACTACTTGAAGTATGGTTGCTTTTCAACCCAAGTGTGGCAGTGAAGCAACTCTTGAGAAGCTGAACTACTGCATCATTGTCGTGGAGAAAGACTGTACGTGAGGCTGAAAAGACGAGGAAATCGCTCCAGCGTTTCGCCTTTTGGGTCCAAAGGGATGCCACAATAGGCATGCATGGCCATGGGCAGCCAGCTGCAAGGGACTCTAAGGCTGGGCCAGCCAGGTTGAGAAAACGCTGGGAAGCTTTGTCAAGTTTGTATGTTATAGTGAGGCTTACGAAGGCTGCTAAGGGTAGTGGAAGTGTAGCTGGAGAGCTTCCACCTGCAATGAGTGAAGATCTAACAATTATATTTGAAACAAACCAGTTTTACAAAACTAAAAGTGAAATCATATATTTGTAGTAATGTATCTATACTACATATATTACACAAATTTCTGTAGATACATATATATAGATACTTGTAGGATAAAGACCATAACGTCAACAAACAATCAAAATAATTTATAACTAAAATGAAAAAAATTAAGAAAACAATAATTCTGTGTAAACTGCTGCTTTGTCCAACACATTCGAAAAATATGGGAATATAGAAAATTCATTATTCATGACAGAAGAAAATATCATAAAAAGAATTCTAATAACTTCGCATTAAGACAAAGATGATGCATATGAAAATTGTCTCACATATCTTCTACTTTGTACAGCATTAATTGCTAGTTGTGTATATATATACACTTGAAACCATTCAATATGCCATTATCCTTCTTATCACACTTCATGTATTACGGAGGCTGAACTTGAATTGATATTTTGACATACAACTTTTATGTGCGTGTGTTTGCTTGTGTTTGTTCTCATATTTTTGGAGTCCTGCAGTTTCTATTAACTTGTCAAAAGGATGAAGTACCTGCAATAAGGCTTGGGACATCTACACCAGTGGCAGCTAGGATCTTCTTGATCTGTTCTTCAACATTTGATAAATTTGCAGCTGGACTCGGCCAATCCACTCCATTCATAAAAACTGGTTTCCAGACACCACGACTTACTTCGGCTGAAAAGTAACTTACAATGGTTGCCAAGGATGCTGGAAGAAAATCAGCTAAATCTTTAAGCCCTGTCACAAAATGAAATATTAGTAAATAAGCTTTAAGATTGGAGTCGTTCATCCAAAACATCAAATCCTGAAGGGTTTTTCTCAATACTACATGCCTCACAAGACTCCCTTCAGATTAACAAGGGAGCATCAAGAGAAAATATACTCGCACCAAACTAACCTGTACAGAGTTCACGAGGGGAAAGTCTTCCATGGGCACATGCTGTTAAAGCAGCATCAACTACAAAAGGAACAGCTTCAAGAATATCCCAAGCAGGTAATTTAGGCCTTGAACAAGTATCGTCAGTAGTTCCAGATGAAACACTACTACCTGATGTTGCAGAAGTCAAAGATTGGCTTCCCCCATTAATGATCTTCCTGAATATCATGTGAAGAAGCTCATCCACAATCTGGTGCACAGGGGTTCCATTAACAAGACCAGAGAGGGGTGAGACTATACATGCCAGATGCTGTCGGTACCATACTTTTAACTGTGGGAATGAGTCGACAAAAATGGGCTTAGAAAATGATGAACTTGCATCAGTAGCAAGTCTTCTTTTACTTTTTTGATCCCTAAAAGTTTTTCCAAAGGAAACTAGCTGAGAGTTGCGAACTTGTAAGAGGTATTCTGGAGTGAGTTGAGATCCTACTGGAGGAACGTCTCCTATTCCATGTTCCAGAGGTGGATGATTAAACCTCCATAGCTTTAGTAGAAGTGCAAATGCATTGGAGAACACTGCATGTGCAGAAATTTCTTCACCTGTTGCTAGAGTCCATGAGACATTTGGCACACATGACCCAAAAACTTCACAAATTGGCATCAATGAAGCAGCAAGTTGTGGAACCTAGAACAACCATACGAACAAACTTAATTCATAGTTGAAATTAGACCCCAAACTAAACAAAATCAATGCATACATTAAAAGACCCCAGTGATCATCCACCCCTTCCTCATTCTTCCTCATCCTCAACCCACATCTTTATCTATTTATATTCTTATCCTTTTCCTGGTATAGCAAATACCCATGTTTTTGGAGCTATGTAGAAACACGGGTGTAACTGTCTGCCCAACTCAAGGTCAACAGAGTATGTGGAAGTATAAATATATATAGAAATAGGCGTACACACACGCACACACATAGAATATATTCAAAGAATCAAAGGTACTAATTTATCCAAGTCTAAGGTCGAACCGAGAAATTATTTGCACATTGTACAAAAGAAATGTTTGCAATGAGACAAGTCTCACATACCAAGCCATGTAGAGAGAATATCTGAACACAGTCAACTGAAGCTATTCCGACAAGGAGAACATTTAGCATTGGAGCAAACCGTATGAGATTGCTGTCAGTCCCAGAATAGTCGGCAGGAACTGGAAGAGACAGTAATCTTGTTATGAAATAAACAGTGTGTTCCTGTAATATAAGCACAATCAAAGTATTGAGTTTTCTACCACTAGAAAGAATAAGTGGATGTTATTTGGCAGATTGCTTTAAGAACTGCACTCAAGTTTAACAAGCTAATGCTTTTGGGTAATTTGTACGGACCATTGAAGTATGGAGTACATCTAAATTATTACCTGTATATTCCAACCGCAAATCAAAGAGGCCCCACAAAGAATAGTAGCAGCTGCAATTTTGTCATCATCTGATCCTTGGGCAGCAATGTCAAAGATTTTCTCGAGCTCTGCTGAACTTCCATAAAATCCATGAGCTTAAAATTCAGTTGCTTTACCTTTGTTTCAATTAATAAAAAAGAACATCTGATAGACCTGGCTTCAGGAAAGAAAACATTGTAACTGAAGACCAGGCTACAGTGAGGGCCATAAAAGTAATCACAATAACATCACCTTTGCACTTCTGTACACTTGGAGTCTTGGAGATATTATCAATATGTTAATTTTCGTAAGCATGTATTTTAAAAAGTTGAAAGTTCTTCCTATTTCAGTCTAAAAATGTTGTATCAATACATATTGATCTTCAAAAACACTAAGCTATTTAACAACAGCATTAAAGATAGAATTTCATAAACAAAGTTGAAAGTTGTTTGAGTTTTTGAATACTCTTGAGCACCATGCAATCAGTGAGAGAGTGTGGTGGACCTAATATATATATTAACAACATCATTGAATTCCAAACCTCCACATCAAAAACTGAATTGCAGAATATACATACGGCAATAATGATTCTTGTAGTTGGCTATAGCTAATAACTTTGGTATCTAAATGACTATATCAGATGAAGTGCAGAAGATAGGCTTATAGATTATAGGTAAGCATTTTAAGTGGTCAATTAAGAAAACAATTTTTTAGTGTCAATAACTGTAAGTATACCTTGAAGCAGGAGTTGAAACCAAAGCATCTACTACTACTGGTGTGAGTTGAGTTCCCTTCATGAATGATGACCAACCAGGATTTTGGACAGGCGCACTATGAGATACTTGTTCGACGACTCCATTTACATAACCAGGCCATAAGTATGCTGATGTGTCTAGCAGATTTCTGGTAATACAAGCCTCAACTATCAAATGGTGAAAGTTACCAGCTACAAATAAAAATACGAAGTGATTAATTTCAGGCGACATCTTGAAAATTTCAACAACTGCTCATAATCTTTTTGAGCAATTTCATAAAAAAATTAAAAAATGAAATATTCAATCGCTACAAGTTAAAAATGTGACTCACAAATGTTGATAGGCATGTCTTTCATGCTGATGTCAGGGAACACATTGCCAGCATTGAGGCCTGAGATAAACATCACTGCTTTTGCAGCAGCCTGATTGGCCGCAGAAATAACTGATTCAGGAGGAGTCAGCAAGGTCTGGTAATCCCCTAAACTCTGCAAGCAAGAGAGTAGATCCCTACGACGCATTCCATGAAGCTGTTCTCCACAGTGATATTCGATGCTAATTTCTGTCTCAGCAGTTGACGCAATTTCCTCTTCCGTGATGAGATCAGCAATCACAAGAGGAGTAATAGACAATAACATGCTCAAGCGAGTATCCAGGTGAGGCACAGGGCCCTCTATAGGATCCCTTTCCTGAATTTGATGAAACAATAAAATAAAAGGCAATCAGTTTATCCAGGTCAGGCACATGATGAAATTTGGTAACACACTTTGACATACTCGTAGATGATGATAACGATGATGAGTAGGAATGAAATTTAAGATCTATTCAAGGGATTAGAAACTATTATTCTGCTGAAACTTGGTAACACCTTCAACATACTCGTAGATGATGATGATTGTGATAAGTAGGAATGAAATTTAATTCCCATTCTAGAGATTAAAAAATCCATCATTCTGCTCAAACTTGGTAACACACTTTGACATACTAGTAGCTGATTTAGTCATCCAATTCATCAAAATTTGCCATAAGGTGGCAACTGTGGGTAGTGGAGGTTTCAGATGCAGAGAATATGAATAGTGTTTGGATTTTAATTTTTCACAGAGTAGATGTTCATATGCAGTTAGGAATAAGGTTTGCCATATGGATTTGATCCTCAGTATGGAACCATTGTAATTACCTATTTCTATATTGAAGTTGATATACTCTATAATCAAATTATATATAGGATGGTTTATACACATGTTGATAGTTTAAATAAACACTTAGAGGGAGAGAGAGTTGGTTGGGGACCAAGATGCCTTCAACTAAGCATCAAATATTTTCTATCATTATTATGTGCAAGTTGAAAACTAATTTTGTAGCATCAAGATAAATATTTATAGCTTAATTGAAAAATCCGAACCCTTTGAACAAGGCGTAGAGCTGCCATCCAAAGACCTAAGAAACAATCATGCCAAGTGGTGCCATTAATTGCTTGAAGGGCCTTTACGGAACCTGTACAATTAAGAATGCAAATATTTATGCAATTTAAACACCTTTAGTTAAATATAATGTCTTCCTTTTGACACGTCCAATTTAATAATAATAGGGTTTACCCATAACAATTTCAATGGCGCTTGTTGCATTAACTTGTGATCCATCCATTGCATCTTCTAGAACCAAATCAAGAGGAAGCCAAAGAGCAGAACGACTAGTTCCGTGACAAAGGCCAACAGAAGAAGCCAGAGGACCACATGACATCTCCTCACAAAACCCGTGCAGGTAACTTCTTTTGCATTCCGTGTATGCAACTCTCTGAGTATTTGGTATCAACTTAACAAGAACCTCTGGTGTAATAACTTTTGAATTTCTTAATGCCGATGATTTCACTATAAGCAACTGCATATGCTGGCTAAATTCCCTCCAATGTGTTGGCCTGATAAAGTTGCAAGCAAGTCATGACTCACGATAGTCAAGTTACAAATGCTCGTCAATGTTTACAATATGAAGCATAAGTTGACGGATGGTAATTGTTTTGATACGTTCAATAATACTCGGTAGCAAGTTAAGTGTTACTTAGTTGGCATGTACTGTTGGAAAGAGTGAAAGAAGAGTGAAAAACTTAAAGAAGAAAATAAGTTTCTCACATGTTTATGCGTGCCAAGTAAAGAATTCCTGAAGTCACCTTGTTTTGCAAAAATTGCCCAACTAGCTCTATGGCTATCACTGTATTTACACTCTGCAATCTCTCTTTATGTTTTGGCGTCTTCTCATGATAATTATCATGACCATCTATTTCGATATTCTGAGTATTGGATATCCATCGGAAATTTTTCCCTGATGCTAGTTCCAGCAACCCTTCATCATCTAATGATACTTCCAGTAATTGCCAAACAATTGACAACGTGAACTCCACTATGAGAATGCCAGGTTCATTGGCTGGGACACCAAACATTTCAGAAAGTTGGAGAGCATTGTCTACAGAACGAAGGATGCTGCAAGTGAAAGAAACCTTAAAAAATACAAAGGCAAGTTTACATGGAAAACTTAATCATGTTAAAGGAAAGAGATAAGAACCCAAGAAACTTCAACAGACATGCATCTCAAGTAAGTCTGCAGTATCCACAAGACATCAATTATGCTATACATAGACCAGAAGTTCTCAAACAGCACCAGCTGTAATTACATCTAGGATCACTATAATAAGTACCCTGAGGCCTGATCATCTCGGTTGTTCCAAATCATATCTCCATCATATTCCAGCATAAACATCCAAAATATGGAAAATAAAAATGGACACCATTAGACTACATCAGACACATGGATCTGTAATGTCTCTTAATATAAGTGGAAAGACATCTAAGTCAGACTGAGTTTCATAGCAATTGGATTGACATAACAGAGGTATAACAGAAAGTTTTATTACCAACTATGAGAACTTAAGCACTTCATATTACACAAACATGCCTCTATAAAAATAATAATAACTTACTTCTGGCAATTTAGCCACTTTATATGTGAGAGAAGCATGAATACATGTCTCTTGAGGAGTTCCATATAAAGCCTAAATGCTGCTGGCTGTGAATGTCGATTTGGAATCACTCTGTCAAAACAAAGGGTAGGTTGTATGTCACAAAGTGTTGCACCATTGAGACTTTGAAACAACTACGGAAGAACATTCATTTTGTAAAATAGAAATTTACATTACTGCGGGTTTCCTAAATTGAAATGAGAGGCAATATAATTAGGAGTTGAAATTGACAGAAGGCAAAAATTATGGGGACAGGCAATGATTTTACCACGCCTCAAATGGACCAAAGGTTAGCAAAATCAAAAGCTTTGTGAGATGGCCCATCAGTGACATGATGAAGTGATGAACTGAAAGCAATTAATTGATCAACTGATGGCACATTGTTCACTTAATTCATTCTCCTTTTAAAGCAAATACGGTGGCTAAACCAATTACAGTGTCACATGATATTATCAGCTAATCAAATCAAAACATTCTCAAACACTACCAATTAAATCTGATGCATTTCATTCATTGCTGAGCCTCTGAGTTCAGTGAAATCAATGGAATCAGACAGTAGTAACCAATCAAACAGTTCTGGAAGGAGGTGGAGGGAGTGAGGAAGGGGTGCTGTTTGTGGTGGTGGTGTGGGGGTTATGGGGTTGGCGCGTGTGGGGTGGAAGAGACGACACATAAATAAGTGCAAGAAACATAGAATAATAAGGAAGAAGAGAGAGAGATATGGACCGACCTTGTGGAAAGCAAAGCAAGAACAAGAACAGGAGGCACAATATTGAAGATTAAAGCCTTTTCAAGAAATTTCCAAGCTATGGGAACATTATAATCCCAACAAATATGAGAAACCAAAAGGGTAGCAAGTTCAGGGGAAGGCAGAGAAACCCCTGAAGAGTTCAAATTGGAAGACAACTGGATTGCCCACAACACTGGATCATCACCCTTTTCTTCTGCCATCTTTGTTAGCTCTAGGACACTGTCCCAGATTACAGGACATTGTAGTGTCACTGCCATTAATGGGTCATATGTGTGCCTTTACAAAGAAATGAAGAATAGTTTGGCGGAGATTACAGAAGATGAATCTGAGGGAGTGAAGAGGTGTAAAGGGATGGAAGTATTCGTTGGTTTGGTTATGGAAGTGGTGGGGGGCCGTAGTACACGACGCTGAAATGTAATTGGCCATATAACATTATTACTTTCAACCAATATAATCTATTTCATTCGTTCCAAAATAAATGTCCTGCCTCGCTCGTTAATAAAAATATTTTTATCCAAAATTATCCTTTGAAATTATTAATAAATGGTTAATTATTTCAATTGGATAACGTATACTTTATATTTCCAATATAAAACTCCTCTCAAGTGATTAACATTTTTAGCTGTGATGTATTGGAATAAATATATATTTATTTTTCAATGTGTACCACTACAATAATTATGAGGGTAAAATAGAAAATTTATTTTGAGACATTCAAAAACAGAATTTAGGACATTTATAATGGGACGGAGGGAGTATATCTATATATATAACTCATTTTTATAATCCTATTCACTTGTGTTATGCTTCGATTTTCAAAATGTATAGAAAAAATCTAGTCTTGCGGATTAAAAGAGCATATAAAAATAAACTATATGTAATTTTTTGGAATTTTTTTGAACTCATTTACATAATTTTTATAATCATATAAAAATTAGTATATCTTAACTATTGAAAATATACAAATTTTATATAATTATAAAAATCATGCTAAACTATAAAATAATTTTAAAATTTGTATATTACTCTATTTTTTGATACTCTTGCAATCTGTATGGTTAAATTTTTTACATAAATTATGAATTTATAGAATAAAATTTAAAATGTGAATTATAACACAATTATATATATATATATATATATATATATATATATATATATATATATATATATATATATATATATATAATGCTCAACTTCTATCGACTTCTATCAGGGTTTAATGACGTACTGAAGCAGGGGATTGCATTTCAATTGGTTTTAAAATGTAGTAATTCTTAATTTAATGTATATTATAATATGATGATCATTTTAATTTTATATTCTTGGTTTTATGAAAATATTTTAGAAAATCAAGATTGAAATTTTTATTGGATTGTTTTTTTTTTTGTTGGTGTTTTTTGGATTGTAACTATTTTGCAGAGTTTTTTTTTTTTTAATCTGTAAGTTTCAAAATTCATACTTTTCTACTTCTGAAAGAAAAAGATAGATGATAACTAGTGAAACCAATGATAAGATCATTATATTGTTATCTCTCTTAAAATAATAACTAAGTTTAATAAATAATACTCCGTATTTTATAATTGTGTATACTTTATGTTAAAGGGTATCTTTTTCGTTTGATAAATAAATAAACATTAAATTGTTTACAACATAAGTATCGTAACAAAATTTTACAAATAATATCAAACTATTTTTAAGAACCTCAGTATTTCGGACACGTCGCTATTAAAACAACTTACTCGTCTGGAATGAAGAGTATATATACAATAAGTCACAATAATCAATTAGGGGAATATGAAACAAAGAAGTCTTGCTTATTGAGCTTTCTTGCTCAATATAATTAGTTTATAATATTAATAAACATTGTAAGTATAAAATAAACACTAAATGGATGCAAATTGCAAACAATACAGTTTAGTTTCAGTTTTTTTTTTATTATTATTTTGTCTAAGATAATTAGCTATTCAAAGCACACGGTGTAGGAATGGACCTTTATTTTGGAAGTTTCCATATTTAAAAATCCCAAAAGAAAAAAAAAGAGGTCAAAACAAGATAATGAAAACGTTAAAATTAGTGTCATGTATGATTGCTCGATCATAGTAAGCAAACAATATATGGCTGCTGCTAGAATGCTTAGTCGGTGCAGCCATGTTTTTTTTTTTTTTTTTTTTTTTTTTGTGGCTAAATCATGTTGGGTTTTTAACCTGAGAATGAAACGATTTTTTTTTTCATTATAGAGATGACTCGCAAGAACGCTTCTTTCTAATTTATTTTTGTCTTGAGAAAGAGCTTTAAATACTCATTTTTCGACTTTGAAATGAATTACATTACTAAAAATGGTAAAATTTTGTTAATGACACTTAAAATAAATTATATTAACACCTAAATTTAGATGTTATAACAATATATTCACACGTCTAGAAACAAGCAACTTCTAAAGAAATGGGCTATATATGTAACCGGAGTATATGAAAACTAAGCTATATCGTTATTATTATCTTGTGAATCCTCTTGTACAAAATAATGAATTTATTATTATAAATAATAATAATAATAATAATCTATCTATTACTAAATATTAATCACAAGAAGAGAACATATTCAGTAGGATTCTTTAACGTTCCTCTCCCAATTAGACTCTTAGTGTCCTCTTTTCAATCCTAATTACAACTCTACCACTTATATCTAAGTCTCCTTAATTAAATTAAAATTAATTATTCTCATAAATAATAATCAAATGCTACTTCCAAATTTTACAAAATAAATATTATAAATAATAACAAGAATAATCTAATCAATTTTGAAAAAGAAAAATCATACAACCAAGTGGAAATAATCTATAATGAAATAATTACAATCAAATTAAATATAATCTTAATCATTAATTAAATTTATTTAATTAAAATTCTTGAATATTTAAATTACTAAAAATGGTAAAATTTTGTTAGTTACACTCAAAATAAATTTCATCGACACATAATTTAGGTGTTACAACAATATATCCACACAAACAACTTCTAAAGAATGAAATATGATACATATACATATACATACATACATACATACATATATATATATATATATATATATATATATATAACCGGAATATATGAAAACTAAGCTATACCATTATTATTATCTTGTGGAACCTCTTATAAAATAATAATAATAGTAATATACTTATAACTTATTATGTACTTCGTCCAACTCTTTTTCTTTTTTTGGATGAGAGTAATTACGTTAAGAATTCTACCATGTATATACGTATGTGAACATATATTTGTACATTCTCTAATTTACAATTTAATTTAATTTTAATAAATAGGTGGAAAACGGGATCAACTTGTATATATCATTACATGATTTATCACATATTATATATATTAAAAAAATGACAAATGTCTGTTTTTCAGTTTTTTAATAAATAAAATTTGAAATCCTATTTGGGATGAGAAACCTTAATCGATTAGAATAGACGATGAAATTCGAATTGATATATAAAAACCGATCTCGTGAAGAAAAATCAGGAAGAAAATAGTTTGTAGAATTAGAAATGATTAAATGAAAATGTCTAATTGAAAAGGTAAACTATGGAATTATACGGGACCAATTGGAGCATGCTTCCCTCCATACTTTTTTTTTTATACCCTAAATTTCAAACACAAATATATATAAATATAATAGATGAATGACTAAAATTTACGGTATAAATAGTATAAAGGATATGAGGAGCTTAGTCCCTGCCGACCCAAGGCAAATCATAACCAGAGAAATAAGTAGTACTAGTTTAAATGAATTTTGCAGTACTAGTTTAATAAATTTGCAGGTACACGCATGAAACTCATTGACAACCAACGAATTACGTACAACCAAACAGGGCCTTGTAAGATATTCATATAAAATGTTATGCAGTATATAGTCTTTTTTTTCTTTTTTTTTAATTTACATTTTCTTTTAAAAAAAAAAGAAAAAAGAAGACAAGGGTAATTATGGTTTTGGAGTTTATGTCTTTATGGTGGCAAGAGTTGGTGGAGATGGTGACAGCTTTCTGTATTGCTTATTTGTTTAGGTGAAAAGAAGGGATCAGTGGATCACATATTAGTTTATAAATACTTTTTTTGTCTGCTGCTCTGCAAAAGGAATATAATAAAATTTTCAAAATGTGCTTAAAATTTTAAAATATATAGTATTACACTTGTTTTTATAAGTTTCATATATAAGAATATTAAAATGCATATGAAAAATATTAATACCTCAATTTTTATCATCAGGAATATTTGTCATGTATGGCTGAATATATTATATATATGCCCACAACTCTATTTTTTTGTAAAATAATAGGAAACAAGCGTCTAGTACACAATGGAACTACGACCGATAAATGCACTGCACATAGTTTATTTTTCGGTAACAAATTGTGAGCATATCTTCAAGAAGTTCCTTTTTCTTTTTTCATTATTTTTTTATTTTTACACTGAACCCTAATACTTACCTTATTCTCACTCCGGAACTTTGAAATTAAAATCAAATGACGATACTCTTTCAACTTGAATTAATTTACAATTTCGCATAATTTTAAAATATCTTTGTTGGCTCATTTAACAAAATAATTTGAACCATTTTCTGTTGAAAACTCGACAAACTCAAACTGTAGGCCAACTGTGCGATCGAATTGGTTGAAGACATCGGTTAACATTTTAATTAGTATCTTATGAGTCCTTTAAGATCCTCGTTTTACATTTTTACTCGTGAAATAAGATAAAATCGTGTAAAAAATAATCTATAAGAAATATTGTCCCCAACATTAACGCATACAACGTCAATAAATATGAGATAAATGTTGTGGTCTATTTCATCTAAAGCATATAATACGAAGAAAATAGAAATTTAAATAATTGCCGTTTTACTTTCGCCTTTTCTCTATTTCGTTGTGCCGATATAATTTTTTCTTTTTCTCAATCCTGTATGCGTGTGTCAGTTTCCTCTCTCTCTCTCTCTCTCTCTAAAAAGAAAAAGCAACCTTAACCCATAGAACTGCTTACACGTAAGTCTGACATTATGAAACGACGTACCACCTCCATATCTTTTTCTTAGTAAATGGCAGGGTCGTTGTTTGTTCACAGGCTTCTCCTACTCTCATCTACTTATAATATGTTGCTTAATAGCTGGTGCAATGGAAAAAGTTATAGACCCCACATACTTAAACAAGAAAGAATAAAAGGCCATACCTAATCACACCCACACACACCTACATATGATAGAACTCCTAGGTTGATATGAAGGAATTTGCACTAAAATTATATTATTCAAAGCATAATTTCTTAAATATTTATGTGCACGGTAGATTTTTCATATTATGCAACATAATAGATCTAGATAATATGTAAGTATATAACATGACAACAAAGAATTCATATGGTCACCTAAACCCTTAAGGTTATACTTTCTCCGTCTCTAAAAGCATGTCTGAAGAATACGTAAATGCATATATTAATGTTAAAAAATAATAATATAATAATCTCATTTTTACTGTTGATATGATTTTTGAGTATGTGTAGTACAGAATTAAAGAGAAAAGAGTTTCACAATTAAAGTAAGAAAGAAAAAATAGAAACAAATTTTACAATTGACTTTTTAATTTTTAATGAATATCATACTTTTAGGTATTTTTTTTTGTGACACTTTTTGAAGTGTTCTTGGGACACCATTTTGAAACCACCGCTACCGGAGAAAGCAAATTTCAGTTTCATTAAGTTGAGTTGGAGTGTTGGACTGCAAGAAGCTTTTTGACATTGAACAGGGGATGGTAATGTTAGCATGTTATTTAGAGGGATTTATATGTATGCGTCCATTAGTAATTGAATAACTACAGCAGTGGGTGGAGGGGGGAGTTGTTGATGGGGTTCTGTGTAAGTTGTAATAGGTACGTCCGTACATGTATCATCATCAAGTTCTGAATTAGGTGAGATTGGTTGGAAATGATGTACAACTAACTTCAATAGGAAGAGGTCCACGTTGGTGGGGGCTGCAAGGTAGGTAGGTAGGGCTAAATAGGAATCAAACGGTTCGAAACAATCCGAAAAATATCCAGTTCTATTTGAATCCAATACCAAAACAAAAAGTGAAATCTGAATAAAACGGTACTCATCTGATTTTATTTAAGTAGTTCGTTTACAATTTATATAATAAAATACTCCCTCCGTTTTTATTTAATTGTTTTTTAAGAATTTGTCTTTTTTTTAGTTATTTTTCTCATATTTCAATACAAAGACAACATTATTTTTTCTTTATTATCCTTTTCATATTTCAAGAATATATAAGTATCTTATTTTTTTCATGCATATTAAATAAGGACAATTATGATATAATAACACCACAAATTAAATGTTATTATTCTTATTAATCATTTAATTAAAAAAGCAACTAATAAAAATCGGATGAAGTATTATAGTATATCGTAGAGTTCTAAAGTTAATTTTGTCTTAATAATTCAGTTAAGTATGATATATAATATAAAATTTACTCTAATATTGGTGTTTGTAAGTAACATTAATATAATATATAAAAAATATTGTAAAAAGAAAATAGAAATTAATATTAACACAATTTTATCTTTTGTGAAATGAATCAAATAAATGCTCGCGAATAATTCGTGAATAATTCGAATTCGATTAGAGTAGAATTTAAACATCAAAATTTTATTCGAATGGATACTCGAGTTCGAATTTGAGTATCTAAAAATTAATTAGAATAAATTCTAATAATACTAATATTTGCTAAATTCCGATAATACTAATATTTGCTCACACTCGACTCATTTACATATGAAGGTAATACAATTAACTTTTGTATTTAGAACATTTATAGGGGGTGCCAATACATACTTAGACCGGGGTGGGGCGGCGGGGTCGGTTACCAGTTGAGATACAACAATCTCAACTACACTTGTAAACAAAATCTAAATTTCGCTAACGGCATACATTTTGAATTAGAAATACTACAAAACTATCCTACAACGTAATTTTATAGGTTGAAAATAAATCCCTTTTTGATTTTTGCTAAGCTCACACTACATAAGCTTAACCGGCCAAAAAATGATTGTGAATATGAACCAACATGCGTTTGAATGAAATGTCATCATGATGAAAATTGCATATTTCTGAAATCTATTTTGACGTTTTCTTTGTGTGTGTGATATCTATAGTCGATACCCATATGATTCTCTATCTACTTATGTACCAAAGCCACCATATGATTCTCTATCTACTTATGTACCAAAGCCACAACACTGCTGTGTTAATTTTATTAACATCGTTAATACTCTGTCTAACTTTAATTTTAATGAAATTCAATTATTTAAATCCTATAATATTAAAATATAGTATGAAATTTATTATATTACCCCATTTAACTCTGATTTCGACCCGTTTATATATAAAACATATTTTATAATAATTTTAAAAAATTTTGTAAGAAGATAATATTGAAAAAATAAAGGAAAAAAATAAATTAATTAAATTAAAAAAAATAATTTTGAATAACGAGACAGAGTCGGAACAAGTTTAGTAGAAGCATTAACGAATATAATTTTAAAAGATAAGATTTGGGAACAACTATCCATCTCATACCCGTCTTATTGTCATGTTTATGCGCCACAATAAAGTTCACATAGATTGTCTCTCCACTTTCCCTGAAGCGAACTCCCAACTGCTCTAAGACCTGCGCTTGTGAATTTTTTCGAAGAAAAAGAACGATACTTGGTTGAGGAAAACTGAAATAAAGAAAAAGCGATAGAAGGCATGCACGCACGAGCGCATGTGTTGGGGGGCAGAGGCAAGGCGGTAATTCCACACATTATATCATTTAAATTTACAGAAAAAGTTATTTATTTATGACCAAAATTCAAGAGAATCTCCAGAAATTGCACCTTATAAGGGTACAAATAAGGATGGGCCACAATTGTTAACTGAGGCAGTATCCTCATAGCGTTGAACATCAATATTTAATCTACTACTTGTTCATATCCAAGGAAGAATAATGATGACATGAATGAATGGAACAAAAGTGGATGTCTCGGTGCAAATTTAGTGATGATTATGCTATTCCAGCTGTGGAGAAGCAATAAAAAAATCAACACCTTAGCAGAAGAAACAGAGATATCACAACCCACAGTACTCGAGTACCCTTCACAAGATGAGAAGCAAAACATACATACATGCACCTTCTAGTATTGGATCTTTTTTGTTTTGTTGTATGTAGGAGGAGAGGGAAAACAAAAACACAATAATATATGTATATGTATACGTAAATATGTGAAATTATAACTATTTCTACAACATGTTTACCATGATAGTAACAAAATTTGGATGCTTGCATTGGCAAAGATCCGATTCATCAGTGGAAGCCGAAACAAGTTTCAAGTGTGATAATTAGAAATCTTCGTCTAGTTTGAAGACAAAGTTCTTGCTACCATCTTGTAGACTTGACATAACAAAAGCCTTCTGATAATCACCCACCCTTCTCTCAAAGAAGTTCGCTTTGCCTCTGCTCAATCAAACAAGTATAAAAATGTTATAAAACACAACGCAAAATAACTGAAAGACAACCTAATGTGCCCTTAATGATTGATGTAGGGGCCAAAAGACGTGAGGTATTATTAAAAATCACGAGTCACAATAAAAATGCCAAACAGTATAAGAGAATTCGACTTCTCAAAGGCAGAAGAAGCAATGATTTGTAAATACACACAAGCGCACACAAACAGACAAAAAGGGACATTCTTTATTATTCATAAGATGCATGCCACGAAGTAGAGGTCTGGAATAATCATCCTGTAACCCCAAATTTCAAAAGGCAAAAATGTTGTGCACCCCGAAAGGGGTGCACAGAATAAGCCAAGAAAGGGGAGAAATTCCTGAAATATCCTTGTCAAAAGTTACCCTCCTATATGTATGGTTAGATAAAAAAATAGATTTACAAAAAAATATGGGCCCTTCTGTGCTTATTCTTGACTTATTATATGGATATAGCACCCCTCTTCAAAAGGACTAGAGAGACAGGCAGACAGAGCTATGACTTAAGGATCTATAAGATGAAGTATAAACACTAACACGGGCCATGAATTGATAAAAGTTTTCCATCACAAACATATAAAAACGAGGGCATGATCTTTGCGTCCGCTGCTGGATATATTAGTTTCTATTTTCATAAGTAGTTTCTCAGATACTTACTGTAAAGAGATAAATTCCATCCAATCAAAGGGATTTTCCGCATTGTAGATCCTATTGTAACCAAGGGTAACCTGAAAGACAACAAACATATCACTACCTACCTAATAAACAACCAAACTATAGCTAAAGAGGAGAATAAAAACTTACCAGCAATCTGTCAGCAACAAATTTTATATATTGGCTCATGAGTGTTGAATTCATGCCAATCAATGCGCATGGGAGGGCCTCACATACAAACTGAGTCTCTATTTCAACGGCTTCATGCACAATACAATGAACTTTCTGCCATTGCAGTTGATTCCTCAATAAACTGCAAAGAGAAAAATGACAATAATAAAATTATTATTGCTACCACCCCCTTCCCAATCTTCAATATTTTGAAGGGAGAGGTATTATAAAATTGTAGCAACATTCATAGTCATGATTTCGATCAAACATCAATTAAGGAGGAAAAACAACCTGTAAAGTGTGCAAGCAAAGTCACAGTGAAGACCCTCATCTCTTGAAATAAGCTCATTTGAGAATGTCAATCCTGGCATCAATCCCCTCTTTTTAAGCCAAAAAATGGCACAAAAGCTGAGAAGAGAAAGGCTTTCTTAAGTGATTTGCACCTTCATGCAAAACAGAAATATAGGAATTAAAGCTTACCTTCCGGAGAAAAAAATTCCTTCAATACATGCAAATGCGACAAGTCTTTCAGCAAATGAAGTCGAACTGCATAAGAAAAGGAGTACAATGCAATGTCCAGTGCTTCCTAACATAGTATCTCAAACGTTCCAACTAGAGCATGCAATATACTGAACATGATATACAAGGCCAACTGAATCGATAATTCGTATTTTAACTCCAGTGCTTCTTAATATACTATGTTCTATGTTCCAACTAGAGCATGCAGTATACTCAAACTGATATAGAAGACCAACTGACTTGTTAAAAAAATTTGTATGTTTCAGTTAGTTATTAAGTTTGAGTAGAAGGTTACACCAAATCGTATTTGCAATCATTTTGGTCGAAAATGGATATTTAACTATAATAAATGAGATGGAATGAATAAGTATCCTCTAGGTAAGAATGCACTCAATACAAAATCAATTACTCCCTCCATTCCAAAAAAAGAGCAACATTTGCATAATTTTTTCATTGTAATGCTATATTTTTTTAAAATTTGTCACTACAATCTTCCCATTTTATCTTTAATTGAATATCCATAACATAATTCATGAAAAAAACCTATTATTTCTACATGTAATTTTTAGTCAAATATGCAAAATTAATATTTTTCAAAAGTCCAAATGTTACTCTTTCTGCGGAACGGAACATACACTTCATCTTCTCATTCTATATATAAGTTCCGCTCATCAAATGTTCAATAGAATATGTATATTTTTCTTTTTGCATAATTGTTTCTCTTACACAAGCATTATACCTGATAAAGTAATGCAATAAATAAGTCAATAACAATTATGCAAAAACCATAAACAACTAAATTATATAGGTTGATGAAATATGTTGATACCTCTTGATCCAATTCAAAGACCACTCCGCCTTTTGAGCAACACATGGAATGTTCTCAATTGCATTAAACAATCTATGCTTCTCTGTTGAATCCTTGATATATGTTTCCAAAAGTAAGCTGTACATTTCTACATAGCAGGTAAAATACACCCAAATCAGATAGTTTTCAATAACTAATCACTTCTCAAACATTTATAAAGATCTACCAGAATGTATATTCTCCATAGCTATCTGAAATCCATAAAAAGCTCGAGCCTGTAAAAAATAAAGAAGGTTGATAATAGTCACATTCAGATAAGGCAACATAAATTACAGTACCAAAACAGATTCCAATACTGACAAAATCTTGAATTACAAGCATCAATGTTTGATATGTTTACACTCACTAAATTCAAGAATTAATCCTATTATCACCATCCACTACTATCTTGTATTACAGAGTACCATCAAAATGATTGTAAAAATTTAACTTATTCACAAACCCTAAGGTAGTGATTGACTATTCCGCCATCATTTAAGAAAAACCAAAAGAATTTTATACACTCCTAACTTCAGTAGGATGTTGTAGCAGTTCCTATCTTTCTGCAACCTAATTCAATCATCTTAAACCTCTAACATCACATTCTTCAAATTTCAATTTCTTCCAGCAATTCACGAACAACGATCAGCCTATCATTATGATATAAAAGTAACAGTATTATATGTTTATGAGTTATAGCAGTCTTTATCTCGTATCTATCTATGGAAAAAATAAATTAATGGTGGTCTTCCGATTAGCTCCAGAAGGTAGAAAGAGCAAAGTATATAGTTATAAATGTACAAATATCAAATGGGTAGTATGCATGACAATTTCATAAAATTCTCTTTCTGTCGAATCCTGATGGCAGAGTTAGTCAAGCAATTTCCCTTTATAATGAGGTGAAGTCTTCCAAAATCTACTATGACAATGAAGTAACTCTATGCTGTAAACATGTGTTTCAATTAACTTATAAGAAGAATATGACAAATTTGTGAAAAGATAATCATTGTGAAGCATTATCAAGGAACTTGTCACTAAACCTCGGGAATTTGAACATCATTCAAAAATCTAGCAGCCAGATTTTCCAAAACTATCCCATCTGATGCAGCAAAAAAGGCCAGGACATGACTTATGAAATGCTTCTCAGAATTGGACAAAGTTTCCCAGTGCCGCACATCCAGAGAGAGATCGACCTCCTCAGCTGAAGCCCAAACAAAAAACTATTAGAGAAATATTGGAAGGAAACAGAAGGGGTTTCAGAAATAATAGCAATCCCATAATCAATGAAGGTTAGTCTTATAGGTCGGCAATCTTATTTTCGTGTATATATGCTTTAGTGATGTGCATGAAGTTATTAAACAACATCTGATGCTGTTATGAAGAGCTTAAAAGTGGTCAATTGAAAATTTTATTTAATGTTTGGACATCAACACTAAACAGAAGGAAGAGTTGGAAACAAAGAAAAAGAATGGACACTATACATTCACAATTGCCGAAAATAATTCACCTTAATTGCAAAATCTACTGATCATGTAAATTTACAATGGTGCTGTAAGATCTTGCCTACTTGGCTACTTAGGTTCGATGTACTTTGCTTTCTTGATTCATTGCCCAGATCATGTGTTAAGGTTTGTTTCTGAATTAGAACTAAAAATCTAGTAGAGTAGGTGACAACTTTAAAAGAATAGAATTAGGCCACGAATATCAGTTGTCAATAAAGTTCTTCATTATTTGCTTCAAACACCAAAGCTGACGTCTTACCAAAGGTCTCTGGAAATTTGTTACCGAAAACGACCACCACCCCACCCCCAACGGCGTGAAAAAAAAAAAAAAAAAAAAAAACAATCTCAAGCCAATTCACTACACAACATACAAACCAATTAGACCAATTTATTCTGTTTCCGATTTTTAACAATAAAACAAACACAAAATTTATGACAAACCGTATCAATTTTAAGACTTACCCGTTCAAACATTACAACTTATAGTAGTAACAAAAAATAAGCAATCAATGATACAGCACAAATCCCCAAAAGGCACAATTTTGCACCACAAAAACATGACAATCAATATTAGAGTACAAACACAAAGATAATTATGCAAAATAACATGTACATATTACCAGTCCAAAAACTGGCCTGAGCCTTCTTATACATCTCCCATAGTTGGGGATATTGAATAGGAAACATACAGAACTTCTGGGGTTGTTCCATTAATATTGTCTCTTCTTCTCCTTCTGTAATTTGTACTTTCTCTGTTCCATTTCTTAAGGAACCCATTTTTATCTCTTTCCCTGTAATCTTTTTAGAATCCCTGTGTTTGCATATGAGAATTGAAAGGTTTGTGGGAGTGAAGATAAGAAAAACCCTACAAAAACCCTTTATTATTGCAGAGGGAAGAAATTGACAGGTTAGGTTTTGATTGGTATGGAGATTTCTTTTTGTTTCTGTCCTTTGCATGGGGCTGATGTTTCCTGTTGCTCTATCGGCAGAAGTTGTAAGTTATTGCATACGACGTCGTTGCAATTCTGTCAAAAAGATTAAGCCTTTGATTTTGTTTCCCAATTTATTTTTTATTTTATTTTTTATCAAATTCCATACACTCTCAAGCATTGGGAGTTTACGATTAGCTCAGATACTCGGGCTGTGCACCAATTGTATTATTAAATGTTTTATTTTTATTTTTAATTTGTATTTTTTTAAAATAAAAATAATAAAAAATTATTTACGATATTTTTTAATTAGTTATATGACGAAATATTTTATCATCTATTTTTTCAATTTGAATTTCTATCAAAGATAATAAACATATTTGGGTTGAAGTAATTATTAAGTTATGAACATGTTCGGCTCAGGCAAATATTTTTAACAAATTAATCTTTTGTAACATTTTTTTACTATATAAATAATACATTTTAGAATATAAGATATTGTATTAATTAAATATATATTTGTATTTTTTTATTTAATTAAAATTTAAAATTAAATTATTAAATTATTAAATTGAATATAAATATAATAGAAAAATATAATTTAATTATAAATATGTGTATTTTATTACATACAACATGACAGATCAATGCACCAAACATATGTATAAGTTAAAAAGATGACGAAGATATGTGATCAGAATTAAATTATTTAAACATATGTGAATTTTTATTTATTATAGACTTAAATTATGTGTATCTTATAATTTATGTGTCCGACTTAACGAAGGTATGTGTAACATGTGTATCTTGTTGTGTACCCGTGCTATGTCAACTTATGTGTTAATATGTTTGTGTTGGATGATTATGTTTATAAATTATATGGATAAATTAGTTAGATAAAATTATTAAAGGATAAATTTAATATATTATTTACTATATTATGAAATTATAGTTTATTGAAATTCTATTATAAAATTATTTTAAAATTTGGGACTTTACTTTTTTTTCTTTTTTTTAAAGATTTTATTTATACATGTATTGTACATTCGTCTCTTATTCTTTTGATACATAGGCATATATTTAATCCTTGAGGCCAATCAAATTTTAGATGATAAAATAGTATTTTTTTTATACTTCTTAATTTTTATTTTTTTTTCTAATTTTTTTTTCTACTTCTTAAAATTCTACTAGTACCATTATACTTCTTAAAATAGTATAATTACTATGGATCGGCCCATATTAAGAAGTATAATTGCTAAGTTGATATATAAATGTCAAGTTCCCA
>CM025781.1:8206330-8326096 GCA_014636745.2 Centella asiatica | reverse complement strand
ATTAAGAAGTATAATTGCTAAGTTGATATATAAATGTCAAGTTCCCAGTGCTTCAGTAATCCACCAACCCCGAGTCCAAACAGTGGAGCAGGGAGTGTTGAAGAGCTCGGAGGTCTAAAAACTTATGTCACTGGTTCCCAACATTCCAAACTTGCCATTCTTTTCATTGCCGACGCTTTTGGTAAATTTCCATCTTTATTTCTTTTTGTGCTAGATTTAAATTTTAAAAAAAAAAGCTTTAAAAATATTTTTTTCATTTTCTTTATCCTGATTCATATAGGAAGGTGGATAAATTTTTGAATTTTCAATTATTACATAACTGAAATCTGAAAATGTGTTTAGGATCATAGATATTTCAAAGTTTTGCTGTTACCTTCCAAATTCGTTTCCAGTTTGTCACCTTAAAGAATTTTGATGCTCAAAGTTCCCATAAGAATTCAGTCATTTTTTCTATGCATAACTGTAAGTTGAAATTTAGTGCCAAAAAAATTAAAAAAAAAAAAAAAAAGAGGCAAGCTGAACGCTCAGTTGTGGATCAAGAAGATTGATATGGATGTATCTTTTGATAACACGACTATATATTATAATCATCTTTTTTCCTAATTGCTTTTGCAGGATATGAAGCTCCTAACCTAAGGTAAGGGGAATTTAATTTTATCTTAATTATATATCTATATTTTTATTTGATCCACTGTAATATATCTTCACATGATTCTCATATTATTGACTTTGCAAGCTAGGAAGGAAGGTAATTTTAGCTTAAGAACACGCATGTGCAGAGATGTATTTTTTTTAAAAGTAATTAAAAAAAAAAACTGAACCTAGGCCCTCCTTGTGGCAGTTTTGTTCGTCTCGTCGTTCCATTAGTTGCAAGGTACCATTTGTCTCACGATAAATAGGAGTCACGTCAGATATAAATAAATTACTGTTTATGAGTAACAAGGTTCAAATCCAAGGACAGAGCCATGTGAGGCAAGATCTAAAGGGAACAATACCTCAAGTGAAGCGAGCTAGTGTAGTCCCAGGTGAATAAACAAATAACGTCATCACGTAGGTTGTGTAGACAGCAGTTCTGGTCTTAAATATTTCTGTAGTATTTTTGGATCAATTCGGCATAATCTGAATATTTGTCTATCAGATGATCGTAGCAGTTCTTAATTTTAACCCTTGTAAGTTGTAAGGATAGTTTCATTTGTAGACTGTGGTACTGCGTGATAAGAAAGTCTCCTCGAGTTATGGTTTCTAATGGGTGTGTATAAAGACCAGAAAAATTGAAGAAAAAAGTTATCCAAGATAAATTTTAAATCTCTCACTTTACCTGCTCCCATGAACTTGTAAAAGTGCCTCATTTATACTTCAAATTGTTGGGTACAAATTTTCATACATGTGTGTGCGCGCGCACGAATATTGCATTGAATTGCTGACAGGAAACTAGCAGACAAAGTTGCAGCTGCTGGACTATTAGTAGTGGTTCCTGATTTCTTTTATGGTGAGCCATTTGAGTATGGTAAACCCCCCTTGGAGCCGATGTCATGGTTAAAAGCTCATGACCCGGTTGGTTTCATTCAATTCTTCCATCTACAATTGATCTGTTTTTATCATAATCTATAGAGATTTGATCAAGTTTCAATGTTTCATGAACATTGGCTGGCATATGAAGAGCAGATATATATATATATATATATATATATTATATATATATATATATAGTAGTAATTCATCTACAAGATAATAGCTGAATACATATCATAGTATTAGTACTGGTGGTATTTGACTGCTTTCTGACATTTAATTTCCATTTTTAGGACAAAGGGTGCGAAGATGCTAAAACAGTTATTTCTGCACTGAAAACCAAAGGGATGTCTGCAATTGGGGCTGCAGGTTTTTGCTGGGGAGGTGAGATCAATTTCATATCTCATTTATATTTACTATAATCCCTGTGCGCATATGTTATCAGGTTTCTTAGTGTTATCTATTTGGGACCCAACTAATTTACATAGGTTATTGTGATTTCTTCTAGTTTATACTTTGAATCTTTTTTATCCTTGTGTTTAAAATGACTTCACAACTCCTTAGAATAAAGATCTCTTTTACTTATTAAAGTATTTTTATCTTCAATATTATTATAAATATTTCATCCGTTCTCAAATAACTGTCACTTATATTTAACTAATTTTTTAAAAATTATATTACAAATATATTTCTATTTTTTATAATTATAAATATATATACGTATTTTTAAAATCGAAAAATGATAACTAACACAAATTTTTAAGTAACAGAGAATTACATGAAATTCACAATGTTTGATCAATAAAATTGTCATTTTCGTATCTTTTGTATTTTCTTGGTTATCGTGCACGTATTTTTTTGGTTCAATCATATTGTTATATTTTAAACTAATGCAATTTCATTTAAAACAAGAATAATATCTCTCATCCATTCAAAACAAAATGAACTAATAGCTTTCCTGTGAAATAAGCTAAGCTCCTCGTCATACAAAGAACAGAAACAAAAAAAAAATGTCCATACAGAATCATAATTAATAGTAGCCGAGAGTATAATCGATAGTATAATATGGTATCTTGTGGTGCTGTCAGGTATGGTTGTTGCAAAACTAGCAAAGTTTAGTGACATTCGGGCTGCTGTTGTTCTTCATCCTGGTCACATCACAGTTGATGAAATAAATGGTACTGCTCTTGTTCTCCATAAGTTTTAGTAGTTAAAAGATTTACCTCAATATTCAATTTCAGTTTAGATATGTATTCATGTTTGATGGCATGTTATTTCAGAGGTCAGAGTTCCAATTGCAATTTTGGGAGCTGAGAATGACAAAATTTGCTCCCAGGAGCACCTGAAACATCTTGGGGTGATTTTATCGGCGAAAAATGAAGTAAGCAATTTTCAAACTGTTATATTAATCGCAAAATGTTCAAGTAAAAACATACTCAACTTAACTCCGACTTTTTATCCAAAATAAACACTAACATTATATAAAAATCAGACAATCAGCAAAAAAAATTAAAAATTAAAACATTATTTAGTGAATTTAATTATGTGATTTTTCCTCTAATTGTAGGTTGAGAGCTTTGTGAAGATATTCCCAAGAGTTGAACATGGATGGACGGTGAGATATAATGCTGATGATGAATTTGCTGTCAAGAGTGCAGAAGAAGCCCATTCGGACATGTTGAATTGGTTAACCAAATACGTGAGAATTTAGATTTTGATTTTGTCAGTATAAATTATATTTTAAAATTTAAAATTTTATTATTTTAAATCGAAATCTATATCCGTTAAAATTTGGGTTAATAGTTTACTTTATAAGCAAAATAATATGTAAAATAAGTGCAAGTGCGTAGCGTTCATTGTATACGTAATAAGTACGTATTGATCTTGTAACTAGAAAAGTATGTCTTGATCTTCAAAGAGTAGTATTTTTTTATTTATTTTTGTTGTTGTTGGTAACAAAATACTAATTAATTTTAGTGTTTATAAGATTTATTCTGGACAATTAGAAGATAGAATCAATTACTTAACTGAACTAAAACAAGTTCAAATTAACTGAAATAATTTTGAAGTAAATTTCAAATTATGAAGCTACGGTAAAATAATATTTGACATAAAATTTTTGGGTTAAATACTTTTTTGATTAATAAACTATACTTGTTTCTACATTTTAGTTATTCAACTGAAAATTCGACAGAATTTATTATTGAACTACATGAATTGTCATCCTGTCACATATAAAGTTTATAATATTTAACTTTTAATTGAGATGAATATCATATCATATTTTGAATGACATGGAAATAAAAATAATTGACAAAATAAAATTTAGGAAAAATTTATTCAACAGTCCCCAAACTATATCAGTTTTGCGCATTTGATATCCAAATTTTTTTTACAACTTGTTTGGTACATAAACTTTTTAAAACATGCGCAATCAGTAAATTTCGTCAATATCTCGTTAAATCTGATAAAAAATATATTAATGTGAGTTATATATTTAATTTTTTGTCTTTATTTTATTAAAAAATTTACTTTGAAAGTTCCTGGCAAAATTTGTCAAGTTAATAGAACTCAAGAACCGTCAGAAAAAAACTTACATATGACATAAATCGACCATTATATTTTTTGAAAATTACATGTGTGATTCGTATGAGTATATTTTTTATTAGATTTAATGAGTAATTGATGAAATTTTTTAATTACTCGTATTTTAAAATTTTTATATATCAAATAAATTTAAAAAATAATTTAGAAATTAAATGTGTAAAACTAATATAATTTAAAAACTCAGACCTTTCCTAAAAACTACTTAAAAAATGAACAAATACGGAGTACTTATGTAAATAACATTAATCAAAACTAAGTTACGAAATAACGATGGTGAACTCAAGGTCCGGTCAATGACGATGGAAGAGTACCCCACCCACACAACCACCCCACCCCACACTCCCCTACCCCGAACCATATGCCTCGGAGTCCCGGACAATCGCAAGTCATGCCCGGTGTCCCTTTTCGCTTGACGTAAGTAGTGATGCATTCTTAAAAAGAGTTTATCCTTTCCACCCCCGATGTAAAACCCTCTAATCCTATATATATATATATATATATATGCACCATTTGTTGTAGTGGTACTCAGTAACTCCAGAAGAGTTGGAAGGAAAGAAAGATGTCGGGCTCTCAGTGCTGCGAAAATCCACCAAATCTCAGCTCAAGCTGTGGAACTGCTGGCCATGTGGAAGAGCTAGGAGGTGTCAAATCCTATGTTGTTGGCTCTCCTGATTCTTCCCAAATTGCTGTCCTCCTCATTTCTGACATCTTTGGTACGTTTGATTAATACCTCACTTTCTTGAATTATATTTTCCTTAATTTCTTCAGTTTTTATATTGGGGTAAGTGGGTGTCACTCGTTCAGTCCCAATAAATTGTTCTCGAGTATCCTTGATGGGTATGTTTGTCCTGGAAAAAATCATTCTTTTTCGGTGTATCAGTTAGCATTTGATTAATAGATGCTTCTTGGTTAGATTAAAATTTATAATGGATTCTTAAAAAGAGTGTAATTTTCGAATCTTGAAATTGTTCATAAACATCAGTATTCTGCATCTCTAGAAATTGATAATGCTAGTTTCTCTTGCTATTTATTTTGCTTTGGGAAGATTCAACCCAAAACTGGAACCAGTGAGTAAAAATTTTCTCATTTGCTGAAAAGGCTTATTTTTGCCTCTAATATATGCTGGAGAATGGATTTTGTTTTGGGAAGAATCAGGCAGAATCTGGAATTAAAGAGGAAGTTTCCCATTTTTGGGGGGCTCTAAACACTTAATTCCACCTCGTATATTTGCTAGAATATGTACTATAGACGTAGGAGTCTTTAGGCTTAATTTTCCAAATGAGAACTTGCGTCTGTATGTGTACTTAGATACAGTCTCTCATTGTTTATAGCATTATCATTTAGTGACTTGACTTGTTTAATTTTATTACAGGATTCGAAGCTCCAAAATTAAGGTATGATTGTTCTCAACTCAGTTTTCATCGTTTTTTCTTGGTTTGCATTCTCAATTGTGTTTATGTAATGCACTATAGTAGCAATTGATGCAGAATTAAGCCTACCATGTGGTAAATTAAACACGGACAAGATGTAGCAGCTTCTAAGATTTATTGACCTAAAGAATAAATCACGAATACTACATCATCATGCCATCCTCCACTACCCCAATCCTTCACTACCCCAAACGCATACCCACATATATAATAATAATAACAGAAACAACAACAACAACAACAACAACAAGCAATAAATTAGCTACTGCACCATTACCAATTTTAGTTGAAAGAGAAAGGGGTTACTTTTGTGTTGCAGATATAGTGCAGCGCGAACAGATAAGGCCAAAAGGCTGGTGAATGATATTTTCAATTTTCGCAGTGTAACAAAAAGATGGGGGTTACCAGATCTTATTCTAACCATGGTTATAATTGTTTACTTGCCCGACAATCCCTTATTCCCTTCTAGTGTTTGGTCCCGGAGGATCAAGTGGATTATCAGCTCACATATCTCCAGAAGCTAAAATTAATTAAGGGATTTGGCATTTATGTTTCCCCCTCATCTATGGCTAAAACAAACATGGACTTAATACCACTACTATCTTCGTACACAACAATAAAGTTTGTTTAAGGATACATTCTTGGCACATGCATTACCGATGTGTGTATTGATCATGCATGCATTAACCAATTCGGTGCTGTGATTCTATGCTGGGAGGTGTTCATATATCCTGGATGGCTCAGCTATTTTGAAGTGAATTTTAAATTTTGATTTGTATGATATACTGCTGCATCTTACAGTTTCTCAGGCAATGAAGTTTTTTAGCATTTTGGTTTAACTAGTAAGAATTTTGTTAACTCAAGTTTCGACCTTTGTGTTTAATTATTAAATCTCTTAATTTTTTCCTGTCAATCTGCTGTCAATACTAAACAAATTCTTTTACATGCGCAAACTAAGTTTCACTAAATGAGTGAACCTTATGTTTGAAAATTAAAGTTTTGTCATAGAGGTTTTCTTTTCAGTGCAGTTTTAATGAGTAACAACTAACAAATTACTATAGTCAAAACATTCTTTTTATTATCTTAATTCCATGGTATAAAACTAGTAAGTATCACTAAAGGAGGATACTGTTTATGTGGATTATGAACAGCCGTAAATCTTCCATTTTAACTTTCAGTTACTAATATTGCTACCTTTCAACTGTAAAGGAAGCTTGCAGACAAAGTTTCTGCTGCTGGATTCTATGTGGTGGTTCCAGACCTCATGCATGGAGAACCCTATGACCCTGAAAATGCTGAGAGACCTCTAATGGTTTGGATTAAGGATCATGGAGCGGTTAGTTAATCTGATTTGATTTAGAACTGTCATGTAACACTATTTCAAATTTTGTATTTCCTGGAGCTTAGTTGGCCCATTAAGTTTCCTACTCAAGAGATGTCAAAGTTTCCTACATCTTTTTATCCTTATTCTGCTGTTTATTTTAACTCGTAGAATGGTTAAAAGTTTAAGGACTTTTAACTTTTTAGATAAATCTTCTGAATTTTTCTATAGGACCAAGGATTTGTTGAGGTAAAACAAATAGTTGAAGCCTTAAAGGGCAAAGGAATATCCAAGATTGGAGCTGCAGGCATGTGTTGGGGAGGTTAGAGATTTCTTAAATGCTTTGGTATTACATTATACTTGAATGTCCACAGAAGAGGTTTTACACAATCTTACGAATTTTCACTTCGTTTCACTATTGGAGCTGTATGTGAGCTTTCTGCAACTTCAATTGTTAATGCTATTGGAAACTATACGGTCAATGTTTACTCTTTTAAAGTCTTTAAGCAATTCCTTGTAACATTGAATCTTATACTTGGTTGTACTTTATCGATACTCCCTTTAGTTCTGAAACTATTACAAATTTCAAAATGACGACTTTATGATGGATGATTTTATTGCTCCAAACGTATTCTCCCTGTAAGATAAGAGTGGTGATAATCCTTTGCTTAGAATAAGTTCATTGCACGTACAAACTTTATATCAATCTATAATCAGAAATGTAGTATTGATTTTGAAACGGATTAAAAGGAAAATTGTTTGTAATTACAAAAGGAGTAGTTATAATATTCATACTCGCGATTACTTTTATTAGATGCAATGATGTTAATATTTCAATTTAAGCCTTGCAAGTTTGCTTCTCAAAAATCGATATTAATCTTATTTTGGAATGGACTGTTTGTATTACTAATATAACAAGCACTTGTGTTCTTATCAGCAAAGGTCGCAGTGGAACTTGCAAAACACTCTTATGTCCAATCTGCAGTGCTTTTACACCCATCATTTGTCAGCGTTGATGATATTCAGGGTATGCTACTCGTGTAATTTCCATCCATTTTGTTATATTATATTGTTACATCAAGAATTCAACCAGTTAAGTGAAAACTTTTCTTCTGGAAAGTGGGAACTAAACTTCCGTATGTTGCTATTGTAATTAAGTATGGGTAACTGACTTGTCTTAGTTGTCTAGTTTATTTTTGGCCCATGTGGGGTGTAAAGTCATGGATTCGGCTCGAATTAGATCAAAACCAGATACGAGATAGAGCAGAATCAGGGAGAGGACAGAGAGATCCTAGGGTTTCTAGAGAGAGAAACATGGAGCCAGAGCGAGTAAAGGCTCATTATATAATACTCAACTTTGTTACAATGTTTTGCAAACACTTTTATGCGAACTTATCCTACACCCTCATTTTAATTAAATTTTTTAACTTCTTTTGTTATACTAGACCTGACAATTCTCTGCCCTTTAACACCAGCCATGCCCTGTTGACAGAGACTTTCATGAATTATGTACTGGTGATCACACAGTCATAACCTGGCAGTTTACTCAGCCACCTTTGGTGGAGACATGATACTACCCCCTTTTTACTCCAAGGAGTATTTCAGTGACTGATGGTCAGTTCTTACAATAGACTGCTTATGCCACAAATTAGATGACCACCTCGCAGCCATAGCCATGAGCTCTTTTTCATATGATCCTAGGGTTTCTAGAGAGAGAGCAAGAGCTGAGCGAAGACATTCCATGTTAATCAAACTTAGTTACAATCTTTTTCAAACATTTATTTTATATAGAATTTATCCTACACCCAAATGCTTATCACCCTGATTGTAACTGACTTGTAATTATGCTTTTACAGAACTATGCTTGACATGGGGGTGTTTTCCTACTTTATATAACTTGAGTTGCTGACATTTGATGTTGATTTCAGAGGTGAAGGTTCCAATATCAGTACTGGGAGCTGAGAGTGACAATATGTCTCCACCAGAGCTATTGAAGAAGTTTGAGGAGGTGTTAAATAGTAAGCCTGAGGTAAGAAACTGTATCAACCAAACTATCTTTTTGGCCTTTGTCAACGTCACATTATGGATTCACATATCAAATGAATCCTTTAGTGATCATATCCTTCCTATAATATATTGGTATAATATCAATCGTTGTGCCAGCAGAAATTTTACCACTTGATTAAAATAGAAGATCCCAACTGCAGATTTTAGTGCTTCACATACTGCGTCCCTAGCGTGTCATAGCATAGGTTATAGGAGTGGTGCTTGTTCTTATGAGATCCAGCAACCTAGGTCTAGGTTTGAGATAAAAAATGGTTTTGATATTATTTAAACAAGATATTTTTCTGCTGAATTATTCTCAACTTCCCATCGTGTGATGAAAAGTCTAGTGGTCCCAAATTTATTCCTGATCACCATGGTTTCCCTATAATAATTATTTAAAGTGCCTTCTTTAATAATCAATGCAATAAGTCCTTGTTCTTTTCGAGATTTATAGGTCCACTTATTCTGGAAAAGAAAATTTTAATTTTGTAACCAATTTAGAAAACTCTGCAAAATCTCGTTTGGAGAAAAAATCATAACATTTTTAATTTCTCAGTTTTCCTAAGTTTTTAAAATTTATTTCTTCTTGTTTAATATTCATTTTCCTTTATCTCATTTTTCTATTCGTATGGGTTTGTCAATCATGTACTCTAATTTGTTTGAGCTAAAGGCATTGATGTTAGTATTGTCAGAACTACTGTGCACGTGCATAAGTGATGGGATGAGGGTCCTTGATTCTTCTGGTGTTTAACAGAGATGTTTTGGTGTTTATTATGAATCTTATGAAGGCTATCTTTTCGTGATTAATTGAATGAAAATAGATGCAAATATTGATACATGTCTACGTTTGCAAGAGAATGAGCTTTGGATCCATTTGTCTCACTGGTTTTCATCGTATTTGTTACAAAACTTCCATCCTAGAACCTACTATATCACTTGAAAGCCAAGGCTAGCCGAACAATCATTATTACCAAGTTCAAATCGAGTAGCATATATAAGAAAGTCCTTTCTCTATATTGGAGTTCGAAGGAGTTCATTGTACGAATTTGATGTTCTCAAGTGAAACCGTGAAAGTAAGGTTCTTTTTGTTCCTTTCCTTTTGTAGGTTGATTGCTTTGTGAAGATATTTCCAGGTGTTTCGCATGGGTGGACGGTAAGGTACAAAGATGAAAATGAAGCAGAGGTAAAAAGTGCAGAAGAGGCTCACCAGGATATGTTGGACTGGTTTTCCAAGTTTCTGAAGTAAGAGATGCATTGTCATTAAGTTCTGAAATGATATATTATATATATTAATATGTGAGGACTCAGCAGATTTGTGGAACTTGAGTTATAATGACTGTACTATAGTTTCATATGGATGAATAAAAGGGACGACCTTTTATTTGACTTGATGTGCGATTGAACGGTTGTTAATATTTGTGGTGGTTGTTAATATTTGTGATGTTTTTTTCTGGTTATATTGAAGGCCACTGTTTGGATTAATTATTTTTATGAAGCCTGTAAGATTTGGAATTATGATAGTTTTATTTTATTTTTAAAAATATGAAGTGGTAGTGATTATTTTGTGTCGCGTTATAGCAGTAAAGATTTAGTATGATAAGTTGATTACCATAAGGATTTAATGCGATAAGAAACGTAGAGCATGGTCTTATATTACTTATGCTTGAGGTTTCAGAGGATTATATTCTGCGACTTGGGGCAGTCACTGCACCAAAGGTTTCAGATGATTTGTCTAAACACCCGGTAATCATAAATGATAAATCTTTCATCCAAAAATTTATATTTTTTTCAATTTTTAATATAGTCTAATGATGAAAAACACCTCCGCCCCGTAACAATTCCTCGAAATGAACCATTTAATGAATTTCAAAATTAATATAATTAATAATTGTTTGAATGTAAAATTATATTGTGATCGAAGTTTTTTGTTATAAATTATAATATTATAATAATTATAGTAAATAAAATTAAGTAAATTGATATCAATTTTAAAGTCTAATATATGACTTTAAAGATCAAAACGTATCTCCTATTTTAAATAAATGATAGTATGCATCTTTTTCAATTTATAAAAATGGTCTCTCTTAGTTGCAAAAATGGTATTTCAAGGAAGTCATGCAATTTTTTACAAGATTATAAATTATCCATTTATTTCAACTTATGTTTGAAAAATTCTATTGCATTATCAAAATTAAAAACTCCAAAATTTAACCTAAATATAACCAAATCATTACCATATCAACTAGTACATGTAACCAGGGAAGGAAGGAAAGAAAGGTGGGTGGGTGGGTGGGTTGGGGGGGGGGGGGGGGTGGTGCGACCCTCCGATCTGACAATGGCTTAATTACCTTTTGTGTTATGATATGATACTCCTTATTTCTTAATTCCGTAGTTAATTTCATCAGCTAGGTGTATAGGCACAATAAACCAGATTTGAGTTTGAAAACACACCACGAATCACAATTTCACAAGTCTGAAAATGCAGTTAAAAATAACCAAAAAATTACAAATATATATGCTAAATCATCATGAAACTTCAACTCTTAAGTATTGAACCACAATTAGCATCACGTTGCATCTCTCATCTGATGAGTACGTAATGAGATGACTTGCGCTATTTGGTGATCGCCCGAAAATTTTAGAGGAAAGTTGATGAAAATTAAACACCGACTAAACAATATATAAGATCACAGGAACCACACAGTTTTCCGAGCTGATATACTTTCCAGAAAGTCTGGAGTAAATCATTAGGTTCTGTGCGATAAATGTTTACACAATTAATGCTATATATGATTGATAAAAGTTACAGGACCGAAGAATGTCTAAATTGTAGAACTAAGATCTCCTTTTCTAGTGAACTACAATCTGGCTAAAGGGAACAAATGTGAAGATATCTGATGCTTCGGAATGGAATCAGTATATCCTTGGTTTCACTCGCCTCCCGCTTATGTCACCACCATCAATGGTAATTTCATTCCCAAAAGCATAAGGAATAACTGAATGTTCACTAATCCTTGCTACAAACTTAAGCAATTCAGAGATGACAGAAGGGCAACTCTCTTTCAAGTAATCAAATCCATCTGTTTGCATAACCGCTAAAAGCAACCAAAAAAAAAAAACACAAACAAAAAACAAGTTTAGCATTTGCATGTCCATAAATTTTCGTGAACCGCATAGAAGACCTCACTTGAAACAGAAGGAACAGAACCTTATGAAGAGAAATTTATCCATACATTTCACACAGAACAGATTTACTGAAATACCAAAAGCGCTACCGTGAAAAAAGCTAAAACCAAAGATCAATCTTAGGACTCCCAAATGGATATGCAAACACTCCCTTGGAGAAAAATGCAACACTAGCACCTCAAAGACCAGCACATTTAAATTAACAACTACATCATGGACACAAGAATCCACATTCCAATCACTAACAGAAGGTACTTGAATATTGGCTATTAAAGCATATCAGAGAATGGTATAATCGCAGTATTTTGTCATTAAATATGTTTTTCATTTGCAGCTTTCTTTTAATATCGTCTAACCACAACAAAAAAGGTTAAAACCCTAGTGCAATCACAAAGGTGGTGTGCAATATATACCTTTTAAGTTTTCAGGTTGCGCAACAAATTTGAGGCACACGGATTTTAGCTGGAAACAATGGTGCTGATCTGCTAGAGCTAAAGTCGTCGCTACAGTATTAATGGCAACATCTTCACAAAGTTTAGCCTCACAAAGTGTTCTGAGCCTTACAAGTCCATATCTGTCAGCTGCTGCAAGAAGATGCTGTGCCATCAGGGCAGAAGCCCATTTTGAACTTAAACCCCCAAGTTCTTGCATGTCAGGGAGAATATCCCAGTATATGAAATGAAGCAATGCCTGCAAAATCATGGAACAAGAAAAAGCAAATAAAAGGTCAGGCGACCTCATCCCTTCATGACTCATGAGAATCGGGTTAAACCACCCCCACGTAACCCTATTACAAACAAATAGAGAAGCCCAACAAACATTAGAAAAAAGTCAACAAAAAACTAAGAAGAATAGAAAAGAACAATTTGCAACACAAACACTTTCTTCACTGCAGCCTCCATAACCATCATTTAAACAACCATCTAAATTTTTTGTCCTCAGAATCAATGGACATTCACTAAAAACAAGACTTAGAAAACTCAGCACTAACATAATTTGATTTAAGTAGAATTTTAGTTATTTCAGCAAGCTCAACGGGATTTAACTTCATCAAAATTAAACAGAAACTATACACATGCAATAGTTTACACTCTCGCAGGAGGTGCTTGCAGGAGCATCCTGTTGCGTATGTTCAGGAACAGTTGTCCTGTGCATCAGCAAAAACAATACCTCAAATGCAACAGATAACTCTTGCAATGCATATTAATATCACTAAATACAGCATAGTATAGTAAATCTTCACGTTCAATCCAACACAGCAATTAACATTAGAGGAGCAAATGAAGGAGGCAACCATTGGAACAATTTGGGTGGTGACACATGTAGAGAGAATAATTAGATGCTGACAATATCTCAAAAGGATTCAATAACTTCCAATTGTCATAAGCAAAGAAGGTAAGTCCTAATTCAAGTAAACTATCCACTCCCGCTAACACACAAACATAACATGCTAAATATTGGGATAGTGATTTATTAAAAAATTTCAAGCCAAAGACAGCTGCTCATTTCAGCAGAAGCACGCTTTCAAAAGGGTCAATGTGAAAGTTCAAAACAAGTGAAATGTAGGGGCACCAGAACAATTTTCATCCAGTAGATGTACACATACCACAGTCTTGACACTTGTTCAAAACATTTTTAGCGAGTCCAAATGTCTTCTGTCATGTACTCAAGAATTAATTTAAAAAATCTGCTTTGCCATATCCAAGAAATTAGACTCATGCCACTGAGTTTTTCCTTGTCCCTGTGCCTTAGGCCTCTTAACTCCTCTAGTGAACTGTATTATTAAATTTCAGGTATCTTGTTGTGCCTATATATAATTTCAGCAAAATCTCATCCCTCCCCGTAAAAAATTAAAGATTACATAAACACAAACTATTCCTTCCTCTATTCAACTTGATTTACAGAATACAATTACCCCTTCCTCTATAGTCTATCCAGCATGGCTTACAGAATAGATCTAAAAGTTTAAAAGTACGCTAAATCATGATCAATGCACATAAAGGATCCCAATTTATTTCATGCCCTCCCAAAACTCCCAATTCCGCAGTAAAACAAGTCTCATTGCACCAACTATTTCCATAACTAATTCTGAATTCCATCTCTACTACAGAACTGGACATGAGAGCTTCTTCTCATCCAGCTCCTCGCGAAATACGATATTCTCTGATTACTTGTTGAAGTAGCAGAACTTGAAAAAAAAATTGGGAAGGACCACAATACAATTCTACATCATCCACACATGCAAGAACAAAATAGGTACCGAACCTTAAAAACTGGAGCCTCTATTTCTTCAATTTTGATGCATCGTGTGTCACTGTCTTTCATTGGACCAAAAAGTTGAGCTCTGAACACAGGTGACCGTGCAGCAAGCACCAACTTGTGCGCTGCAAATATTTCTCCATCAACGTCAATATTTACATCAGCTCCTCGTCCACTTTCTAATAGCTGTCCGAAGTGCTGACCAATATCAGATGGTGGTGAGGGTATAGAATAAATCTTAGGACCTTCTGTCTGTGATTTGACTACACCAACAGTGCACTTGACCACGAGGCAATCGTCTTTAAGGAAGTCCGACGTTTCCAGAGCAGTTCGTTTAAGAAAACGTTTATAACCCCTGCAATATCAAATGGTTGTGCCAATTTTAGATTAACCAGGAAATGTGGTGCTGTGGTTGAATATTTGGAATAACCACATAAACAACCCACTCAACATGAGAATAAGTGAGTGACTATAGAAAGATGCAACAAAATAAAGAGATCTATGTAATTGTAAGAAACTGTAAAGTGAGATATATAATTTAAGAAATTTTTTGTTTCATAACCATATAATCAAATTACAGTATGGTGGCCTACACACGAGATAGATATTTAATTGGTTCATGCCATCATTTCCTAATGTCATTCTATTTTCTACCTTCAAACCTGGTGCAATTGAACCAAGAGGAATAAATTCCTCCCTATTCCTTAATCCCATTTTTTCTAACTAATAGTGGAAATTTTGTTCCTCCAACATTCCTCATTCCCACTTTCACAATTCCCAAATTTCCCTCCTCCTAAAAGGCAATAATGCACAAGAATATTAAATGCCTCAACAATACTAATACACTATTCTCCCCAACCATTTCTAAAGGGTTTCTTGTCAACTTGACTGAAGACTACACTGTAAAGTGACACCACATAGACGATTGCCAGAAGCCACAAAGGTTGTTTGTCATGATCCAACAACAGGGATGGGCTTTATTAGGAACTTGAAAATTTGATATTGGTGAGAGACAAGAAAATGAAGTTGAAATAAAGATTTTTGCATTATACTTGACCATAAAATTTTACACGCATGATACTGGGACTTGCATTCACCGAAGGCGTTGAAATTTAGTAAGACAAGAATAGGAGGGGTCTTTTCACTAATTTCTAGTCACTGGAGCTCAAAAACAAAGTTATAAGGTTAACATATGGGATTCTCCAGCATCATCTATAACCGTCAATAATAAGCACATAATATCAGAATTCACACATCATAAAAAATTGTAGGCATACAGGCCTACGAACAATTTAAGATATAGTAGACCTAGTGATCCCAAATTCAAGTAACAGATACACCTAAATTAAAATATCAAACTTGAAAATAATTACACTCCCAACTACAAAATTCAGGTAATACACCTAAACTGAAGTATCGAAACTTGAAAACAGTTACAGTCCCAATTCTATATGGATCAATACTAATATAGATAGAGCAATTACCACATGCTTCCCCGGTACTTAAGAGTGTAAGGACCACTCTCCAAAGCCCTGCCAAAATGCGTATGAACTTTATGCCTTTCCTTCCCACTCTGATCCAAAAGCGACAATTCAAACAAAGCCCTAACATCAGTCCCCTCGCTCGCCAATGCTATGAACAGAGACACATAGGTGGCATTATCCTCCGTGCTTTTCCCATCCGGATAGAAATAAATTGCCCACAAATGTCCACCCACCATAAACGTATCAGAAGCTATGTACTTCCCAATACCCATCCCTTTGGATAATCCATAGCCAGTGATTTTGAACTCATGTGACCCGTCCGCCGTGTCGGTGAGCGAGGTGGAGGTGGTGGTCTGGGACGAGGTAGACGCCGATGGTGAATTCGAGGGTTTTAGGGTTTGCTGTGAAACCCCAATCGTGTCCATGGATAATGATATACTTCTTCCGGTGCTTCCTAATTAGGGACTGCGATGAAAATTTGAAGAATTGGGATTTGAGATTATGAGTAATCGAGGGTTTTGATTGAGAATCTAGGTAATGGATTAAAGGGTTTTGGAATCGATCAAGGGTATTTGAACTTCGATTATATGTAAATTCGTTATATAATATATATATAGAAATGTTTACATATAGAGAGAGATATAGATCTGGGGTTATTGGAATGGGAATTGCAGGAATCTTGTGCAAAAGAGAAATGGAGAGGAAGGAGGAGAATTTTAAAGCCTCGTTTATTGCGACTGACTTTTTATGAGGAGTGGAAGAAAAAGGATTTTAAGAAAAAACAAAGTTTCCAACGGACAAGAAGAAGCTACCTAATTATTGGAGCATAATCCGGCAAAAGTCTAAATTATCCAATCTATTGTTGTGTTTAAATTGTACTAACATTGTGTTTAAATTGTATAAATGACTGGAATATGTAAAAAATAATTTGATCCACGTGTGTTTAAAATGACTATGACTATTTAAAAAGTGAATAAATAATGATTGAATTTTTCTTTTATTATCTAAAAAGTGAATTGTTTGTGGATATGTGAGTTTGAGGGAGTAGTTTCCTTTGATAAAAAATAATAACTGAAACATTGATGGCTAAGAAAAGAAAAAGGATTTGATAAAGTTAATTTCAAATTTAAAAAAAATAGCTTATGTCTTGTAAAAATGTTAATTAACAACTTTTAAGATAATCTAAAACAAATATGTACCAATGACATGTCTTAATTTTGAATTAAAAGTCTCCCAACATCAACAGTTTCTAATTAAAAAACAATTTTTAAATAGAAATTTTATAGATTCATTATTCAATGTTATAAAAATCTTATGTCTATAGGATTTATTATTCATGTCTAACTAAAATGTGACTCGTAATAATGAAAATGATTCATTCTATATCATCCTCCATTATTCTTGTCTCTCTATTCATCATTGTTTTTAAATATTTACAAAATTAATTTTCACTTGTATTTCTACAATTTAAACGTGACAAAAGTATCAAAGATAAAAATTTGCATTATCAATCAATTAAACTTCATAATCCTTACGCTATACAAAAAGTTCATTATCTTCACATAAAAGATTCTTTTTTCAACTAATCAATTTTTAATTCTTTTATGTGAAATGATAACTTTTAAAATTATTCACTATATCAAATTGAAAAGGTTACAATTGATCCAAAATAGGGATGAAATTAAGATAGCATAGCATCACTTAGAAAATTTGTTTTCATTTAAATTCTCCCACGTTTTATATTGTCAATATTCAAGTGCCACTTTTAACACGAGTTTCTTGCCTTTGGTTTTGTCTTTATAAACAGCTTAAAAATGTATTAGTATTCCTATTATTATTATTGGTAACAAACAAACAAATATATATTAACTAAACATTGCCTTGGTGACAACTCGACTCGTTAATTGGTCCAAGTCTACCACACACTCCCACGCACTAAACATTGGCTGCTTGTCTAATTTGTGATTCTAATTGCAACTCTAAGAACTTACATATACCCGACTATTTTATAGTTTTTGATTTTTCAATAGACAAATTGATCACAAACAAATTTTTTATTCATTGATTAAACAAATATTCAGCACAGCATAATTCAATTAAAAACAAAAGAAACATCTCGCCTTATTTACCACCATTCACAATTATTTATACGTTGCTATTTGCCATGACGCTATACCAGCTCCAAATAAGGACCGGAAATCAAAAACCCTAAACGGTAACACGCCAATTCTGAAACTAAAAAATCCCAACTTACCCAAAATTCTTGGCGGCAACAGTCTCTTTTCGGCTTTCCCTTCAGCACTGATTCGATTATTTTCAAACTTATCGGCTTATAATCATCACTGCCGTTGCAAGTTATTGTATATGCACAGAAACTCCTTTTTTACCTGTATGTACATAATCCCATTCGATGCTCTTTCGAAGAGTCTGTACCTCATTCGTCCGTTCTAACTTCAACCCATATGTTTTCAATTGGAAATCTACAACCCCTTTTGCCTTTTCCGATTTACATCCACAAGTATTGAGTTTCAACAGCTCCAATTTGAGTGTTCCGAGGCTAAATTATATAATCCATCGGTCTTGCTCATTGAATTGCAAAATGGGTGATGCTCGAAGACCGGCAGCTGTTCCGATTCCGGCTGTTGATAAGGCTGATAGGGCCGAATTGTACCGGGCACTTGAAGCTTCACTGGGTATTCCATTTAGTTCGCACCCATTTGTCCCAAACCCTAGCCCATTGATAATTGTGATTAGTGGCCCAAGTGGGGTTGGTAAAGATTCAGTGATCAATAGACTGAGAGAAGGGAGAGAGAATATTCATTTTGTTGTTACAGCTACTAGTAGGGGCATGAGGCCTGGTGAAGTTAATGGAAAAGATTACTTTTTTGTGAGTAAAGAGGAGTTTTTAGCAATGGTGGAGAGAGATGAGCTTTTGGAATATGCATTGGTATATGGTGATTATAAGGGCATACCGAAGCAGCAAATTCGAGATTATATGGCGGCAGGGTGTGATATTGTGTTGAGGGTGGATATACAAGGGGCAGCTACGTTGAGAAAGATTCTCAGGGATTCTGCGGTGTTCATTTTTCTCGTGGCTGAGAGTGAGTCTGCTCTTGTGCAGAGGTTGATTGCTAGGAAGACAGAGACGAAGGAGAAGTTGCTTGTGAGGATTGCCACTGCTCGTGAGGAGATGAAGCATGTGAAGAGATTTGATTATGTGGTTGTGAATGCAGAAGGGGAGTTAGAGAATTCGGTTAAGTTGGTAGAGTCCATCATTGATGCGGAGAGAGCTAAAGTGCAGCAGAGGAAGCCCATTATTTAGTTAGCTTTGGTTTTGGTTTAGTTGATTAGGTAAGTATAAGCTACTGAGTTCAAACTATATTTCGCTGAATGCCGTGAACAACTTTTTTGAACTTTACATGAATGCATATGTATTAGCAATCCCATCATATAATTTAATGACTGACTTGTGCATTGAATTGGAATAGAGCAATTAGTTTTTGCCCGTGTCAGCAATACCTATTCAAATACTTTAATTTCCAAAACAATTATCTGACCAATTTTGTCATATCGTGGTATGCACCAGATATCTTCCATCTTCGTTTTGTACTTTTGTTATTGCTATTAAATAAAGATATATATCATTTTTTGGTTATTGATCATGTTGTAGTTACTAGTAAGCACGAAATTTGGTCAAGCAGCTATAGTACCCGTAGGAGTGTTAGATTTTGTATAAGGAGTTGCTTTGCTGATAGTTCTTGTTTTAAATTGTGAAGATCCTATCAAGATGTGGCACTTTTCAATTATGTAAACGTAGTAGTAGTTAAAACTTACATAAGAAATCAGGCTTCATTTTCTCTGTGACCTCAAGTATGGGAGTCGGAGGTAGCATCTTTTGGTGTTTTCCTGTATCCCTTTGGGTTTTTGAATTACTCTTTGTTGTCCAAGTCTGTTTTTTGGTGTCAGGGTAGAGCAGTCTTCTCTTTGATGCAGGTTCATGAAGAACAGGAAGAATGAGTAAGATAATTACTAAACAGAAAAGAATGAGAGGAAGTTGGTAAAAGAAAGATTACGCATTCCCCTTTTTAGTTATGTTGCTTGGAAGATATCATTTATGCCATATTTTCTGAAATAATAACAACAATATTTTACTAGTTGAACAATATGTGTAACATGTATTTCTCATTCTTAGTGGCACATTAACTATAAGCAGGGTCAGATGCAGAATTTATGGGAAGGGGGTAAACCTTTAAAATTTATCATACAACTTTGCGAGTATGGTTCAATGCTAATTTCAAATCGTAATGCAATTTCAATTGACTTTGAGTTGTATTATTGAAGATAATGTGAAATACTTCTTCAACATAAGGAGGAGTTATATTTGTATTTATTGCTATGAAATTTTGAATATTTAGATCTTGTGATGAATTTACAAAAAGTAAAGAAATTTTTTGTAATTATAAATTATAACTACTAGTGGTTATTGAGGCATTTTGCTCATAAGATAGCTTTAGAAAAAGTGGCATGTTTAACTATTGTGAAAAGTACTAACTGATAGGAGATATTAGTTTATCTAAATTTACTTTCCCTTTGTTAAAATGGGAACTCATTTCACTTTTCTTTTCACCAAAATGTTTACAGATTGCACACTCACTACAAAATTATGTCATAGAGTTCAAATTAACATTAGTATCATTACGTATTGTTATTAAAATTATTTAAGGGAATTCAGTCCAGCGCTTGTGCAGTTGACACAAATATCAGTATGGTCATGCTCTGTGGCTTAGCTGGGAAAGGAGGGGGGCACTTTCTCACCCCAGAACTTATTTCTGTCCGCCACTATGAGCCTGAGAAGAATGACTATTAGCCCTTGGATTGACATCTTGACTTCTGTATAATTCTCTACGAAGAAAAACTAATTAAACAAAGAAATTTAACCCAATCTACGCAAACTCCCTACACTGTATGCCATATGAATGCGTATGTTGTAAACCTCCCTCTATCTTCAATATGTTTCTTTGTTTGTTTGGTAATTTGGCTGTGGGAATGGAGGTAAGTTGGTATCATGATAGTGCAGCAGGTTATTTAGTTGTTGGTTAAAGCTGCAACTATGACCTCTTCAATATATGTTTATAGACATCTTTTCCTCTCATAATTCCTGATTAAAATTTGAATTCTATCATCTTACTTAATACTCCATATATGATTTCATAAAGTGGCTGCCATCTTTGTTTCTTGTTCATATGCAGGTTGTGGTGGTGTCTTCTGCTATTCTGCATTTTTCACATTCCCTGCTCCTGATTCTCTAAGGCATAACAATTTGGTTGGCATTTGAAACCTATTTCAGGTTCTTAGATTTGCCATAAGAAAAAGACATGTTCTGTTGATGTTTAAGTTAATTGTTTACGACAATGATCTGATGATCTATCTTTCAGTTATGCTATAGTAGCTAGCATGAATTAAATGCTGGCTTTGTACACAAAACCTGTCGGTACTTCTTGTACATTGACTTTTGTCTAACCTTGTTTAAGTTCTTCGCTTGCTAAGTAAACAAAAGTAACCCTTCTATGGTTCAAACCCTTCGGAACCTGATGAAACTCAAACCTTCAAACACCTTCTGGGTTTATGAGAGCTCGTGATTCATGTCTGTTCTTTACTATTTACATGATTACATATTATTGCATACTAATATACAATATGCAAGACCAAGATTATTACGTGTAAAAATTTTGAACATATCATCGTCATTTTAAAAGCTGGCTACGTGTTACTCTTTTACATAATATTCCATGTTCTATGAACCTGATTATGCCTGCATAATAACTTTCTTTCTATTATATACTAAATAGTTCTCATGTTATGATTGGTCATCCTTATAGGAGGTGATGATGATCATAAAGAATGGCGCCGGGCTGTGGGAACCTCAACAAAGTGTGACCTCAGGAATATTGCTTTGTACCAATTTCTTGGGAGTGAAATCTGATATTGGAAATATGTACGACTACCCCAACTGATTTCTTCAGTTATGAGAGGTAGTATGATGGTGCTTGCGGCGGAGGGAATATAATTCCTTTGCCATTCAACGAATCTTTTGTTAGACTCCTCTTTGTTTTAATTTAAATTTTACAGATTCTCAATTCTTGTAATGCAACTTACACTTGTCAAAATATAAAATTTTAAGCGAAGACGGGCCTGTATACGGTAAGTGAAAGGTTCAATCCAAAAGGTAGGCCGGGGAAATACTACCATCGGACACTGGAAGGTTTAGAAATGGAGAAAAATTATACTCTTGTCGTACTTTTTAAAGCTAGATGTAATACTTACCTAAATACACTTTTGTCAAACATTTTCAAGTTAGAGATATAATACTCACATGTCGTAAGTCAACCAGTGGCAATTAGCAGGCTATATTCTGTTTTCTTTGTTGAACATTTCTACGGTGGGAGTCATGCTTATGGCCGCAAGCATCATTGCCCCATAATCCTCGAACGTTTACCCCCTCCCTCACACCAAAAGACACAGTAGCCCTTCATCCCCACCCCCACAACCCTCACCCCTCTCCCTCCCACGGCCCCAACCTCCCCCCCACCGTGGATGTACGGCGCCCCAACCCCAAGTCAAAGGGAGAAAAGAAAAGGTGCCGGGAGGAGTGGGGGGTTAGGTAGTGTAAGACCATGAATGTCATCTTGGTTAGTGAACAGAAATATTTTGTTATTACGTAGAGTACGGGAATGTTTAAATAATTTGACTGGTAAAGGCCAGCTGGGGGTATCTCTATATATGGATATCCAGGGACATTAGTACATTGCATATCTTGTGTTTGATTAATACATGATTAATACATTAGTACTTATGAAATGAGCAAACATGTTCTTCACAATGTACATCTTGATTTATAAAAAATATTCACCAAATAATATATGGGAATCTGCACCTAACATGAAGTAATGGGGTAAAAGACAATGCTAACCAAAAATAATAAATGAATAAAAGAAGAAGAAGACATTGCTAACATTCCCAAGTCACTGATAAGGTATATATGCTCGTTAAAAATGAATAAGAAATAATCTAGACGTGCGACTTCTAAAACTTATGTTCGATTTCCGTCAGTTGGCAAATTTGAAAGATTATTTTGAAAATTTAATGATATATTCACTTAGAAAAAGCTCTTTATAAATATGCATGCAACTTCATATAACTAGATGAATATTCCCTCTATTCTAAAATTGGAGATATATATATATTTTTTTATGGTTAAAAAATTAGAGATACATTTTTATTTTTGGACTATAAAAAGTAATGAAGTTTCTTAAACATCATTTCACTACTTCAATTAATTCTACTGCATCCACTACTTAGTGATTTTTACCATAACTCTCACTATTATAAAACAATATGATAATAGGGATATATTTGAAATATAAAAATTGTCTTTAAAAATCATTATTTTATAAACGTATATCTAATTTTAGAATAAATTGAGTAATTTTTAATCTCATTTTAAATTTTTTTAAAAAAGTAAAAGAGGGAGCGTACCTTTCATACCTTTTGACGTACTCTATTCTAAGATAAATATATATATATATATATATATATATATTTTTTTTGGCGGCCTATTATTTGTTGGCACTTATATGATCCCTATTTAACGGAGTTAAGATAGAGAATTTTTTGTACTAGGGTTATGAAACATTAGGATGTGAATTTATAGAAATCCTTAAATAACAAGTGTTTGACTTTATTGATAAATTTAAATATTTTGTATTTATAAATTTTACATTAATCAACATAAACTGAATTGGATTTTTATAGTCTTGCGAGTTTAAATAAGAAACTCATCAATTATCATTTTTTGGAAAAATGGAGGTGATTATATCAAGTAAGAGCGAAATTGAACAGGTTGTTGCGTGCAGTCAAGCATCCAATGTAGAATCAAGCAAAGCCACCCAGTAGAGCACTAATAAAGGAGACTCCTTTTGCTCAACTTATATATATATATATATATATATATATATATATATATATGGAGTATAAGAAATTAAAAATGATCCACTTAAGCATTAATTGCTTTGCCATTTGGTTTGATTCAAAGGTAATGTCTACATCATCATTAGTTCCCACCAATATTCCATGCTTATAACTGCAAATGTCAACCTGCCTAGAGACCAAACTTGTATTTTAAAGAAGATCCATATAAAACTTCCATGGAGCCAAAAGATCAAACTTTTGTCGATTATTATATCGTAATTTGGTCGTCCTCTCGTTATATTATATTTGAACTTTTAACGAATATTATTGTTATATATTTGATTTAAATTATATATTTAAATAATAAATATTTTTTAAAATACTTAGCTAATTAAAAGATAAATGGATTGCAAAGACAAATTTTTTTTAAAATATAATGTTATAATATGTAAAATTATGTAAATACGTACGATTCTTTTGGTAGAATAAATTTCATTCTTAAATTGATTCTTTTTATGAGAGGAAGGAAATATAATACATACAGTAAACTATAACCTACCATACCATCGTCGAATTAAATGAAAATTTTTTATTGGCATTACTGAAAAATAAAAATTATATAGCCCCCTTTTTCGAATGAAATAAATACGATATAGAGTAGGTAATTAAAAAAAGAAAAAGAAAAGGGTATAAGTGGACCCTATTTGGGCCAATAATAATTTTGGTAGCCAAAAGTTATCTAAAATAAATTTGGGAAAATGACGGGCTGTCAAGCTTTAGTATCTATAATTCTATATTCCATCACACACGTTTACGTTTTAAACTACATTCAAGTATATTTTGCAATTGAATTTTCAAATTTACCCTCAGTTATTATTATTAATTTACATTTCAAAGATCAGAACAAATCTTCATAATTGTCAACAGTAGCTGCCAACGCATCCGTCGACCGCCGTCGACGTCACCCGTCGATCGTCGCCGACCGTTGTTGATAACAATCGCCGACCATTGTCACCGACAAATAACCGTTGTCGCTGTCACTTGTCATCGAACAAAAATCGTCGCCAATGATCAATCACCGGAAACTGCTATCATTGCTGATCATTCAAATCGGTCACCTTATTTGTGGCGAACTACCTTCGGTCAGTGGCTGAAATTTAATAATGGGGGTGTCAAAAAATTTTTTTAAAGAAAATAATACATAACACTAGTTTGATATTGTAAAGTTAATTCATAAAAAATTACAACAACTGTTTATAAAAAAAAATTATAAAATATCAAAAAAATTACAATTGTCCTCGACGAAACTTCATTTTTAAAAAAAAAAATTTCCCACGCACCCCCTGTAGATTCGCCCCTGCCTTCAGTCACCACCGTTGGTCATGGCGGTCATCACTGGCAACTGCCACAATTTCATACCGCTAAAAGAATTGTAATGCTGACATCAGTTAAATATTTAGCAAATTAAAGTGATTATCTAGTGAAATAAGCAATTTTTTCAGTAACATTAAAATGTTAATTAGTCATATTAAGAAAATCTAAGGAAAAAAAAGGAAAAATAAAAAAAATAAGAAGAAGAATCTCGGGAAAAAAGTATTGTTCTGGTTACAATAACACTACCTCTGCTCTAACCACTACAACTCGTTGTCACCGCCAAATTCAATCACCATAGCATTCCGGTCACGTTCTTCAATAAAATTTTCCATAAATCTTAGATCTGAGATTTTGGTTATGATGGTGCAAGATGATGGAGATCTACGACAGAGATGGAGATGCTATGGTGTTGAAGATGAGAATACACTGAGTTCACCCATGGATTCCGGCGATGGTGACAAATCTATGAACTCCGGTTACTGACAAAATGGTGGTTTTGATGGAGAAGATGGTGGCGGTGGTGGTAAAAATTGAACAATGGAAGTGATATGATGGTTATGATGGTGCCGGTGGTGAAATGGTGGCGAAGGTGTAGTTTATGATAAGAAAGCCAAAAGAGATGGAGAAAGTGAGATAGGGAAGGAATACTGAAAGATATAGAGGGGTATTCTAGTAATTATATTAACAAAACATCACTTAGATGGTAGCATAAAAAAAGAGGTGCACTGCGGTGGAAATATTTTCTGTTTTGGGGACCCACATGTCATTCGCTGAATAAATTTCAAATTTTAAAAAGGTTCTGGTTTCGTTAAAGAATAATATTCGTAAACTCAAAGCAATAAAAATTTGAGGGACAATCTGGGACCCATTCTAGTCTTTAAGTCTTTAAGTCTTTAACTTAACACAAGATGACTCCTCCTGGCTCTTGTAATCCAGCCCAGCAAGTCACATCTTATGACATTACCTATGAAGTATGAACAATAATTGTTAAAAAGAAGAAATTAATAAGTTTACAGATTATTGAAAAATTGAAAAATAAATAAAATTTTCAACCGGAAAATAAAACTATGATCCTGTTTACTTCAATTTTAAATTTGAGACTCTGAATTATAGCAATGTAAATTAGATCGGTAGAATAAAAAATTTATTAAATTGAAAATAAAATTGACTTTCAGTGAATTGGAAAATGATGGGACTAGTCATTAACATAATCTTTCCTATAAAATCAAAGAACAACATCATATAGCAATAATTCAAATATGACCGATACGAGTGTACACAAGGTTTACTTACAATTCTTCTGGCATTTTCGGTTAATTTTGATGTCGTGATATAAAAGTCTAGTTTGATACATGCAGATTTATTATATGGAGTACAAGGAAGTGCTAGTGAATATATCTATAAATATAAAATGTAGCTAGTAGCTCACCTCTGGAAGTCTGAAGAGAAACAGTTGAAGAGAGAAATGGAATTACTCTCTTAAATATTTTCAAGTGGAACCTATAAAATTCTCTTAAATATTTTCAAGTGGAAACTAGAAAAGTAGGAGTATCACATGACTAACGAAAACATATCGTTTCAAAAATAAGAGCAACATTTCAAAAAATAATTTAACATTATTAAACTCTTATCACATAACTAAGAAAAACGTACTCCATCCGTTTCAAGAAAACGAAAATGACAGCAAGCACCAGTAGGATAAATGCTAAAGACAATAAGTAAATACTCTAGAACTTATTTGATTATTGTTAAAATTTTGAGATTAAAAAAATTCCCATAAAACTTAGAAAAACTTAAATACTCAAAGAATTTAACCAACAACTATATAATTGAATCGAAAACGGGTCTGACTTGTCGTTAACGTAATTTTCCCAACATTTTTGATTTGACCATTGACCGACTTCTTAATTCATTGAAATCGAAATATATGTAGAAGACTAGCCTAAGCAGAATTTAACGAAATATTATTTAACTGCTAATAACCAAAAAAAAGAAGAAGAAGAAGAAGAAGAAAAAAGAATAAAATGACAGCTACTCACTACGTACTAGCTACTGACTAATTCAAAGTTCATAATCAACAAATATATGCTTCCAGCTTTTATTTTTAGGATAAGAATTCCACATACATATTAACACTGCAGATAGAAACAAAAACTATATTTAAATGAATTAAAGAATTAATATTTCAATGAAAATACAAAACAGGTTAATTTGTAGCATATGCCCTTAAACAGGCTTACGAACTGGCCTGACTTTAAAAAAACAACCTTTATTCCTAGACTTTTTTTTGAACTTATTTACATATTATATGTATATGTGTGTGTGTATATACCTTGAACAGTAGCTTTATGGAATCTATATCAGAAATTTGGCGGCTAGACTTCCGAATTTTCACGTATAGTTCCTTGAAAGAATGAAAAGAATTAATTATGAAGGGAAAGCAACCAAAAAAATAGGAAAGCTTTATTGTCTTTTCCATATTTGTTAGAGAAATAGCTAGTTTTAGATATTGAGCCTTCAAGAACTCCTAGTAGTGGTTAAGATAACAGAAAAAACAGACTAAACACGGAAACTTGTTGCTCAAGTATATAAATAAATGCCAGCAAACAAACAAAAAAGGGATTGTACATATAGCGGAAAGAGACTCAACTTAATTAAAAAGTTTCTTTTCCCCCCAATTTCACAACATAAAACGTGCTCCGGAAGCTCATTTTTCCATCTCTCTCTACCTATCTCCCTCTTATAAGTACCACCCCACCTTCCATTTTTCATCTTAAAACCTTTAAACCAACTAATTATATCCGAAAAAACGCAAATATTGGTGTTCTTTTCGATCGATCTCTACTCATTTCATCAAGAAAAACGCACAACCGTCTGTGTTCTTTTCGATCTCCACTCGTTTCATCGCTCCAACGGAAATTCCCTCTACCCTAGTGTAGAGAGTCTAACTTCGTAGTTTCCACCGCCTGTCCACGACAGATTAATCTCCATCTAGTAGGTGCAAATACTTCCAAATATAACACAAGTAAGTATTTAAACAGTTCATACCTCACAAAATTGAAAATATATACTAGCTATATATTATTGCGATTGCTTCTCAAAACCAATTCATTACGGATTACCATTTTCTCAGTTGAGTGTATTCCACATCACTCAATTATATCATCATCTCAAACCATCAACCAACTTAAATACAATTAGAAAATCGGAGAAACTAATCATAGAAAAATTTGTTTTAAGTATTGCAGATATGGACCGTGGAAGTTCAGCAGATAATGATGGAAGTGTTCGTCTCCAGATAATTAATGAGTCCATTAATGCAACAATGAGTGAAACAGCAAGCAGTTCAAATATTCCTACTATGTATGAACCACAAACCAGTATAGAGAAGAGAGACAGCAGCAACTCCAATTCTGTTTCTCCGGCGAGAACACCGAACCGGGCACCGGAAAAGAAGCTGACCCTCTTCGCTCTCCGGCTGGCGGTGCTGGAAAAGGCCGCCACCGGGTTAGGAACACTTGGGTTCATCTGGGCTACGGTGGTTCTTCTCGGGGGCTTCGCCATTACTCTTGATAAAACAGATTTTTGGTTCATCACCATCATTTTGTTAATTGAGGGTACTCGGATTTTCAGCCGGAGCCATGAGCTTGAATGGCAACATCAAGCAACATGGTCAATCACCGACGTCGGAATCAACAGTTTCCGGGCGATCAGATCAAGCTCCAATTTCATTATCAAAGCAATTTTCCGGCCAATTGCGGTGACCCGGAATTCGACCCGAGAGATTTCGGTGAGCAGGCATGTGAGTACCCCGAAAAGGACTCCGACCCGGACATGGACTTCTTCGGAGGTTCCTTTGCTTCCTTATGCTCCATGGGTGTTTCTGTCAAGAAATGTGAGTAAACTTCTTTATTGGCTTCAACTTGCTTCTGCAACAGCTTGTGTTGTGCTTTCTGTTATGAAACTTCGTAGGCATAATTATGGTGAAGTAGCCAAAGGTGATACAGATAAGAGAAATAGGGGATCAGCTTTGGATATTTTTTATTCCTTAGCATTAGCAGAAGCTTTGTTGTTTTTGGTAGAAAAAGCTTATTGGGAAGTGGAAGTAAGTTATTGTAATTTGTTAGAAAAGGTGAACAGAGAATGTGATTTGGGGCCATCTGGTATGGTTTCAATTAGAAGGTTTTTTTATGATGCTTATTCGAGGTGTGTCGAAGGGAGCATTTTTGATGGCCTAAAGATGGACATGGTTTCGTTCGCCATGGATCTTTTGGCCTCACAATCTCCTGATGAGCAGCTCATTGGAGCTAGAATTTTGAGGAAGTTTTCTAGCAACGAGCGGTTTTCAGATGATACTCTTCAGAAGATTGGAATCACGATATCTGTGATTGAAAGATTGGTGGAGATGTTGAACTGGAAAGATTCACAAGAAGAAGAGATAAGGGAATCAGCAGCTGAGATTTTGTCAAAACTTGCTGGTAAGAAACAGAATTCTCTTCGAGTTGCTGGCATTCCTGGCGCTATGGAATCAATATCCTCTCTTTTGCATGTTGACAGAAGCTCAACTTCTGCAGCAGCTGATGAAATTAGTGAAAAGAAAATAATGTGTGACAATGAGTATTATGCCTTTTGGACATTTAACCATTTGGGGCTTCTTATTCTAAAGAAACTTGCGCGTGATCATGACAATTGTGGCAAGATTGGTAACACAAGGGGGCTCTTGCCAAAAATCATAGATTTTACTCATGCAGGTGAGAGGTTGCTGACTGATGACAAGGTTTCATCGTCTCAGATTATGACAGTGAAAAGGTCATTACAAGTGGTGAAGATGCTGGCTAGTACGACAGGTGCCACGGGGAAACAGCTCCGAAAAGAGATTTCTGAGGTTGTGTTAACCATCAGCAACATAAGAGATATATTAAGATATGGAGAGAAACATCCGAGGTTACAGTTCATAGGCATTGAAATTTTAACTAGTTTGGCATTGGAGGAAGATGCAACAGAAAGGATTGGGGGCACTGGTGGAGTTCTCAAGGAATTGTTCAATATTTTCTTCAATCAGGGGTTTCCAGAAGATCAAAAGCACGTGAGAATTGCAGCTGGAGAGGCATTATCAATGCTAGCATTGGAAAGCAAGTGCAACTGTCACCGTATGTTGAAACTAAACATGATTGGGAAGCTTGTCGAAGCATTAAAGGTTCCATTGCTTCGTGTAAGTGCAGCAAGGATTTTAAGAAATTTATGCAGCTATAGCGGACCACATTGCTTCGACAAATTAAGGGACATTATTGCTGCAGCACCTACTGTAAGTATCCTTTTCTTTTCTAAACAAGTTTATCATATTCATGATATTACAGTATATAATCGCGCTATATGTTTTGACAAGAAAATTTCAAGCCTTGGATTTAGAATCCAGGGTCAAATTTCGACTGAGTTTCTAAATCTTGGAGTTGGTTGCCAAACATAGTGTCATTAAATCGTACGTTTTGATTGTAATGTCGGGTAAAATAATAGACTAACGGACTAAATTTTTGCTCTTGCAGGTGCTAAGAGCAATCATGAAAGAAGAAAACAAGCTGCAAGAAGTTATGATAGGACTAGCAGCACAAGTATTCAAATTCATGACATCTGAAGAATCGAAAACCATGTTCGAGACAGCTGGGATCCAAGAGACAGAATTAGCAAAAATGCTCGTCAAGATTCTGAGGAAACATCAGTATCCACCAATCAAGACTCCAAGAATAAGGAGGTTTGTGATAGAGTTGGCAATTTGGATGATGAGAGACAACACTTCAAACATTCAAATGTTCAAGAAACTGGGAATGGAGAATGACCTTGAGAGTGTTATAGAGACAACTTCAGAGCTTGAAAGCTTCAATATTTTCTCGGGAACTGTTGGGCTGAGCCGCCACAGCACAAGCATTCACTCACTTGTTGAAACTGCAATGCAGTTGCTGGAAAATTAGTAAATTTTCGAGAGACTATATTTTTTATTTATTTATCAATTAAATAGTCAGGTTCATTCCAGAACCATGGAAATGCATTTAACTTGTATATATGAATTTACAGATATTGTAGGGTATTCTTTCTCCGCAATAAATATGTAAGATATTTAATTATTTATCAAGGAACACATATCTTGGAAGGTTGTAAAAATATATATTGTAATTTGTTGACCAATCAACGTTTTTTATCTCTCTAAATAGCTAGGATTTCCGTTTAAAGTTTGAGTGGTTGCTAAACACCTAATTTCAATGTGTATTTAGTCTTCAACGCTATATTTGAGCTTTTCAACTGAAAGATAAGATTTTATTGAATTTTATGTATTTTGAACATATAATGTTCTCACCCGTAACTAAGTAAAAGCACCAAAATGAGTCAATTTTTGAAGGATGTTAATAATGAAGAACATAGGAAAAATATAAATCTTATTAATCAAGTTCGCAAAACTCATAAAATATTGTATCAGCATAATTCTTCCCTTCTGAAACTACATTTTTATGCATCAATCTCAATGATAAATGGATAGAAAATGGTATAGCAAACATCTAGAACGTAATTATTATACATGGATAATAGAATCCTTTGAATAATTATGATTTACAAAAAACATTATCAAGATTTCAATAACTACAAAGAGAATAGCATTTGACCACAGTTTTGATCTTCAGTCCAGCTGCTGGAATAAAGTACAGTACATAACATTATACATACAAAAATTGGCAGTTGCCATTGCTGGCTCTGTGCTGCATCTATCCCGATTAAATATCATTAACTGTTTTTGGAGAAGTTGAGGTCCCAACGACGTAACAACCCATCCATGATATGGCTTGCTGGATTTTTCATAACAGTTACTGTCGCTTTTGTGCCATCAACTGCATCAATTTCAGAAGCGCTTTGTATGCCTACTGCACTATCACTATAGTGAGAATCCTGCGTACAAGATTCTTTTACGACACCATTAGGTGGAGTTGCTGTTGCAACGCACAATATGCTAGTTAAAGGAGATTGGAGTTCGGCTGTTGTGGAGGCCTCATTTCCAGTGGAAACTTCACTCGGCATGGACGGTTCATTGCTGAGACTTGAAGGCTGCTGCTCAGCTTGAGGATGTCTTATCTCCAGTTCTTTTAAAGACTCGATCACTGCTTCCATGAACATCTGAAGAGTTGCACAAAATCAAATATCAAGGATTAGTTAGTCAGATGCTTAAAACAGTTGGATATCTGACAGATTTGTATGCAGAGGCTGAGCGACTGATTTTGTAATGTACCCTCTCTTCCTCCTCCACATTGCTTGGAAAGTCTGACATGTCACCAAGTGAGTATTTGGCATTCTCATCATTGTCTACCACCATTGGAGCACCACGTCCACGCCCATCGGAGAGTTCAAAGTTTATCATTTTAGAAGATGAAGGCATAGGCTGAGTTCCAATTCCTTCTTCCTGCAGCAGCAATGCAATGCAACTGAAATAATATCCAGTCTATATTTCAAGAAGACCTCTTAACACCCACTTATTATATCGGACAATATTTGTTTGATCAACCCAGCGCAGATGCCTGATCTTTATATTCAAGAATTTAAACAATATAAACTATAAAACACAAAGGCAACCAATTACTGACCTCAGTTTTACTCATTGGCCTTTTGGATCTAAGTTGTTTAATGGCATCTTCTATGCTACATTCTGCTGAAGCTGCAAGGAAAAGCAGTCAGTGAATGAAAAGACAATTCTTCTGAGAGTATAATGTGTAACCATAAGCCAAAATGGTAACAGAGTACTTGTTTCATGCCTCGAGGTGCAACCAACAGGTCATCTGCAAATTCTACATCATGGACAGAACTCCAACTACCCTGTAAATGGAGCAGTTGAAGGATGTAAATTTAGCGTGTGAAGGGTGTAAAGTTCAACTACATTAACATCTATTTTTCGTTACCTTGCTGAAATAATCATGTGACGTATAGGAAAAGTCTCCTCCAACTTCATCAAGTGGAGGATGTAAAACATTGTTGAAAAATATATTAATAGAATCAAAGTAGAACTGCGGACGAGGAGAGTTGTGATCTCCCTCAAATTTGATGATATTCTTGTCCCCCTGCCACAATCAGGAATCAGAAATCAAGATCCAGTGATCAGAACTAAAGGAATTCTCCCTCCTCTGAATTCACGATGCTTGTGCAGTAAATCAATATAGGATAATATAAATATACTCAATAGATACCAAAAGGTACTGAAAGCAAATGCATAGAGATGCAATATTAAATAGATGGTGACAAATTCTAGACCCATAAGAAGAAGCGCAAGTGAATAACTTAAGCAAGAGCAATAACAATAAATTAAAACAGGGTTTACCACATAAGCATCATATATGAGATCAGAATGATGGGGTTGTATAAAACTGTCATCAATGGCATGTCCAAACAAAACTGGACCAAAGGAAGACTTTGCAACCTAAAAAAAGAATGAGTTAGCACTGAGCAGTAAGCTTTTTCCTCCAAAACATTCTCAAGTTCCTAGTATTTTTTTTATGTTCAAAACGAAGTCCAAAAATCCAATCATAATGAGTAAACATGTATGACACACAACACAAGGATTAGATTACATAGTAATTAATTACTAAGATCCTCTGACTAATATGCTTGAGAGCAATGGGAAGAATAAAGATAAACTGATGTAACTTTGCAAGAGAATCTGCCTCAAGCATAGAACTACAAGTTCGTAAGAGGTAATAACATAACAACAGCAAAAGATAACAAAAAACAATGAGACATTAATTTTTTTTTTTAAATGACGGCTCTGACCACGTTAATTTCAAGTAACACTAAGAAGATATCACATGATTCGCAATACACAGCTTTATGTGCGTATCTGAAGAGCATCAAATAAGAAGACTGCAAGTAACAGGCTGATCAATCCAATGCTTTCTCGGTTGGTTTTCCAACTCTAAGAAGAAGGCGTCATGTTTTTGCAAATTTTTAGATGGGTACTTTATTTATTTGAAGAATTGGTACTTTATTTGTTTTTCACGGAATCTCTTTTCAACTTTACGTATTAGACATTTTAATGGAATTACACAACAATGAAACACCTGGCCTCTAAATTTGGCCACAAGGGACTAGGCGAAGATTTCATAATCCATATTTTGTGACTGTACTGGTGGGGTTTGCATTTTATTCATATAAGCACTATTAGGTGTTCACGTCAGCACCTTTTTCATGGAATCTGACAGAGCCATATAAAAATAGATACTTTTATTTACACAAGAATAGAAGAAAACCTTGACAGTGTTCAGTTCCTCTATGTCAAATTTGGACTTTTTCAGAATTGCTCTTCGCATGTGTTGAATTACGAACTTCACCTAAATCAGAAAAACATGTGAAAAATTGGAGCACTGGTCAATGCCTTGAACCGAGTTTATTGTAATCTTTGCCACTGAAAGATTGATAAATATAATGAGCATCATATATAAGACAACTCATAACTAGGGTGAGAACAGATTCGAGGTCTGGTTCAAGACTTCAAGCTTGGTCACATTTAAAGCTGTTTTTTCTTTTTTCAAAATATGAAACAAGGAAATCTGAAGTTCATGCACTTACAGTAAATTTGGGAACACGTATTTTGTATGTATCCACAAGTTCCATCATCAAATCAACCAAATTAGAGAAGGGACTGTCAAGAACCATTCCTGCAATAGAAGGATCCTCAGCTCCATACATTAGGCTGGCAGGAGCAATATGCAAAATAAGTTGGCATTACTTCATGAAATTTCATTTTGGGTTACATCATGGCATCATGCAAAACTGCAGACCCATACCGAACATTTGTTGGAAAATGAACTAGGAAAAAAAGAAGAATAAGCAAATGCAGATACATGTTGCATGTAAATCAAACATGTTGAGGGAAGAGATTCCACAAAAATATTTTTAACAGTACTAGTTGTAGGTCATCTCTACTTGCATGGAGGAACCTACCCTTGTACTTGCAACCCTTAGTTCTGACGTTTTTCACTTTTCTAAAATAACTAAGAGGTTATTGTAAATAGATATGGAATAATAATAATAACAAAAATGATAGCAATAACGATGAAGATGATCCTTATGTCATTTTTCCAATACAAGTTCATAATTAAAATGTTCAAAAGAAGATAGATCTAGAAAATGCTTATACATGGTGCTTCTTAAGGTGTGTTTAAATTAATATTACTAGATTGGTTGAGGTTCTCGAGGATTTTTGTCCTCATCACTGATGGAGGACCTTTACTTATTAGTTTATGATTGTTCACACAGTTGACTATTTTTTCTTGAACTGTAATAATGGTAAAATTCTGATTGATTTATTTTAGGCTTCCATGTGACTAAAACTCACCAACAAAGGAAAAAGGAAAGTATATTTATGAAATAAGCTGGTTAGCCTTTTAGAAGGGAGTCCATTGGAGTTCTCTGAATACATCAACATTAGTAATCTGCTTTGTGATTAACGTTTACAGCATAAAAGTCAGATAGTGCCTAAGACTATGGAAATTCAAGCCAGCTAATAAGCTATTTTATCCAGATACTCAGAACTCTAAAGGTCGTAAATTTGACTTTTACAAATATCCTAAGCAACTCAAAATCAGAACTGGCAAGTTTAGCCACCAAAGAGACGGTTTGGGGAGGGCAACCCTACGTAACTCAACCACTTTGAGCAAAGATAAAAAACAAAAAAATTGTTCTTGTGTTGTGCTCTCATCGTATAAGGAAATAAAAGACAACAGGTGGAGTAATTACCTAGTAACAGCTCCCATCGAACGGCCCCACAATCCAATCAAAGAAACATTGATATCTTCCCGCAAATAATTGACGACAGATCTTAAATCATCCTTCTGGGAGAAGAAAACAAGCACAAATTAGCAGAGTAATACATTGCAAATACAAAGATATTAATCATCTGATCTGCAGCGAAAATAGCTACTGTTAATATGAAACTAGATGAACTAATATATGGATAGCATAATAAATACAGTCAAGACCATCCAAGGACAGATCAATAACTAATCCATGGAGTTATTTTTTTCATATAACAATCCAGGGAAAAACAAGGTTCCTTTTTCTATTTTTGAAATGTTAAGTAGCTTTGTGACACAAATCATTGCACTGATTCCTAAACTATGTTTTAAATAATCGAGGTCACCTATGTTGGGATGATTTGGTGAACTTTCAACTAAAGGAGAACCAAAAAAAAGGGTACTTACTTCATTCCACCCTAAACTGACATGCTCCCCTCCAGAAATTCCAGATCCAGAGAAATCGAGGGTGAAAACAGTAATATTTGAAGGTAATAATATAATAGCTGCTTCATTGGCTTCTGCTCTGCAACCACTGATTATATCATGATAAAAACTTGTTAACTACAGAAGTAGATGAGAAGAAACAAAAGAAAGAAGAAAATCCCTTTGAGTCAATAAGTCTTGTGGCTTAAATAAACGTAGTTTCATTCTCTCACCTTTAGTGAATTTGGAATATACAACTCTTCTTCATTTTCAATATATAAGCCCTCTAACTCATATTGTCACTTTCAATCCAAGATATGACATAGAATTTGAGGTGTTCAAAACAACAATTTTATAGCACGTTTATATAATTTCTCCAAGTTAGTTCTTCAACACCTAAAGATGGTACACACGTGTCTAATTGTCTTTTGTAATTTGTTTGTGCTATCGGTTTACCTTCTCCCACCCCCAAACTGGCTGGCGCCAGTACATGAAGAAGAACATTTAACTAGAAGGACGATAGAATTCATGAAAAGAATAATCAGAGAAGATTACAATATTACAATTTGAAGCAGGATTTTATTATAGATGGTAACACACTAAGGGAGACAGGTCAAAATTTTATTACTTGAAGACTTTGGGAATCATCTATACCTGCAGACTAGAACCATGACAACTTTTCTGTACATAGATGCAAGAACTCAAGGCAAAGCTCTAATAACCAAGAAGACAAAAAGCACAAACTGAGCACCCTTGAAAGATTCAGGGGTTTTTAAAGTTAAGACTCACACTAACCTGTTCCCATGGCAGTATATGACACAGGGTAGAGCTGTTTCTTCATGGGGAACAATAGGTACATAATGGCTGCATCGAAGAACATCTCCTCTACTGTTCACAATCTGAATACGATCGAAGAACTTATACTTATTAACTAGAGTAATACCAAATTTAATAAATTATGAGATACTAAAAATAAATGTAAAATTTTAAAATTTTTGATTTGTTAAAGCTAAAAATGAGAGTAAAACAGTGATAATATTTGAAAAAGATCATACACAACTAAAATGCTTCTCTGAAGCTGGAATGTCTTTCTCAAAAAAAATCCACTTATAACATATATAGAATGTGATCTACTACTAGCTAGTAATCCAGCTGCCATGAACCAACTTGCAGCAACAGATAAAATGAAATATACTATATAGTCATGTGCTAGCATACACAAGTTATCAGCAAATAACAATTACCTATATAAATTGTAAAAAAAATTAAATTCAAGTATATTATTTTGTTAAATTTTACCTCCAGATCATTCCTCTGAAACCATTTTCCTTTAAGCATGAATTCTTGATCTAGCAAATCATTTTTGGGGTCATATTCAGCCCTGCAGACAGAGAAGAACACTATAAATCATTGGTTTATAAATAGACTCCAATTTAGCATCAGCATGAAAAAAGACAGAAGATGATGGCATCAAAGTTAAAGATAAATTTAATACATAATGATCAAAATGAGTGTTATAAATAAATCTTCATAGTTTGCTACAATATACACATATTTTTACTAAAAACAACAATAGTGTGTTCAAACAAGAGAGAGAGAAGGAGCAAAAAGAAAATCACTTTTGGGTCAAATTTAAACATATTACCAAGAAAAACACACAAAACCAAGAAATTTATACAACCCCAGAACAAAAGACAGATTACCCGTTTCAAGAATTCGATTAAAGAAAAACATGTGATCTTCAACAAATACATGTGTATATAGTATGTCAATGTATGAGCACAGAGTAAAATGAGAGAAAGAAGCTAAATAATTTACCTGGGCGGACGAATGATTAAGTTGATGAGTGGTTCCATAGAGATTTAGAAGACGAAGGAACATGCAGAAAAGCAAAGATCTTTCGTAACCAGATTCATTCCTAGTTGAATGATGAATATTCTGTATATAAATAATTTAAACTTTGGAGTAGTAGTATTTAAAAACTGTGATGAGAAGTGGGTGATAAATATTCTGAGCGGCAATTGGATGAATTTCGAGAACGCGAGAAGGACAAGAACCGGCCTTTGTCAAGTCATTGCTGTTGGGGGTTATGTGCTGCTGTTTCCTCGCTTTCAACCAAAATACTAAAAAATAGAATAAACTTTAAAAATATAAAATTTTATTAAGTTGTTTCATAATATGAAATATATTTCTACCTCCGGTTCATATTGACGGAAAAAAAATGACGAGGTTAACAGTGAAAATTGATTTAAAGATGGAGATGGGGTGAGAGAAATGAAATTTTGACTTAAATTTTCTTAGAACACTTTTTAGTAAATTTGCCAATTATTATAATCCACGATATATATTGCAAAAAAAGCACGGCAATATAGTTTTTTTATCTCAAAAAGCATAAGTGAACTACAAAATAAATAAACGACCTTGCCTTTCAAGATGAGGATTTATGTCAATGAAAAATATTCATCGACTTTCAATATCTAATAATGTACTTCCTTCGTTCAAAAAAAAAGAATTTGAGAATAAATTTTATTCTAATAAAAAAATAACATTCATATAGAATTTTTATTATAATACTGTATTTTTTAAAATTTGTCACTATAATATTATTTTATCTTTAATTAAATATTATTATATATGTAATTATCAGTCGAATGTGATATTAATATTTATTAAGAATTCAAATGTAAGTCTTGTTTGTACAAACAAGGGAGTAACAACTAAATACAAAGAGACAGGTTTTCGAGATATCAAAAACTTGAAATAGGAATCGAGATAAATTATTTAGTTTCTCCAATGAGATATAAACTATTAATACTCTTTGGGATGCTAGTACGGACTTTGGACGGTATAAGGTTACTCAAAAGCATACTGGAAAGGCAGATAATGATACCATTTTAATGTAGCCATGAGCCATTGACTTGTTTTAGCATTGATCCTTTGTTTGGACAGAGTAGTTTATAATGAAAATGTAAAACAAATGTTGTGTAATCAACCCTCCTTTCTTTTTCGGTTGATGACTTACTTGGAAATGGCTCTTGGCCATTAAATTGTTCTGATAAGATAGACATAGATGGATATGATATGTACTCTCATCATTCATATATATCTTTTGACTTTTTTGCACGTAATTCTAAATGTATTTTTATATGTGTTAGACATTTTTTTAAATTTTAAAAAATAAAAATATTTTAAATGAGGATTATTATGAATATATTATTTATATTAAATAAAATATTTAAAACATAAAAAAAATACACCTAAAATTACATATCAAAAAGTCAAACTGACATGTAAATATGAATTGATTGAATAACTAAAAAATAATAATAATACAACTTGTTTGTTCAAATTTAAATTTTAAAATTCTTGTAACATAAATTGGCGTCAGAATTTCAAATCAAGCCGAAACAAATTAGACCGGCAAAATAGTAGCATATTGAACACATGCACCTGCTACTATCCGCATCCTCCAGCTTCCAACAACTATTCTGAATATCACTACTATTGGATAATCTTTAAAGGAGGTTCACTTTTAACATCCACCAACCAATATAAGTATATAAACTAAATATCTACAGTATTAATTTTTAATGGTTTGAATAATAAACGAGTTTTTTTATATGTAAAGAAATTTTAAGATAACTTTATTAATTTGTAGTAAAATCGTGCCCGACTCAATTCAGATATACTACATAACCCGACAAACAAACAAAGAAATAAGTAAAATAAATAGTAAGATTAGCACTTGTACCAAGCAATTTATATATGTGAATTTTAAATTCCAAATATTATTTTATATAAAAAGTCAAACAAATATATTATCCAAGACCTTCTAAATAAGTGCCTAAATTAATTATATCACCATTCAATATTTAATAAAATTGATTCTGAAAGAGTTAGTAAAAGTCAAACTAAAATCACTTATTATTTATCCAATTAAAATTTAATAAAATCACTTATCACTTTTTCAATTAAAATTTAATTTGTAATCAAGTAATAAACCAATTTATGTAGAGTTCTAAATTCTTAACTTTTTATTTAATAAAATTTTATTAAAATATGTACTAAAATATATAATTACGAGAAACCATGTAAACAAAATTATTAAACATACACTCAAATAATCTAAAAAATACTTATAAAAAATTAAAAAAGAAAAAATTAACTAAATTAACAAGTCAAATATTATTATTATTTACAATAATTAAAAAAATCTAAATTAATTTAACTTTCATAATTTGTTTATATAAATATATAATTATAAAAAATTGAATTCATACTTAACATGTATAACAAAACTAACATATAATAACAACTTACGCAATAAACAAGACAACATGTAATTTTCAAAAGCACTACACACATAAATTATTAGAGGAATCTTTATGTAATTAACATTTCATGCGATTTTCTAACAATGACATTTGGAACCATCATTAGCATTTCATCTCATATAATAGCACAATAATTATTACAAGAAACAAGAGTTTAAGAAAAATAATAAAAGAAAGAGCCAAAGAGAATCTTATCTGTATTTTTTATAGAACTTCTCTTGGTGACCTTGTAGAGACCAAAATCTATTTTCCTCCACTCAACAGGACAACCCCTATCTACTAAGGAAAAGCCAACAAAAACTACCCTTTTCAAAACTGACACCAACCCTTATATTAACACTCTTGGAACAGCATTGTAGCCAATTGATTTCTTCTTCTCCCATTCTTTCACTCAAGTTATAGCTAAACCCTATCCGAGTGTGCCCTTCAAGCCATTTTCTTGGCAAATCCAGGTACTTACTTTCAAGTCTCAATTTTTTTTAATGGGTATGTAATTATATGAAAGAAAACAAGAATTTGACGATTAAAATGCTGTAAAGGCCAGTGCTTTTGGTGTTTTTCTTTGAGTTAATGATCAATTTTGACAAATGGGTAGTTGCTGGAGTCTGCCCATACTGATACTGAAACTCTGACCGTTGCAGTATTGCAAATTCCAGTAATTATGGATTTTATGTGGTGGATTTGTCACTGTAATGTTAAGTCTTTAAGCTTCATTATGTGCTTGTATCTGCAATTATACCTGTTTTCATATTTGGGTAATTATCATTTCAAAATTTACATTTTCCCTGGTGAATTCATATAATGTGAACGACCCTTTTGGTCATTTTAGTGAATTGTACATTTTCTTTGATGATTTTACTAGAAAAGTGTGGTTCTGTTTTGTATTGGGTATGTTTGCTTGTAGTATCATAGTGGAGGAGGTAATGCTAGGGCATATCACATATAGCTGGAGCCACTTTACTAGTTGATGCAGTTCTATTTAGAATGATGTGTTTTAATATATTTGTCAAACTGAAGATACTAAATTACTAGTAATATATGATTAGCAATGCCATGAATTTTTGGCTTCATACTGCAGAATTGGATAGATTCAACGTTCACTTATGTAGCAGTTTTCTTTTTGGTGTATCATCTAATACTGCATCATATATCAATTCCTTAAGTTTAATTGAAGGTTCCAAGTTATTTTTCCTTTTGAAAGAAAAGCATCAAATATAAAACAACATATGATATGTTATTTGGTGAATGGTGGAAATAGAGGTGAAAAGAATAGGTAGCAAGATGGTTGCGTATTTACCAGTCTAGACAATTTGTTGAAAGTTAATTGTCTACGTGAAAAAAGTGGTGACCTACCCCCACAATAATTTAAAAGTGACAATGACATTGACAAGTACAGCAAAGTTCCAAATAATGCTTGAGAAGTAATACAAATGGATAATGTGGTTAGAGTCATTGGATTGTAGCAGCCTATTGGCTTTGTATGTCTTAGAAATGGAGTAAACGCCATAGAAGTAAGCAAGCCCCCCTCAGTACTAGACTTTCTTATTCTTGACAGAAGTAAATATTTGTAAAAAATATTGACAGAAAACTGGAAATTCGTGACAGATGCATAAATATTATCAAATGGGAGCTAGATTTTACTAGTTTAGATTGTGGAATTTAGAAAGTAAACAAAGAAAAATATATTGTAAAAATCAAGCAACAGAGATTTGCATTTCAACTATGCAAGTGTCATCATAATAACACTTTTCAGCACTTCATTTGTTGATATTGTTTTATTATATTAGACTCATTATATTTGGTTTCAAATATTGCTTTCTTAATATAGGTAATCTTACAATCATATACCTCTTCCCTTACTTGTGATATCTTTAATCTATATTTATATATCAAAGTAAATATGGTTCTACCATTATAAAGATGTGCATTAGATTTTAAACAAATATTACTTTCCATATCGATTGATTAATCAATCTCAAGAAATTCTAATTAGTCCCTTATGGATTTTCCAGTATCAATGTGGGATATATATTTTGGATGGTATGATGAGTTTATTGGGATTGGACGGAAATGGAGTACAATAACTAATGTGTATTACTTAATATGAGCTCAGTACCTTTTATGGAGATATTGACAGCAGGGTCCAACAAGTGAATATATTAAAAATGAAGGGCCTTAAAATGAAATAGTTCTAAATTTGATAGTCAAATGAATAGCTAGACTTTTTAATGGTATTGCTTTATTTCTACTTTCTAGTGAGGCATAAGTGAGGATGGCTCAGATATTGGCTCCGTCAGTGCAATGGCAGATGAGATTTACAAAGAATTCAATAGAAGCAAGTTCAATGACATCAAAGATGTGGGGTTCTCTATTTTTGAAACAAAGCAAGAAAGCCCCCGCAAAGAGTTCTGCCAAATTCAGAGTATTAGCAGTTAAGTCTGAAAATGGCACCATCAATAGGATGGAGGATCTACTAAACCTGGATGTAACTCCATACACCGATAAGATCATAGCGGAGTATATCTGGTATGCTCTCTGAGCAGCATAATGATGCATACTCCTGATAGTTATGTGTGATTATGCGTGATTTTTAGACAATATTCATGTTTCATGGTTAACTAGAATAATATCTAGGCTTGTGTTCCCTTGTGAGCTCACAAACTTAACATATTATACCATGTGTCTTCCAACAGGATTGGAGGAACTGGTACCGATGTCCGGAGCAAATCAAGGGTATTATTATGTCACTTTGTTGTTATTAGTTGCACCCTTGAATTAGTCTGACTATGGCCGATTATACTTCATTTTTTAATACAAATTCTGTATGCATTCAGACAATCTCAAAGCCAGTCCAGCACCCTTCTGAGCTTCCAAAGTGGAATTACGATGGATCGAGTACTGGACAAGCACCTGGGGATGATAGTGAAGTAATTTTATAGTAAGATCTTATATAAGCTGTTGATTATTAGTGCTATATTGCTAGAAATTTTTATTTTTTAATTTTTTTACTGTATTTATCAGCAAAGTATTGATTAAACTGTTTGTTTCAGCCCTCAAGCAATTTTTAAGGACCCTTTCCGTGGTGGTAACAACATCTTGGTGAGTTAGACGACTCCATGATTAGTGATCTAGTCAGCAGTTGTAGAATTTTAACAATCAACTTTTGTATTTGTTTTATTATGTTGTGCGATAATATTTGATATTAGCAATTCGTCTTATCTTTTTGATAATTTGAAAAGGTCATTTGTGATACCTACACGCCACAAGGGCAGCCTATCCCTACTAACAAACGCCACAAGGCTGCTCAGATTTTTAGTGACCCGAAGGTTGTTGCTGAAGTTCCTTGGTGAGTTAGAGTTCACCAGATTGTCTTATGCAGATTGTTCTTCATGCAACTTTTCTAATATCTAATTTTATACGTGAGAATAATGTGTATGATGTTAAAGCATACACACTAACTTTTGGGTTCTCTGGGAGCAAATAGGTCAACATGGTTTCAATATTATCACACGGTAGTGCTGATACAAATGTTTTCCAAAATCATTCTGCTAGGTATGGAATAGAGCAAGAGTACACATTAATGCAACCAAATGTAAACTGGCCTTTGGGTTGGCCTGTTGGAGGCTATCCTGGTCCTCAGGTAATAATCTTAATCCTTTCCGCAATTGTTCTAGATACCGTGGTGTTAAGATTATCTTGTAAATTATCCATCAGATAAATTCATTATACTACTGAAGTTATGTGTGATGAAACTATTATCTTTGTCAATTTTTGATTTTATATTGGTTATCATCATTAGGGACCGTATTACTGTGCTGCTGGAGCAGATAAGTCATTTGGTAGAGACATATCTGATGCTCATTATAAGGCTTGCTTATATGCTGGAATAAATATAAGTGGCACCAATGGGGAGGTTATGCCTGGCCAGGTGTGTTCTTCATTTACCCTCTGTCCAAAATTTATATGCCATATGCCCTTCTTCCAAATCACTGATTTTCTCCATATTCATCATATTAATTTGAGAATTGCAGTGGGAATTTCAAGTGGGTCCTAGCGTTGGTATTGAAGCTGGAGATCATATATGGTGTGCCAGATACCTCCTTGAGGTAAGTTATCATCAAGACTCCATTCATTTTATGGTCTAATTATTTTTTCTAATTTGAAAAATCAATAATTTTGGAATACACTAAGGAAATTGTATCTCTAACTTTGGGGCTGAGGGAGTATGATTTGGGTTCTTGAATCCCATAATTTGTCTTTTAGACTGTATGTTATATAAGATGCATATGCCTCGTTCTTTGATACTAACACGCTTGATTGCTCGTTATCAATTCTTGTTTCCCCCCCTGTTTTAACAGAGAATTACTGAACAAGCTGGTGTTGTTCTCACACTTGACCCGAAACCTATAGAGGTAAGCTAGAAGCCTAGAATCACGTAAAGATATAGAAGTACAAGTCGATCTTGATGTGGAATAGTTTCTAGAATAACTTCCTTTTCCTCTTTTGCATTTACAGGGGGACTGGAATGGAGCAGGATGCCACACTAATTACAGGTAACTGCTTGCTTTTAATTGATAACTGAATTCTAATAGGCTTGCTAGAGCTACAGAGATGCCGATAGCGTGTCAGCATCTTATAATGCAAAAGTAGCTTTCTTATTAATTTATCTTTCAAACCACAGTACAAAGAGTATGAGAGAAGAGGGTGGCTTTGAAGTAATTAAGAAGGCAATTTTGAACCTTTCACTTCGTCACAAGGACCACATTAGCGCATACGGAGAAGGAAATGAAAGAAGATTGACAGGAAAGCATGAAACAGCCAGTATCAACACCTTTTCTTGGGTATGTTGTGAGAGAGTTTGACACATTTCTGCAGAACAGCCAACAATAGAAATATTCTTCTCTTTAAATAACTGGGTTTTACTTGCAGGGAGTTGCTAATCGTGGTTGCTCAATCCGTGTGGGGCGTGATACTGAGAAGGAAGGCAAAGGTACCACTTACCAGATATACTATTTTCATATAAACTATCATAATCTATTATTCATAAGTTATGATAATCACAATTTACTCGAAATCTCTTTTGATGAGTGGGAACTACTAGTTGTAAAAACTGTTCTAGACTTCTAGTAACTCATTTCCAACTTCTCAGCTTGCCAGCTTCTTCAAAAATAGATCAGCTCCAACATATAGTAAAACATTATAAACTTGCATATTTGTTTCAATATTTGTCTGTCAGGTTACTTGGAAGACCGGCGCCCGGCTTCAAACATGGACCCTTATGTTGTGATTGGATTACTCGCCGAAACTACTTTACTGTGGGAGCCAACACTCGAGGCTGAGGCTCTTGCTGCCCAGAAACTGGCATTGAATGTTTAGATACTTTGGGAGATAGATCAAGTTGCGCGCGCCTCCTTAGGTTAAGATCCCTTGTAAATAAAGTTCCCACGATGACGGGAACTTCGTGTTTAAAAAAAAGTAGTTCCTTATTGGCAAGACATGCTTGGGATCATGTTGTGTTCAGAAATATCTTTGATAGTCATTGAGAACATTCTACTTGTACGCAATTGAATTGATGCTCTAAAGGCTGGAATTCCAGTCGGATTGCACAGCTAAACATGGTTGTAGTGGTAAAAGAAGAGTTCCCCCTTCCAATTTTCTAGTCACGAAGTTAATATCATCACTGTTTTTTTTTTTCTTTTTCTCTTTTTGTGCGCGCGTTTATGTGTGTTCCAAGGGTCTAGTTAATCAATGTAATTGTTCTTGTCAAGGGAATGACCTCAGAAATGAAATATAAATGTATGACTCTGTTTAGGACATGATTTCTAAAACAGTATATACGTTAATAATATGTAGGCAAGCCATATCCACCTTACCCATATATGGAAAAAGTGACCATGTTTTTTATGCATATACATTCCTTGAGAGCGGTTCAAAAAACGCCATGTAGTAAAAGTTAAACAGTTTATTCCATGTAAAGATCATGGATATTGATTTGTAAGCAAGCAAGTCTTCCTATCATATTAGGAAACTGTGAAATATATGAAATGGTATTAAGAAATTTTATTTTCTTATTAGGGAGGCCAAAGGGATTCTTTCCCCCTCCAAGAGGCAAATCCAACAATAAGAGTAAGGAATTCCAGCTAAGTCTCTATATTATATGGTACCCTCATATTGCAACTTGGATAAAGAATAAATCCTCAATTATATGTACTATATATACATGTAGGATTAAGAAGGGTGAACACATGTGAGATTTTCTCTTAATTTCTAGCTAGTTTTTGAGTTTCAAAAAAGGCCATGGCTTCTGGAGCTGGCAAATCAGCAGCAATGCTCTTCTTACTTATCAATCTCATTCTTTATTTAGTTGTCATCATAATTGCAGCATGGTCCGTAAATCATGGAATCGAAAAAGCTCGCGAAACGGGTATTTTGTCAAAATTTTAAATTTTAATAAACAACCAAAAATTAGTTTAAAACATTTTTTTTGTGTATAAAAAGAAACAAGAAAATTATAATTTGATGAATTTTCATGATCAACCTTTTTTTTTTTTTCAGCTTCTGTTCTTACAATTCCAGCTCGAATATTTCCGATTTACTTCCCATTTGGCAACATGGCTACTGGATTCTTGGTGATATTTTCTATGCTAGCTGGTGTTGTAGGATTCATTACTTCACTTACAGGAATTCACAATGTTACTCAATGGAATGCCCCCAACTTACATGCAGCTGCTGCCTCTTCTCTTGTAACTTGGACACTCACACTCCTTGCCATGGGGTGATCAATTTATTATTCTATTTCATTTTATTGCCTTTTTTTTTTTTTTTCATTTTTTGGTTGTTGTTGATGATCGGTCATTTAGCTCACTTTAATTTCTGTGTCTCCAGATTAGCATGCAAAGAGATCGATATAGGTTGGGCAGCTTCAAATTTGGTAAGTTACTTCTTGCTATCCCTCCATTTAATTATAAGTGGCATTCTAATCATTTGGGCATATGTTAAGAAAATAAAATTTTATGTTAAAATTTTAATAGTTTGACATTTTTATTCATCATTAAAATCATACGTACAAAAGAGGAGAGAATTGCGTAAAGTGAGAGCGTGACGAAAGAAGAGAGAATTATATAAAGTGAAAATATAGCATAAATAAAAAGAATGAGAGATAATAATTGTTTTAATTAAATAATTTAAAAAATACAAATAATAAGTTTTTAGAAATATGTAAAATATCAAAACAAAGATATAAAACATTGAACTTTAAAATATCACTTATTATAAATAGAGGCATAAAAGGGTATAAATAGAGGCATAAAACGGAGAGAATAGTAATTTATATGTAATGGTGTTTGTTGTTACATCTCTAAACTAAATTTTCTAATAAAGTTGAAACATATAAAATTTGTAATAACGTGGAAATATATAAAATTTCTCTCTGTTCAACTTTTCAATAACAAATTGTTGCTGTGGATCGGTTATGTTTATCTACATTAAATTTGTACGTTACAATGACATATGCACACCTTTTTCTTCTGACATTAAAATACATATTAATTTTCTTGTGACAAACCTTTGTATAGTCTCTACTCTCTAGTTACTAAGTCAAAAATCAAATGAAATTCATATTTCAGTATATATTAGCTAATTAAATATATTTATTACTCAAATTATTTGACATTTAAGTTAAAAATATTTTAATATATTTATGTGATATTGTCTGTTGTGATTTTTCAGCGAGCTCTGGAGATAATACTGATAATATTGAGTGCAACTCAACTAATTTGTATGGGGGCAATTCATACTGGTGTTGAAGACGTTGAAAGCAAAAAGAGATTCGGAGGAAGAGTTTGAACATCAATAAATAATTTCCCAGAATATCATTATAATTATCATTTAACATATATGGATTTTTATATATGAAGGGACTGCAAATTGCATCTTCTAGTTTTGCTTTTTTCTTTTTTTCCTTCTTTTGTGAAAAAAAAAATAATTTAATGTTACTCGATATTACTCGATCGGATGTAGTCAATAATTTGGTTGGACAAGAATATATGGGTAAGATCTATTTGACCATGGACAATTTTTACTTGACTAAAAAACTTTCAATTTTTAAATACGTCTTATTTGCAAATGTAATTTACAAGAAAATAGAAAATAAAACCTTGACAATTATAAATGAAAATTTTCAACATATAAAATTTTGAGAATAAAATTTGCAAGAAAATGAGAAATAAAATCTTCACCACCATTAAATTAAATCTTTAAGATTTTGGATTTTTCTTGGATAAAAAACTCTTCAGAACTGAATTGGTACAACATAAAACCATAAAAACGAGTCAACTTAAATATTCCGCCCCAACCCCCACACACAGCCCCATTCGCCCCCTCCCCAACCCCACCCAACCTCATGGGTCGGGGCAAATTGATCCATGGGCCATGGACAGCTTGTCCCAGAGTAGACTACCACTTGAATGTAGAATATGAAAACAGAGATAGAAGTTTGTGGTGTGATTCTGATTCCTCTGTTATTGAAGTTTCTCCTTCCATAATCTTTGGTGGTTTGTCTCTTCAACTGTCGCCCAATGTACAGGTGCACGGTTCTCGATATCCACCCGACTCTCACACTCTCTTGCCGCCATTCCTGCAAAACTTTAAACCCTCCTTCATTTCTCAATCACCAAATTGCCCACGAGGGCCACCGCAAAACCCTAAGATTAGCCCAGATTAGTTGCGCAGCAGCAAATACTGATGGTGGGAATTGGGAAAAATGGTTGCCCAAAAACATTATTTCTGCTGATAAAGTGTTAAAATCGATCTCTGAGGCAACTTCCAGTCCCATTTGCCAGTTCATATCATCCCCAACTACGTTCTTGCACTCCGTGGATTCCCGAATTAAATTGGTGCTGAAAAAATCAAAAAAAATTTATATTTGTTTTTATTCGATTTGATGCTTTGGTCAAATTCACTTAATCGGTTTGAGTGTTGCTATGTTGTTGATCTGTAATTGTGTTTTAATTCATGGGTTTTGGCTATGGATGGTGGCAAATATGAATCTTTTCGAAAGCTATAATTTGGACCTGGACCGAGTTTATGTAAAGGGAAAGGAAGAAAAAAAAAGAGCTCGTGTTGAATTATATGCTTGTTTATTTAGTCTCTTGTTTAAAAACAAATCCCAAGAAACAAGTTTGAAGCTTGGAACTTGTAAGTGGGGAGAAAGAATGGCATTGGGAAGAATGTTCACTATTGTAGTTCCTCCCCTGAATTGAAAACCTTCTGAAAGACCATATTTTTATTTGTAATGATATTTTGGTAGTTCTGCTTTAGGAAAGGCCCTGGGCGATTCTAGATACTTTTAGTAAATTGATTGAATTTTCTTTGACCTTTCATTTTCCTTCTTTTGCAATATGTGTATAGTTAAGATATTAAAGAACTACTCCTTGCTCATAAGAACCAAATGTTTTCCGTTAATAAAATGGGAAAATTTTGGATACTGGAAATGGGTTTCTGAATAAACTTTGAGAACTGTTACAAAAATGTGATTGAAAAAAGGGACACTGTGCACTAAGTTGTTACGAGCTCTGTGATTATAATATGGCAAATTTACCGGAAGCAGCATATTATCCATATTGGCAATGCACGCAGAAGAAGAATTGGTAATATTGATGTTTGGATCACATATTATTATCCATCAAGTCCTCTGCATCTTCTTAGTAATTTTTAATTTGAAATTTTGAAATGTTTTTTTTTTAATTTTTTTTTCAGAAAGGCATTGCGTTTCTAGAATAATACAGGCTGCAGCTACATTCAACATCTGTCTCTTCTATTTTATTTATTTAGTTTTTGTGTAAATTTCACAAGTGACTTTATAATGCAGGCATGGCTTGTTGTGCTAGTTGTTTTACCAGCAAGGACACATATTCTTATGCGTTTTGGATTAGTTGCTTGCCTGAGTTTACTATCTATATGGATTCTGCCAAGGCAGGTGTGGATGGTAAGCTTGGATTATCAGCTTATCAAGGTTGTCATCTCTATTATCAAAGGATAATATATGTGCCTGTCTATCCATTTCTTATTCCCCACATTCCAACATATACAGTATATCAAAAGTCAGTTTAGATGATTTTAAAATTGAATTTTATTTATTTTTTTAAATCTTTTTGTGTCATTATAACTATGATTATGGTAATCAACGGGAAAAGTCAATAATTGTTTTATATTTTGGAGCAAACGAAGTATATTTCACTGGATATATGATGCTGATTTCATCATTTATCATTTTATCTTAATTTTGATGTTTTTCCCCTCCCTACATGTGATTAGTACATTAACCATGTGTTGGTGACGGTGCAAGTACTGAGCTTGCTGGATGTCATTTCGGAGCATTAACTTTCATTTCATCTTTGTGTTGTTATTGTATAATGCATAAATATACTTTCTCATTGAGGACATTAATATTCTAATGCAGGGGTTTGTATATCGATATTATTTGTAGGATCAGTTGGGAAGAGTGTCGCTCCTCTCTGGGATTTTATTTTTAATGTTAGGGCTAGGTACAGATGGTGTACCTCCAGTTGTCCAATTAAGAACCCCACCTCCGTCAATGATGGGATTACCAAATTTTCCAGCATCATTGGAAGGTTATTCGTATATAATCATGAAATTAGGACCATTACAGCTTACAAGAAAGGGCTTGTCTGTGGCAAGCACGTCTGCATGTTTAACCTTCACTGTAAGTTTTATCATCTGTATACAAATTTTCACTTTCATTATGATTTTTTTGTCAATGTGTTTAAGATGTCTTGTACGCTTTCCATGTCTTATTTTTGTTTCAAAATAAATGTATTAACGAAGAGAGGTTCCTCCACCCACTCCGTTGTTAATATCACTTTTGTTCAGTTATCATTTCCTTTTTCAACACTCCCTTTCTTATTTGAATTATCTAATGAGCCTTGCACTGTCATTTAGTTCAATAGCATTTTGTTAAATTGAACATAGCACATGTTCTAAATTTGGAGCTTTTTGGGTGATAGGTTTACATATCACCTAGCTTTTATGGGGGCATTTAGTGCTACACTGCTACCTTCACAATAGATCTGAGTACAGAGGCAATGCTGCTCCCTTTATGTTTACCTTTCTTTTCTTCTTCTTAAATTTTTGTTTGTAACTTTTAAATCTTAATTTTTTCTTTATACTACAGCTTAATGATCGAATATTTAGTCTTCCTGTTTTTAAAACATTTTTCTTTGGGTCAACTCAATTTCTATCTATAAATATTTCTTCTTTATTTAGAAGAACCATATACAGGGAACAGATATAATCCTCAATTTTTTCAATAAAAAAGATGTACCTGGGAACACACACACACGACTACCTTGAAAAGTGGACATGAATCTCATTCTCATGATTGTTCAACACCCTTTTGGAATTTAATGTTTGTTTCAATTTCTCCTTTTAGAAGGAGGGGATATCATACAAATTTCTAGGACAAGTTTGTCTAATTCTGCCTCTGTGCTTGAACTGACCAATATTTTTGGATTGTTATAGATTTTCCAAAGCGCAAGCCTGTGTCTATCCTCCACAACCCCGGAACAACTTGCATTTGCTCTGCAGTGGTTTATGCACCCCTTGGCACATTTTGGAGTTCCTGTTGCTGAAGTGATCCTTACTCTCCTGCTTTCACTGAGGTTCATTAACCTTGTTTTTGATGAGGTGAGATAGTTATCAATTGATCTATCGAGATAGGGTACATGGGTGTGGGTGTGGGCGTGGGCGTGCGTGTGTATTTTTCATGTTAGACTATCACTGATATACCATTGCAAGAGGTAATATCATCTGTTCTTTCTCTCTTCAGCTTTTCATCTGTTATATTGACAGGTTCGTGTGGTTGCACTGGGGATCATATCTCGCAGAATATATTGGGAACACTTTACAGTTTTTGAGACAATTGACGGTGAGACTTCAGTTCATGTACATGTATCATTGATTGCCTTTTGTCTTTGTATTCATCTAAGCAAAGTTGAAAGAGACTTCAGTTATGTACATGTATCATTGATTGCCTTTCATCTTTGTATTCATTTGAACAAAGTTGAAAGGTTCCTAGTAGAACAATTTTGTTTGATACTATTCATCAATACCTGCACGTCTTAGGGTTATCATATATGTGTTCTCCCTAAAATATCTGTTTTGAATGGAAGTATCAAATGGTTATTATTTTTTATTTTATTTATTATTTTTTTCTGGCGGGTGGGGGGTGGTGGGGGCATACTAGATGGTTAGTTTTTATTTTACTTTTTTGACGATATTGGTTATCATCTTAAATCCTCCTTTCAATAGGTATGCTATGTCTTGTCCATTCAGATAGATATACTCCTTGATCTTCTCATATGCCGTTATAAAAATATGGACCAGATATAGCAGACCTGCTTTAAGGAGGATTTTAAGAGTGGAATTGTATAATATTATGAATAAGTATACATAACTCTTTTTTCTCAACATTCTTGTGACATTAGTTAAATTTTCTTTTGGAGACTTATTTCAGCTCAATATATGTTCTGGGAGCAACAGAAACAAGACAAGTATTTGTATCCAAAGAAAATTTATCTTTAAAAAAAAAAGGAAGATAAGTTTTTGGATTTTGTCCTATTCATATTCAAGGGATTTGAAGTTTCGAACTTTGTATTTATATTCTGGATAATTATGTGAGGGTGCTCCTAGCAATAGAATTTTCACAACTCTCATTGTCTGTATTTAATAGATCCACACGACGATCGTTTACTTGTCATAGTTCCTGTAGAGTTATTGTTTCCAACTTTTTCCTAAACAGTCATATATGTGATATTGCAGTTTTCTTTTCATATATCCGTCGGATCTTCAATAATATATTCAACCATGCGGAACAGATTTCTCAGGTTTGATTTGTTTGTGATTCTCCCTACATGATATGATTTTGTCTTCTGTAACCATGTGAGTTTCAATTGCCATCCATTAATAAAGATTTTGGTTCCGCTGTATGATTGCCTAACATTTAATTTGTCAAAAGCAATGTCGGAATCTCCATTAAAATTGAAAACTCGAAAGAGCTTTAGAATGGTAATCCAGCTCAGCTTGTGATATAAATAATGCCGATTAGCATTTCTGAGGTTTCGAGTTTCCTTCTTCCCTGCCTCTGGAACCTGGTCAAAATTGACAGATTTTGTTTATGCATATCTTACAGCAGTACATGGGTTATGTGAGGATATAGTATCACTATAGTGTGCCTATCTTATCAACAGAAAGCGAAACTAAATCACTCCATTACTATAAAAAAATTAACCTTGAGAATCCTGTATATATCTAATGTACATGGGTTATCATTTGAATCAGCTCTAACCAAACAAGAGTGTAACACATCTATTAGAATAATGGTCAAAGCTAAAAAAATATCTTTCAACTGTGCTGGAATATCTAGTGTACCATATCTAACAATTCGTGAATTTGCAGGCAATGAATGTCAGAGGCTTCCAAGGTGACTGCAACTCACACAACATTTACTTCTCATCGGAGTCTTCTAATGCCATTGCCAATATTGCTTCCCTGTTTTTCCTTGTCTGCGTCGTCAGTGCTGCTGCTTTATCCGATCGTCTTATCTGAAAACATGCCTTTTTGCACTGCTGCACTATCGGACTGTTGTATCTGGGAAACCACCTTTGTCTGCTACCTGGTAGCAGGAAAAGGAATCTCCCTTCTCTTCGTTGACATAAATCCTCTTCATCTATATACCACGTTGAGTGCTTGAACGGCGTAGTTCTTTTCAAACTCGAGATGGAACATCAGCGGAGAAGATTCCGATGGCAACGGTTTAGTCCCCTTCTGCTCAGCTCATCTCAATCCTCTATGGTGGCCTAGCGTGCTGTCTGGTATTCGGCATTCATAAACCACCCAGCAACATATCACAAGCACCATAGTTGAACTCCCAACTCCTCAGAAACAACGTGAATAGGATGAGCTATAGGATTCATACTCTTGTTGGTTACATTTTGAGTTACATATTCAATTGGAATCTTTGTACCATGAAACAAAGAAATTACTATTTACAAAAAATAAAAAGAGTCTCTCGTGTATCTCCACCGTGTACATCTTACAATTGTTTCATTCGTTTTTGATAAAGTCTATTTGGTAAATGTTTTATTGCTTCTTTTTTTTTTTTTTTTCCTAAATGGAATTTATACAAACATTGATGGGCAGGGGCCCGCTGACTTCCAAAATAAAATTTTGTAGGTATTAATTATCTTTAAAAAAAATTGGGTACTTTTACTTTGTAGCAGTAAAAATAACAATAGAAACATAGGTATTACAAACATTTAATTGGTTATGAACTTTATTTTTGTTTTCTGGTTCAGATTCCCTAGAAAAAGACGATGGGGTTTTTTTTTCTTTTTGGTGTGTGCATGTGTTAATACTTCTATATTTTAAATTATAAAATTAATTTTGACTTTTCAAAATTAAATTAACTCTTATGCAAATATAAAATTTGTATATAATTATTTAATTTTAATCAATACTATCCAAATTTATAAAAAACGTTAATATTACGTTTTATAATCTTAAACTTCACATTACCCTCATAAAATTTTGGTTTAAATTCATTTTATGAAATAAAAGTGATCTTTATATTTTGGAGGGAACATGATATATTTTTGTAATAAACGCAAAAATGCTCTACTTTAAAATTTCAATATATTTTATAACCAAAGAAAAAAAAATCAATGTATTTTGTCGTCCACCACTGTTGATGGGTCCAAAGATTGCACACAAAAATATCAAAAAATGAAATTTGAACTGCATTTCTCGAGAGGAGATTTTTTTTATACAAGGGATTGGAGTCATTATATATATATATATATATGTATGTATGTATATATAATTGCTCTCTTGCATTAAAGTTTTGAGGCAGCAAGCCAGCAGTTATTAATCAATCATTTTATGTAAATCCTAAAACTAAAATTCTTTGATTTTCTTTTTACGTAAAGCCTTAATCGAGGAGCTAGTTCAGGATCGAACTAGACTTGTCAAGAAAGTTGTCTTGGACTCAACCGTCAGTAATTAAATATTTAAATACGAATAATGTTATGTCCCCTCGACTAATAAGCCACAAAATCTCTTTTTTTCCTTTTTGTCTCTTTTGTCCTTATTATATGTCCATAAATGCAAGGGAGGTGTATTCTTTTTTTTTTTTGGGTAATTTCACTTTGTCCGAGAACTTTACGTGGATATTTTAATTTTTTTTCTATTAAAAAATTTAAAATTTTAAGATAACGTGACAACTCTATAAAGGAATGTGACATAAAATAAAATATGAAGTGAGATAAAAAATTTTAAATTTTCTTTCATGGAGCATAACATTTTTAATTCAATATATATCCTGATTCAATACGTTTTAGCATAATTAAATATCGAGTAATTGTTTAGGGATATTTATCTAAGTTTAGGTATCGACTAATTAGAGAGTACTTGTATTAAGATTTATGATTGCATTTAATTAATTGAATGAGAATGTAATGAATATTTACACCCTATGTATAATAATTAATTATTTTGACACCATTATTTTAAACAAACTTAATATGGAAATTTATAACTAGTTAATTTTTATACTCTGAATTCTAATTCTTATATTCAATAAAGTGGCTATAACAAATGAATTGCATGTTCGACTTTGTTTTAGATTAAAAAATATGAATTTTAAAAAAAGTCATTTTTGATCATTCAAAAACTTCAGTCCATTTTCTTTTTTAAAAAATTTGTCTTGGTTCAACGTATACCTTGTCAATCCCAAAAGGAAGGCGTATCACAAATGTCTTTGAGCCCGCTCATACAATTTACGATCTGTACAGCATAATACTGTACGCCCTCTTTCTGTATCTCACAGAAATTGCATCTCTCTACTTTTACGTGGTGTTGATCAAACTAAGACCGTACCCCACTATCCTCAACCGCCGGGGGGCGGGGGGTGGGGTGCGGGGGGTGTATAGACTTCTCCCAACTTAAAATCGGGTCGGACCCTCCATGCAATCAATAGTTTTAATTGCCAGTCCCATTCAATTCTAATAAATATAATAAGATATTGATCGGTCCAATTAATATGTAGCTCCCTCCCAACATAATTTGTGGATTAGTTTCTTCTTGTAAAAGTTTTGACATGTTTAAGCATTACATTGTTTTATACTCTCCGTTCCACAAAAATAATAATATTTAAACTTTTGATAACTTTTAATTTTGTATATTTGACTAAAAATTACATGTAACAATTATAAAAAAATTTTTCACTAAATTTGTTACGAATATCCAATTAAATACCATATAAAAATATTGTAATAACAAATTTTGAAAAATATAACATTATAATGAAAAAATTATATAAATGTTGCTTTTTTTTTAACAAATTTTATTATCAAATGTTGTTGATGTTTAGAACCTATGAAATATTAATTATTGCTTAGTGTCTAGCGTTTAAAATCTATTTAATCAATATTATTATTTATAAAGTTATCAACTAATTACATACAGAAACAAATAGAGATGAATGACTTCGTTCGTACAAAAACTCTCCGTTTACTCTATAATAATATCAAATTACAAATTTCACCATCTTATTTGATGTCTACTTAAGATTTTAAACTAGCAAAATCTCTTCTCCTTAAATAACTTTATTTAACTCCAATAAAAACTCAATTAAGCACTAGTTATACTATCTAGATTACTTAAAATAACATTGATATTTTTGGCATCAACTTATATAAAAAAAATGGGATCGAACAAAAAAATATGCTTAATTTTCTTTCTAAATATATAACAAACCGTATTATCACGTAGATTGAGTTTCTAAAATGTGCAAATTCGTATCACATTCTCCAAATACAGACAACTTTCCATCCGGCCCACTAAAAAAAAAACCCATAAGCACGTGATTCTCACATGTAGATCGGTCTATCCCTGCCGAAGCGAAACCCTAGTTCATCTCATTTTCATTCTCCACGTATAAAACGATACTATTTTCTCCATTCTTCACGCCGCAGATAAACGGAGCTCTTTTTCTTCACTGAAAGAAAGGTTACAATCTTCCATATTCTCTGTTATTTTGTATTTTCTGCTAGCTTCCCCAATTCTGATCTTCCTTTATTTTTTTTCTTCAGGATCGACAATGGTGGCCGGGAAGAAGACGGTATTAATCTCTCTCTCTCTCTCTCTATGTATATATATATATACATATTCATGTATGCGCTTGTATACAATCTGTAGAATCGTAAATTTATATTCATGTTACTGACAATTGCAGAAGAAGACTCATGAGAGTATCAACAATAGGCTCGCTCTTGTTATGAAGAGCGGCAAATACACACTCGGCTACAAAACCGTCCTCGAGTCTCTCCGCAACTCCAAAGGTTAGGTTTTTGAATCCTTCTTATGCTGTTCATTTTAGACTATTTATTTGAGCTTGTTTATATCATTACTGTGCAAAATTGGAATTCAACTTGTGTTGTATGTTTGTTGAATTTTTATAATACAAAGTACCAAGTATTTTTCATATTGATTTACTAATTTATTTATCTTTAGTAGTTCAGATATCGATTCTCTAATGTATCAAAATCAAATGAATGAATTTTAGGATTCCGCAATTGTACTACAAATATGTCTAATCTAATCATTTTTGTGGAATCGAGTATATATTTTCTGATTCGTGTATTATGTGTGGTGGGAAAATTAGAAAAATGTGATCCTTTATTGGGTATTGATATTGTGTTCTGATTGTAGGCAAGCTCATCATAATTTCAAATAATTGCCCGCCTCTTCGAAAATCTGAAATTGAATACTATGCAATGCTTGCAAAGGTTGGAGTTCACCATTACAATGGAAGTAAGTCCAATGATTCTTTTATGAACCATGCTTTCGTAGTTTAAGGTGGTGTTGTAATGCATTGTCTTGCAAATTGCAATGCTTTCATAGTGTATGTTGTCCTACATGTAATTTTAGTCTAACTTATACTGTCTTGCAAACCATCTATATCTTGCAGAGCTCTAAGATGTTTGTTACTGAACTTTTGCTTACTTGTCATCTTCAAAAGATAATGATTCTATCAGAGTCAGCAGTACTCAATGGTAGTTAGTAAGTAGTAGCTTTATGAGATTCATATTATGATTGGAGTATTTGGGAATAATTGAATTAGTTAGAGCTAAGGGTTGTAAAGTTTGTCTGAGATTGTTGACTTGTTCTGTTATCAGTAGCCTATATTTATAAATCCATGTGCAGTCATGTAATCAAATCTTGATGAAATGAAAAATCTCCGAGACACCTCATTGATGAACAATGATCTCTTCTCCCTCCCCTTATTTTCCAACCCTCTTCTCATCAATTTGTCTTAGTTTCCTACGTTCCTGGAATTTACTGTTTAATTGCTTTGAGTTACTGTTTTTGATTTTTACCAGAATTCAGGATCAACTGTGCTTGCCCTTTTCTTACAATGCATGAATTTAACATGATAAAATGGTAGAAGTTTGAGGCTTCTATTATATTTAGTTATGTTAACAATCTGTTGGATAAATGGTTCAACCATTTGTCTTTTGTTAAATAGTTGACATTTTTACAGAAGTATGCGTCACTTCTTCTGAAGTTTTCTATTTGCTGGTGTTTATAATTTATTTTTGATATAGATAACCTTACTATGTATTTTCTGGTTTTTCTAACTGCCGTTTTGGGTGTGGCATCTTGTTGCTGGTTTAGATAATGTTGATCTGGGTACTGCCTGCGGGAAATATTTCCGAGTGTCATGCCTGAGCATTATTGATCCAGGTATAACTATAACTACTGTTCTGATAATCTTTACTAAAATGTGTTTTGGGCATGGAATCCTGTTTAACTTGTATTTTATACACTTGTACTTGCATCAGGTGATTCTGATATTATCAAGACCCTGCCAGGGGATCACTGAGAGAACTTCAATGGATAGCAATCATGCCTTCTAGATCAATGATTTGTGTTTTCTGTTGTTTCTCTTGCTCAAAACTTCACATTCTTGAGATTTTCAAATTTTGTAATAGAAAATGTTGGTTTATTTTCGATGGATTGTGGAAGTCAAACTATATCCTGCATATCTTATCTCGCTTCTCTATTGATGTGCTGATGCGGTGGTTATTAGTTTCAAATTGACCTTTGTTATATATAGCTCGCCATCATGATCTCGCCAATTAATTGTTTATTAAGTACTCTTTGAAGTAATTTTAAGTTCTCAATCTGTGATCGACTAGGTGAGTAGTAATGTCTTATTTGTCATCATTGTTGAACTCTTAACACAAGTTATTGTCATGTAATTGTGTTTGCAAGTCGTAGCATTCAAACATCTTGAGGAATTATTATATTTTTATCATTTTAATACTATGCGGGTCTAGTTTCTACTGTTTCAGGTTGTTAAATTATATGGAGTATAATTTTATTTTTTTTTGGGGTAAAGATGAGAAAATTCTATGCATAGACACGTCATCATTACACAGTCTGGCCCCATTCTTCATAATATGAGCCATAGGAACATTTGCCCTACAATGATCCAGAAACTTGCCGCTACATTTGATGTTTTTTATTATGGTACTAAACAAAACTGCAGAATTACTGCAACAAAGAGCCTTAACAAACAGAAATAGAATCCGTGAGAACTGTATTTGTAGCCTTCTTTCATAAGCCAGCAGCATCTGAAAAGGACAGCCAAAAACTCCAGCCTGCAGAGGTGAAGATGCTGCTCTGCATTTCATACACCCGTATAGGGAAGGACCTCCTGAAGTTCTGCAGTAGAAACCAACTGCTGCTGCATCATGGCTCCAACTGCCATATTGAGTATAATTTATTTCCCCAAGTATCAACTATTGAAGTTTCTTTGGTTAGTACCGTTGTGTTGCCAATTATGCTATGAAGTTGAGATCTCCATCTTATTATGGGACTGGGGAAATTTCTTGTTTCCTGGAACGCAAGAGTAAGGGAAATGAAACTCATTCCAAAATGTATTCGTGAGAAGATATTGTATCTGATGCGCATAATACTTGGTTTAATTCATGTCAATAGTATCTGAGATTGTATTTTACATACAGATCCAGAGACCATATCTAATTGAATTTTCAAAATTTCTCTTACAATACTGAAACAACATAATACTTCTCATAAAATCATAAAATTCCTGCGGTCGTCTCTCCTCCTCTGATAAGGATCCTGCCTTCGCTAAAATTGATCAAAAAGTTGATAGACTTTCTCCTTGTGATGGCTGATGATATCAAAAAGGGAGAGGGAGGGAGAGAGAGAGCAAGAACATTCTACTCAGCAAGAAATCATTCACATACCACCTTATGCTGCTGTTTCAATACAACATCATGTTGGTCCTTCACATGCAAAACACAGCAGGCTCCCCAAGCATATTGTTGACTCAAACATTCAAATTCTTAATCCCTCTCCGTACATGAGATTACAAAAAGCCCCCAGAAGAAGCCAATGTAATGAGCAAGACATCTGCCACTGCAGAAAATCTCATGCTCCTGGCTAGTATCAAGTAGAATGGAGAAAAAATCAAACTCTACGAGCTGGAAATGTAGAAACTAAAAGCTCAGCAGGAAATGAAATATGATCAAAATATCTCATTTTGACATCATTAATTAAGAGGAGATTGTTAATGCACTCTTACTTATTATTATCTTTTTTTTTATAATGCTTTATCATTGTTTGCTTAATAAAAATTAATGATATAATATAGTTATTGTTTAAGTATGTAAAATGACTTTAAAAAAATATAGAACTTATTAGGTAGATATCAGCAGTACTAGCTTAAACAAGCAACTTTTGATCACCATCGAATATCCCGCTCAAAGTTTCAGTAAGACAAGTTTAATCTTGCTCAGAATAAAAATAAGCAAAAATACAATGTAAATCGGCAACCCATGTTGACTTTGGAAGCCCTACTAGTTAATGTCTAGAAGATTTTTATAAACACACTAGAAAATAAAATAAAAACTAGTTTATTACTAAGCGGAAGACAACTGCAAAAATACAAGTCATTGTTAAGCAAATACAACTTCCAACATATAGATTTTTGGAAGAGTATAAATAGAGCTTATAAATTTCATTTATGACTAGTTTACTAACAAGAAACGCTTTGACATTTGTCACATTTATTTCTTCAGCAAAGAATCTAACAAAACTTAAACAAGTACTATCTTATCTGCTTATCAAAGAGTTTTTATTTAGAGATAGCAACGACCTCTGTGTTCCACTTGTTTTTCTAAGTCTGTGTGACTAAACAAGGTCACAATGACTTAATATAAGTAAGAATTTAATGTTTTTTGTAATTGTGTGTTTATTTAGTAGATTTTTCCTCAAGTAAAAGAAAAAAATAGTAGAGTAGGATTAACAGCACTAATATAAAAATTCTTCTTTACTTTTCCTTGCTCACTGCTTTCTGCATTTGTTTAATCCAAAAATCAGAAAGTTGCTACCAAAAAGGAGGGGGTGGGGGGGGGGGGGGGGGGTGAAAGTTACTGACAGTTAGACATTTCAAGTGTAACCTCCTCATTTCTCCTTTGCAATGTAGCTGCCAGTTTTGTAAATGAGAGCAATCATCTACTTAGTTTTGTGAAAAGAGTTTTATCACTTTTGAGAGCTAATGTTTCTCATTATCATAGAAAAACCTCTTTCGGATGGATCATATACATGTATATGAATGGACACATGTTGATGATTGCATTTCATGTAGGACAAATAATTGAAAGGGATAAAAAGAGACATATAGGCTCTCAAACCTCTCAAAACTCAACATTCACTAAATTCATTGTAAAAGTCCACCAAGTAAAAATAATAGGGTTATACCTTATGTAGGAGTTTAAAATCCTAATGAGATTAGAATTTAAAATCATAATAATATTCTACTTTTTAAACAAACAAGTTAAAGGTACATTTAAACTTTTTAAGGATAATTTTCAAAATGTTATTTAAATGAAGAGTATTATCATTCTATTAATGGTATTTGCAAATCACAGTACTAATCAAATTTTGTTGATAGTAATTTTATTATATTCTTTTGATAATTTTAACATACTTGTTGATAACATCAACAAAGTTTACATTAATATACTAATTAGTATGTTAATATTACTAATTAATTTATTAATATTACTTATTCGTCCGTTAATATTATTGCAATTTATTTGCACTGTGATGAAATTTTACTTTAAGTAAAAATATTACTTCAATGTTACAATTATTTTTATTCTTTTTACACAATTTTCTCACTTATCATTTTTCCAACTATATATATATATATATATATATATATATATATATATTACATTAAACGGGCCAAGCTAGTAACCCATTCTGCTGCACACTTTCGGCCCACGAAATGATCAGAACCACGTGACTTACAACTGTAGATGGTAGTCCTCGCTGCCGAAGACCAAAGAACCCGATAAACCCTAATTCATCTACTTAGCATCAAACAACTCTTCTCTGCCGCCGCAAGTAGTTGCAGATAATCGGAGCTCAGGTTTTTCATTCAAAGTAGTTGCAGTTACACCTCTTTCAAATTCTATGTATTGATTGTTCTCCACTAATATCCCTAGATCTGATTCTCTTTTTTTCTTTTAAGAATAAAAATGGTGGCCGGGAAGAAGACGGTATTAATCTCTCACTCTCACTCTCACTCTCTCTCTCTCTCTCTCTCTCTCTCTCTCTCTCTCTGTATATATGTACATATTCATGTTTGCGCTTGTATATAATCTGTAGATTCTGTAAATTTATATTCATGTTACTGATAATTGCAGAAGAAGACTCATGAGAGTATCAACAATAGGCTCGCTCTTGTTATGAAGAGCGGCAAATACACACTCGGCTACAAAACCGTCCTCGAGTCTCTCCGCAACTCCAAAGGTTAGGTTTTTGAATCCTTCTTTATGCCATTCATTTTAGATTGTTTATTATTATAAGGAAAAAAAATCATTCTATTTGAGCTTGTTTATATCATCACTGTGCAAAATTAGAATTCAAATTGTGTTGTATCGTTTGTTGAATTATTATAATATAAAGTACCAAGTAGTTTGCATATTAATTTACTAATTTATCTTTAGCAGTTCAGATATTGATTCTCTAATTTATCAAAATCAAATGAATGAATTTTAGGATGCCACAATTGTACTACAAATATTTCTAATCTAATCATTTTCGCGGAATGGAGTATATATTTTCTGATTCGCATATTACGTGTGGTGGGAAAATTAGAAAAATGTGATCCTTTATTGGGTATTGATGTTGTGTTCTGATTGTAGGCAAGCTCATCATAATTTCAAATAATTGCCCGCCTCTTCGAAAATCTGAAATTGAATACTATGCAATGCTTGCAAAGGTTGGAGTTCACCATTACAATGGAAGTAAGTCCAATGATTCTTTTATGAACCATGCTTTCGTAGTTTAAGGTGTTGTTCTAATGCTTGTCTTGCAAATTGCAATGCTTTCATAGTGTATGTTGTCCGACATGTAATTTTAGTCTAACTTATACTGTCTTGCAAACCATTTATATCTTGCAAAGCTTCAAGATGTTTATTACTGAACTTTTGCTTTCTCCATCTTCAAAAGATAATGGTACTGTCAGAGTTGGTACTATTCAATGGTAGTATTAGTAAATAGTAGCTTTATGAGATTTATATTATGATGGGAGTATTCTGGACTAATTGAACTAGTTTGAGCTAAGGGTTGTAAAGTTTTTTTGCTATGAGATTGTTGACATGTTCTGTTATCAATAGCCTATATAGCCATGTGCAGTCATGTAATCAAATCTCGATGAAATAAAAAGTCCCCAGGACACCTCATTGATGAATGATGATCTCTTCTCCCTCCTCTTATTTTCCAACCCCCTTCTCATCAATTTGTCTTAGTTTCCTACTTTCCTGGAATTTACTGTTTAACTGCTTTGAGTTACTGATTTTGATTGTTAGCAGAATTCAGGATCTACTTTGCTTTCCCTTCTCTTACAATGCATGAATTTAACTTGATAAAATGGTAGAGGTTCGAGGCTTTTATGATATTTAGTTATGTTAACAATCTGTTGGATAAAATGGTGCATTTATTGGGTAGTGGCTTGTTGCTTGTTTTAGACAATGTTGATTTGGGAACAGCTTGTGGCAAGTATTTCCGCGTATCATGCCTTAGCATTATTGATCCAGGTATGACTATAGTTATTCTCTCAATCTCATTTTCTTTTTATATTAAATATTGACATGTATGTCTTATCTGTTGTGCTTTGCATCAGGCGATTCTGATATTATCAAGACATTGCCTGGGGATCACTGAGAGACATTTAGCCGATAACAAGTTTACAACCATGCCTTCTACTAATAGGATTTGTTATTTTTATTGTCGCATTTTTTGAGAGGAGAATTTTCGATACAAGGATTGGAGTCGTTATAGATATATATACATGCATGTTTAATTTCTCTCTTGTATTCAAGTTTTGAGGCAACAGACCAGCAGTTGTTAGTCAATCATTTGAACTTTGGTTATGATATTTATTATCAATTCTCTTCAGATCTGGCTCTGCATTTGTTTGTTTTGAGGTTCAATTACCCAATTTACTATTTGCTCTCCTAATTAAAGAGTTTACTCGTGTTATGGCTTATGATGCGATTAGTTAATTGGAATGAAATGAAATGAATATTGATTCCTTATGTATCGTTAATTATCTTGACACGTTTATCTTAAACAAACTTAATATGAAAATTACTAATTAGTTAAATTTTATATTCTAATTCTATTTCTTATATTCAATAAATCTATAGCGGAGATGATAAGTAAAGTATATGTTCAACTTTGTTTTAGATTAAAAAATATGAATTTTGAAAAAGGCGGTTTTGGTCACTAAAAATGCCAGTGTTTTTTTAATTGTCTGGTCCAACATTATTTTTTTTTTTTGAAAAAATTGCCTTGATTCATCTTTCTGATATTTATGTTTATTTGATGTTTCTCCTGAATCATACCCATTTACGCATCTATTCACAATTTAACCGATTATTTAATCAACCAGTCCAATTTGAATCTAGTAAATACGATAGTGATGAGTCCAATTAATATGTAGCTCTACGTAGTTTGTGGATTATTTTCTTGTCGTTGTAAAAGTTCAAATATTTTGACATGTTTAAGCATGACATAGTCTTATAGTCTTATAAATACTTGACTCGGACTTAATTATTTTATTTATTCGAGTTCGAACACTTTTTATTCACCATTAAATTATCGAATCGAATCAAGTATTTACGTACTCGACTTGATACTCATATAAATTCAATTTGATTCGATATCTGTATAAACTTAATTTGATTTGATATTCGTTTCAATACTCAATAAATTATTTACGTCTTTTTTAATATTTTATGCGATTCAACTCGATATTTAACAAAATATTTGAAATTATGTTTAATAAGTGTTTGAAAAATAAAATTATTTGAATAACTTATTAAGAATTCGAGTAGAGTTAAAATACAATAATAGATATTTATTAAACACTCGTCTTGATTTGAGCTCAATAACAAGTTAAACAAATGAATTTGATCATTGGATGCTAGAATCGAATTGACTATATTTCCGTCCCACTAAATAACCGTAACCACGTGATTCTCACGTGTAGATCGATCTATCCCTGCCGCAGCAAAACCCTAGTTCATCTCATTTTCATTCTCCACGTATAAGACGATACTAGTACCATTTTTCTCCTTTTCTTGCGCCGCAGATAAACGAAGCTCCATTTCTTCACTGAAAGTAAGATTACAATCTTCCAGATTCTCTGTTATGTTGTATTTTCTGCTAGAATCCCCAAATCTTATCTTCCTTTATTGTTTTTCTTCAGGATCGACAATGGTGGCCGGGAAGAAGACGGTATTAATCTCTCTCTCTCTCTCTCTATGTATATATATATATACATATTCATGTATGCGCTTGTATATAATCTGTAGATTCTGTAAATTTATATTCATGTTACTGATAATTGCAGAAGAAGACTCATGAGAGTATCAACAATAGGCTCGCTCTTGTTATGAAGAGCGGCAAATACACTCTCGGCTACAAAACCGTCCTCGAGTCTCTCCGAAACTCCAAAGGTTAGGTTTTCGGATACTTCTTTATGCTATTCATTTTTTATTATTTATTATTGTAAGAAAAAAATCATTCTATTTGAGCTTGTTTATATCATCACTGTGCAAAATTGGAAATCAAATTGTGTTGTACGTGTGTTGAATTATTGTATGTAAAAGTGCCAAGTAGTTTGCATATTGATTTACTAATTTATTTATCTTTAGTAGTTCAGATATGGATTCTCTAATTTATCAAAATCAAATGAATGAATTTTGGGATTCCACAATTGTACTACACATATTTCAAATCTAATCATTTTTGTGGAAAATGTGATCCTTTATTGGGTATTGATATTGTGTTCTGATTGTAGGCAAGCTCATCATAATTTCAAATAATTGCCCGCCTCTTCGAAAATCTGAAATTGAATACTATGCAATGCTTGCAAAGGTTGGAGTTCACCATTACAATGGAAGTAAGTCCAATGATTCTTTTATGAAACATGCTTTCGTAGTTTAAGGTGTTGTTCTAATGCTTGTCTTGCAAGTTGCAATGCTTTCATAGTCGATGTTGTCCTACATGTAATTTTGTTACTGAACTTCTGTATACTTGTCATCTTCAAAAGATAATGATACTGTCAGAGTCAGCAGTACTTAATGGTAGTATCAGTAAATAGTAGCTTTATGAGAGGAAGTATTCTGGAATAATTGAATTAGTTAGAGCCAAGCGTTGTAAAGTTTTTTGTTGAGATTGTTGACTTGTTCTGTTATCAGTAGCCTATATATATAGCCATGTGCAGTCATGTATTCAAATCTCGTTGAGATGAAAAATCTTCGAGACACCTCATTGATGAATGATGATCTCTTCTCCCTCCCCTTATTTTCCTACCCCCTTCTCATCAATGTCTTAGTTTCCTACTTTCCTGGAATTTACTGTTTAATTGCTTTGAGTTACTGTTTTTGATTGTTGCCGGAATTCAGGATCAACTTTGCTTTCCCTTTTCTTACAATGCATGAATTGTAACATGATAAAATGGTACAAATAAAATGGTACAATCTGTTGGATAAATGGTTCAACCATTTGTCTTGAACCATTTGTCTTTTGTTCAATAGTTGACATTTTTACCGAAGTATGCATCACTTCTTCTGAAGTTCTTTATTTTCTGGAGTTTATAATTTATTTTTGATATAGATAACCTTACTATGTATTTTTTGGATTTTCTAACTGCCCTTTGGGTTGTGGCATCTTGTTTAGATAATGTTGATCTGGGTACTGCCTGCGGGAAATATTTTCGAGTGTCATGCTTAAGCATTGTTGATCCAGGTACAACTATATTTACTATTCTGATAACCTTTATTAAAATGCGTTTTGGGCATGGAATCCTGTTTAACTTGTTTGTTATACACTTGTACTTGCGTCAGGTGACTCTGATATTATCAAGAGTCTGCCAGGGGATCACTGAGAGACCTTCAATTGAAAGCAACCATTTCTTCTAGATCAATGATTGTGTTTTCTATTGTTTCTCTAGCTCAGAACTTCTCATTCTTGAGATTTTCAAATTTTTGTATTAGGAAATGTTGGTTTAGTTTCAAAGGATTGTGGAAGTCAATCTATATACCGTCTTATCTCTCTTCTCTACTGGTGTGCTGGTGCGGTGGTTATTAGTTTCAAATCGACCTTGGCTATGTATAAAACTCGTCATCTTGATCTTGCCGATTAATTGTTTATTACTAAGTACTCTTTGAAGTAATTTTAAGTTCTCTTCGATCTGTGACCGAGTAGGTGAGTAGTTGTGGATAATTAGTTATAACTCATAACTTGAGTTATTGTCGACTGTGTTTACAAGTCGTAGCATTCAAATCATGAGTAATGAGTATGTTCTTATCATTTTAATACTACATTGTTTCCAAAAGAAGGGCAATATTTAAGAACAAAATTTGTTCTAATATTTGCATAATTTTTTTCACCATATTTTCTAAAAATTTCCATCACAATCTTCTAATTTTATTTTCAGCTGATGATTTATAATAAATTTTATGAGAAAAATTTACGTTGCACGTTCAATTTTCAGTGAAATATATTAAATTAATATTTGTTGAAAGTTCAATTATTTTTTTTAAATTAATATTCATTAAAACTTCAATTATTCTTTTTGGAGAAAGGTGGAATTGAGGGAGTACCATCCGAGTCTAGTATCAGGTATTCAGGTTCTTAAAATGATATGGAGTATAATTTAATTTCAAAGTATCAACTTTCAGTGAATCTCTATTTTATTTCCATTTAATAAATAAAATATTAGAAACTTTCCAAACTTATATAAGACTGAATAAATTAAATATTTTCAACACTGTAACCAACAAATAGAAAAAGATCAACAAAAAGATACAAAAAATCATGGACTCTACCCATCTTGTAAAGTATAACAACAAACTCCCCTTAATATAACCCTCCCCTTCGTTTTAAAATAAAAGAATATAATTTAATTTTTTGTGTCAGATGACAACATATTAAATTTTAAAATTTATATTTGTTAAATATAAATTATGTTGCAATCACAACTTTTTCTTTTAGAAAAAATTATAAACTATAAGGTTACAGTGATCTGTATCGTCCAGAAAAACATACCGGTATCATTTAACATTCATCTGATTCCTGGATGCTAACGTCCAAATCTAATTACATCACTGCACAGCGACTCGGTATTGACACACGCGTATATGTAATTATGTATGTATGTATAATTGTATATATAAGTATTAGATACATAGTTATATTTATACACTAGATACATATGATATGATATGAATATGATAGTGTGTATACATGTATATATTTCTTTTTCAGTGGCTGTGTATATATATATTTTCTATAAGAGCACAACACATTATATCGACGCACAATATATATAGGAGTATATTATATGTATATAAATATACATTTCTCTCTCTCTCTCTAAAATGCTATATCTATATCAATCTAGAGAGAGAAGAGCTGATATCTAATTTACAAATCATTGACCTCCGATCAAAATCTACACGAATGATGCTGCCCTGTTTCCTTCTCTAATTCCTCTCTTCACAATTTTCGGTGGCATGCTAGTTTTGGCGGTTCCATTCACTTCGATTACAGTCTCATCTTCTGCTTTTTCACCCTAAATTTCGGGTTCAAAAACCCTAAATTGAGTTTCTTCGCCGATACGCTAAGGTAAACCTCTAAATGCGCTGCCTTATTTGTTTTCTGGTTATCAGTATGCCCTTTACATGCGATTGGTTCTGCAACCGTAAGTATCTTTGTGTGCATTTGTTGATTTTCCTGGTCGATGCCTCGAAATTCGTGCTGCGTTGGCAAATTAAGTTCAGACTTTGCTTACTTTATCCGTTATCTGATTGAACTCGTTGAGAATGTTTGCCTTTCTCGGCCAGCTGCTGCAAACATGCACCGAAGTCATCTGGATTGTTTTTTAATTTTTTAAATTTTCATAATTAATAGATTGTGAGATTTGTAAAGATAAAGTTTTTCTTCGTCTACTACTGTACATGTTTTCACCATGTTCGCAACTGACATACCGAGATGGAAATGAAAATGTTGAATGGTCATGGCTTAAGAGTGACCAAGTAGATTAAGGGCCCGTTCGGGAGCTACTTTAAAGTTTAAAGTAGCTTTTAATCCAGAAGTTATTTTTTGAGACGAACAGTAACATTTTTATACTTACTAAGTTCTATTTACTTTTCAATAAGTTACTTTTTAAGTTAAAAGTCCACCGAGTAAAGATAATACGTTTACACCTTATGTAGGAGTTTAAAATCCTAATGAGATTAGAATTAAAAATCATAATAATATTATACTTTTTAAACGAATAAGTTAAAGATACATTTAGACTTTTTAAGAGTGATTTCCAAAATGTTAATATTCAAAATTGACAGGACTCTTATCTTAGTTTTGATTTCATTAATTATGGTAATTGCTATTACAGTAAATCTAATACAGTATTCCCTCCTTCTCAAAATATATGTCGTTTGACTCTTTACACGTATTTTTAGATGAAATTTATTACTTCATTCGTTTCATAAAAAGAGCAACATTTGGACTTTTAGCTAGAGTCCTATTTAAAGCTGAGCATGTGGTATGGTTTAAATTATTAAGTTTTAAAATTGTGTCAAATGAATGAATCATTACTCTATGGACATACTATGTGTACAAAGACGGACAAACATATAGTTGCGAATATGATAGGAATAGTGTAAAAGTGTTAAGTAATATTTAGGAAGTCTGTAATTTCTTTAACTTTTGATTCAAGTTAATTCTGATGAAGTTGTTGCTTGAGCAATCATTTAGTTATCAAAATTCAGAAGAGTTCAGGTACAGATCTATCCAGTCATCAGCATAGACATTTGTGCAATCTACTCAATAGGTGCTCTCATATATGCCTGATGTGTATCATAGAAATGTTGCCTCCTGGAAGTTTTTCCTTTCTCCCTCACCGTCTGCTTTATAATTCTAGGTTTTGCTACATAGCTAGGTGACACTAACAAGTCTGTTCCTTAAATCTGATCAGATTAAATTTTGCTTTGATCTTTGGAGAAAAGCTTTCTCAATGAGCTGTATCTTGAAGTACTTCCATAATAATCCATTTTAACTACAGCGCTTAAGGGTTCATGGACAAGTTTGATATCTTCATTCTCTTTTCTCTGTCATGAATCAAACTCTTTTTTTTTTTTTTTTTTTTTTTTTTTATTTTTTAAAAAAAAAAATCTTTTTTTTTTTTTTTTTTTTTTTACCAATATGTGAAGACAAAAGATCCAAATTGCTAATTCTGTTAATTTCTATAAATCTCTTCATCTCAAATTAGTTCGACTTCCCATGCCATTCTATCTAATTTGTTCTCTGTATAGGTGGTTCTGTATGCTTCAAGTGTTCTGTTGATTTCTTCTAAATATCCTAGGAGAGAACTGAAGTACAAATACTCTTTATCACCTTTATGACTGTGCATTTAGTCATTTTATTCTTACCGGTATCCTCTCTGTGTATCCTGCATCGTATATAGTAAGTTGTATGTACTCTCTGTTTCCAGTGAATATATGTTTGCATTTACTGTATTCTGCATATATCCTGAACATTAATTTGTAATCCTTTTTAGATCTTGTAGCCTGCAGGTTCTTTTTCTATTCTCTAACCTTTTTTTTAGGTCTCCAGGAACTAATATGAATAGAGAAGAGTTTCTGAACGCCATGACTGTAAGAGCTAAACCAACAGGTCTGGAGATATTTAAAGCTAATGGCCACAGAGAAAATGAAGGAGATTCCAGGAATGAGCCTCATGTGGGGTTAGAATTTAATTCTGCAGAAGATGCACAAGAGTTTTATAATGTGTATGCCACAGGATTGGGATTCAGAATTAGGATTGGTCAGCTGTATCGTTCCAGGGTTGATGGCTCAGTTATTTCTCGAAGATTTGTTTGTTCAAAGGAGGGTTTCCAGACAAATGCAAGAACAGGTTGTCCGGCTTTTATTAGGGTACAAAAAAATGACTCTGGAAAGTGGGTACTCGCAAATATTAATAAGGAACACAACCACGATCTTGAACTTCCAGGTCAAAGTCGTCCTCCCCAGATACATAGGAAAATCCTTCCATCTACGAGACCTGCTGTTGCTACATCGACCAGAACCGGGATCAGATCACTTGAGGGAGATAGTCCATCTGGTGTAATTGATCTTAAACGCCTTAAAAGGGAGGAAATGGAGGGAGAAATGAGGGTAGGATTTAGCAGAGAACCATACAAAGGACTTGAATTTAGTTCAGCTAATGAAGCATACAAATTTTACCAAACATATGCTGCTACTGTGGGTTTCAAAGTTCGGGTTGGTCAGTTATTTCGTTCAAAGAATGATGGCTCAATCACATCACGAAGATTTGTATGCTCAAAAGAAGGGCGTCAGCATCCTTCAAGATTAGGTTGCTCTGCATTTATGAGGATACAAAGACAAGAGTCGGGACAATGGGTCGTTGATCGTCTTCAAAAGGAACACAATCATGAATTTGACTCTCCAACGGATGCTATTACGGGAATATCTGCTGCTCCTAAGGGATTCAAGGAGGAAGCAATCGGTGAGTTAGAAAATTTGGATTTAGTTGAGACAAATGGAGGCTTCAGTCTCGTTAAAAGAAGGAGACAAAGTAATATTGGAGGTGATTGGTATAATGTGCTTTTAGATTATTTTCAGTCTCGGCAAGCAGAAGATACAGGATTCTTTTATGCAGTGGAAGCAGATGATGGCAAATGCATGAATGTATTCTGGACTGATGGCAGGTCTAGATTTTCTTGCTCTCAGTTTGGGGATGCTATCGTTTTTGATACAACATACAGGAGATGCAGTTATGCCGTGCCGTTTGCTTCATTTGTTGGGGTTAATCATCACAGACAGCCAGCGCTTCTTGGTTGTGCCTTAATTGCTGATGAATCGGAGGAGTCCTTTACATGGGTGTTTCAGGCATGGCTTAGAGCTATGTCTGGGCACTGTCCTTTGTCAATTATAGCTGATCAAGACAAGGCCATCCAACATTCAATTGCACAAGTTTTCCCTGGGACACATCATCGCTTTTCTTCATGGCAAATATTGGCCAAGGAACAGGAGAATTTGGGTGCTTTATTTTCCATGGATACCGAGTTCAAATACGAATATGAGAACTGCATTTCACAGAGTCAGACAGTAAATGAATTTGATTCTGCATGGAACATGCTTGTCAGTAAGTACAACTTGAAGGAGAATGGTTGGTTGAAGGAAATGTACAGAATGCGCAAAAGCTGGGTTCCTTTGCATTTAAGGGGCACATTTTTTGCAGGCATCCCTGTGGATGGGAGCATGAAGCCATATTTTGGTACACTTTTGACTGCCCAAACACCCATCAGTGAGTTTGTTTTACGATATGAGAAATGTCTTGAGCAACGTCGCGAGGAGGAAAGAAAAGAGGATTTCAATTCATTCAACTTGCAAGCAGTCCTTCACACGAAAGACCCCATTGAGGAACAATGTCGAAAGCTTTACACAATCATAATGTTCAAAATATTTCAGAAAGAGCTTCTGGAATGTTATAGTTATGTTGGAATAAAGATAAATGTTGAAGGTGCCATTAGTAGATATTTGGTGCAGAAGTGCGGTAATGCGAATGAGAGGAATACTGTTGCCTTCAATGCTTCAAATCTTAATATCAATTGCAGTTGTAAGATGTTTGAGTTTGAAGGCGTGGTCTGTAGACATGCACTGAAAGTATTTCAGATAATGAATGTAAGAGAACTTCCATCTCGCTACATTCTACATCGATGGACCAAAAGTGCGAAGTATGGTATCTTACGGGATATTGATTCAGGAGGGGGTGCTCAAGATTTCAAGCCCTTGATGTTGTGGAGTTTAAGAGAAGAAGCTTGTCACTATATTGAGGCAGGAGCAGAATCCCTTGAAAGACACAAACTTGCCTTTGAGATCATGCAAGAGGGTAGGAGAAATCTTTGTTGGCAAAGCTAGAAATAACAAAGGTCAGCGACTTCTTATAGTTGGTATTATTATTATTATTATTATTTTCTAAATCTGTTACCTTTTTGTTCTTGTTTTTTCCCTTGACGTCAAACTCAGATTCTATGGTTCTTAATTCTATTTCAGCCGTGTAATTGAAGATTATGATTACTTTTGCAAAGCCGAACCATATTCTGAAGTTATAAATTTGCTTTTATCTGATGATCAAAAACCTGCACCCGCGTGGGATGTTTTCAAATCCTACAACTACTAGATTTGATTCGGTCCCACAGAAAGGGCTTACTTCCTTCTAAATTCGAAATGCCACTTGCATCCCAAAGTTCCCAAAGTTTCAAAAGCTGTACTTATATGATTACTTTTGGTATTCGTTACCAGCTCAACTTCTCACTGGTTAGTTTATAGCTTGAATGAAAATAGAACTTCTTCAAATACTATTTGGATTCATATTGCTGGTGGTTTTGAAGTTGATTCCTGGTGGAGTATGTGACCAGTGTTGGATAATTCTAACCACAATAATTCTTTGCACACGAACTAACTACAAATCCTTCTATCATTTGCTATGTTCACCTGAGGAGCAAATCCGTTTTGCTTACTTTAAGACCTAAAGTACTAGTTTCTCTCTGTGTAGGCAGTCCTGGTTATCTTACATTGGAATGTTGGCCTGTATCAGGTTTGGACTGTTGGAACTGTTCAAGGGCTTCCGGAGCCTCACCTCAGACCAGTAAAGTGCTATGATGTTATTGATGTCAAGACTGAGGACCAGAAAAACTGAATTTCTGATGTGGGCTTTATTTTATTTTTTCAGTCCTTTTGTTACTATTTGGTTCTCTTGTACATAGGCATATCCTGTTGGTCTTTTGTTAGATGTTTAATTTCAATTGTTTATAGCTTAACACTTACAGAAAAATCTTTTGTCTTAGTTTTAGGTAGTGTTCTGGATGGTAGTTTAGTCATCTAGAATGGTCACAAGCTGTCCCCAGGCTTGACCAGTGTAGTCAACTAGAATTGTTACAAGCTTTTAGTAATAATATACGACCTTTTTTCCTTCTTTTTAAAAACATATTTAAAGTTTGAAACGAAATTCATAAAATTTTGAAACTTCTAAAAATGTAAATTCTTTTCGAACAAGTACTAGTCTGCCCCTTCATAAATAAATCGATTACAAGTATTAAAAACATAGTTCCATGCTTGCTGCCCAAAGATAGCATAGAAATATGAACTACACAAAGATCATAGAAATATGAACTATACAAAGATCAATGATAAGATTTAATTTTATCAAAACATATGAATGATATCGTTATACCAAAATAAACCTTCAGAAAATCAAATTGATGCTATATTTTGCGGTAGAGGAAGTATCCTATAATCGCAATACACTTTCATAAATAAAAGATGTTACCAGCATTTAGCACTCACTTTCATTAGCAGTCCATGAATATTAATTATATACACGAAGTAGATTTAAGTAAATTAAATTGATTTAATGATATAGTAAATTAAACGGTAGAATTTCAATTGATTTATACACAACATCTGCATGACAAATTTCATGGAGTTGAATCCCTGCTACAGTAAAATAAGAAACTGTTTGTAATATATAGCAAAAATAAAAGAGAGATGATATAATATAAAGCAGAAGTAAAGAGAAAGAGAATAATATTATTTCTACTTGAAAATGTGTGTCCTTTATATTCTACAATGCCTCTATTTATAGGCAAAAAAGATGAAGGAAAGGATGGAGAAATGGAGAGGTGGGGAAGTGGAGTAGTGGAGAGGTGGAGTAGTAGATAATGTAAAATGTCTATATATATATATATATTACATAACACTCCCCCTTAGACATTTTACCTTGTATTATACACAATTAATATGTTCTGCTGGACAAATTATAAATTAGGTACGTCAGGACCAAATTAACTGATACTTCTGGATCAGTTATGTTGCCTCATTAAAACCTTACTAAGAAAACCCAGTGAGACAAAACTTAGTGAAGGAAAAAGAGTACAACGTGTATAATACTCCCCCTCATTTTAATGTATATCTCTGAAACGACGGATACCAATCTTCTGTATAAGTTGTTCAAAAACTTTTCTCGGCAATGATTTTGTAAATAGATCTGCCAAATTATCACTTGACTTAATTTGACAAACATTTATCAAACCATCCTTCTGTAGATCATGTGTTGAGAAGAGTTTTGGTGAGATGTGTTTGGTTCTGTCACCTTTAATATATCCTTCTTTGATTTGAGTAATACATGTTGCATTGTCTTCATATATCACAGTTGGGCTTCCTTTGATTGACTCGAGTCCACATTCCTCCTGGATGTGTTGAATCACTGATCTCAACCATACACATTCTCGTCCAGCATCATATAAAGCAATTAATTCGGCATGATTTGATGATGTTGCTGTCAGTGTCTGTTTTGTTGATCGCCATGAAATTGCAGTATCTCCATATGTAAATACATATCTAGATTGTGACCGAGCTTTATGTGGATCTGATAAATACCCTGCATCTGCATACCCAACTAATTTGGATTCCTTATTCTTTTGGTAAAATAGTCTCATATCACTTGTCCCACAAAGGTAACGAAACACATGTTTAATTCCGTTCCAATGTCGACGTGTTGGATCAGAGCTATATCTTGCCAATACATTGACAGAAAATGCAATATCAGGTCTTGTATTATTAGCAAGATACATCAAAGCCCCAATTGCACTTAAGTATGGTACTTCTGGACCAAGACCTTCTTCATTCTTTTCTCGGGGACGATAAAGATCCTTTTCTATGTCAAGTGATCGAACAATCATTGGTGTACTTAGAGGATGAGATTTGTCCATATTAAAACGTTTTAACATCTTCTGGATGTAATTTGATTGATGGACAAAAATACCATTATTCAAATGCTCGATCTGCAGGCCAAGACATAATTTTGTTACACCAAGATCTTTCATTTTAAATTCTTCCTTTAATAAATTTGCAGTCTTTTCGATCTCTTCAGAAGACCCAATGATATTCAAATCATCAACATATACTGCAATAATTATAAAAGTCGAGATTGTTCTTTTAATAAAAACACATGGACTAATTTCATTTGATTTATATCCCACTTTTATGAGATATTCACTTAGTCGATTGTACCACATTCGACCCGACTGTTTTAGTCCATATAAAGATCTCCGTAACTTTATAGAAAACATTTCTCGAGGTTTTGATTTAAATGCTTCAGGCATTTTTAGTCCTTCAGGGACTTTCATATAGATATCATTATCAAGTGATCCATATAAATAGGCTGTGACTACATCCATGAGACGCATTTGAAGTTTTTCAGTGATTGTGAGACTAATTAGGAATCTGAGAGTTATTGCATCCACTACAGGTGAATACGTTCCTTCATAATCAACTCCTGGTATTTGTGTAAAACCTTGTGCTACAAGCCTTGCTTTATATCTCACAATCTCATTTTTCTCATTCCTTTTTATTGCAAATACCCACTTGTAACCTACAGGGTTAACATCTTTGGGAGTAAGGACTATAGGTCCAAAAACATTGCGCTTTTTAAGTGAATCTAATTCATACTTCAGGGCATCTTTCCATTTTGGCCAATCATTTCTATGCCTACACTCTTCAAGAGTTTTTGGCACATAATCATTCTCATTTAGCATATCAGTTGCTATAGCATATGCAAAAATTTGATCAACACTTGTTTCATTGCGGTTCCATATTGTACTATTTTGTACATAATTTATTGAGATCTCATAATCATTAGGTATCTGAGTTTCTTCTGGAACTTCATCAACCTCTTCTGGGGTTTCATCGACCTCTTCTGGGGTTTTATCGATAACCTCTTCTGAGGTTACACCAACTGTTCTATTCTGCTCTTTCCTTTTTCGTGGATTTTGATCTTTGGAACCGATTGGTCTTCCACGTTTTCTTTGTATAGAAACCTCTGCTGGGATTACATTAATTCGAGCAGGTACATTTAAAGCTGGTACATGTGATTTAGTAACCCTTTTTGTATCCACAAATGCATCTGGTAATTCATTTGCTATTCTTTGCAAATGTATAATCTTTTGAACTTCTAGTTCACATTGACCACTTCGGGGATCAAGATAAGATAATGATGATGCATTCCAATTTACTTCTTGTTCTAGCTTTTCTTTTTGTTCCCCTAAGATTGGGAATATTGTCTCATTAAATTGACAGTCCGCAAAACGTGCTGTAAAAACATCTCCAGTTTTTGGTTCTAAATATTTAATAATTGATGGAGAGTTAAAACCAATATAAATTCCCAATCTTCTTTGTGGTCCCATTTTCGTACGTTGTGGTGGAGAAATTGGAACATACACAACACAACCAAAAATTTTAAGATGAGACAAGTTTGGTTCTCTTCCGGAGACCAATTGTAATGGAGAAAATTTATGATATGCAGTTGGTCTTAATCTAATAAGTGCAGCAGCATGTAAAATGGCATGTCCCTATGCAGAAGATGGTAGATTACTTTTCATAAGTAATGGTCTAGCAATCAGTTGTAATCTCTTAATTAATGATTCTGCTAAACCATTTTGTGTATGTACATGAGGCACCGGATGTTCTACCATAATCCCAATCGACATACAATAATCATTAAAAGATTGGGATGTAAACTCTCCTGCATTATTAAGTCTAATGCTTTTAATTTGATAATCTGGAAAATTTGCTCTCAGTTGGATAATTTGTGCTAATAGCCTAGCAAATGCAACATTTCTTGTTGCCAATAGACAAACATGTGACCATCGAGTTGATGCATCAATTAAAACCATAAAATATCTAAATGGTCCACACGGAGGAACAATAGGCCCACAAATATCTTCTTGAATTCTTTCTAAAAATGAAGGAGATTCATTTTCAATTTTATTTGAAGATGGCCTAATTATTAATTTTCCAAGAGAGCAAGCTGCACATGATAAATCTTTTGATAATAGGATCTTCAGGTCCTTTAGGGGATGCCCATTTGCACTTTCAATTATTTTTCTCATCATAGTGCTACCTTGATGACCTAACCTGTCATGCCACAGAATAAATGTCTTTGTGTCAAGTAACTTCTAGTTACTGACCATATTTGATTCTATTGGACTTATGTTCGTGCAATATAATCCAGAGGATAAAGATTTCAACTTTTCCAATATGATCTTCTGGCCATATTCAATAGATGTTATGTGAAGATACTCAATATGATTTTCAGTCATGGTTTCAAGATGATAACCATTCCTTCTAATATCCTTAAAGCTTAGTAAATTTCTTCTGGATTTACTTGAGTATAATGCATCGTTTATAAATAATTTTGTTCCTTCAGGTAACAAAATACAAGCTCTTCCAGAGCCTTCAATTAAATTACTAATGCCAGATATTGTATTAACATGTGTCTCTGCAGGAGACAATTGAGAAAAATATCTCTTACTTTTTAGTATAGAGTTTGTTGTTCCACTGTCTACTAAACATTCATCTTTACTATTTGCCATAACTTTTATTGAGCCTCCAATCATATTCTATTTCCTTGGAACAAGAAAAATATATATAAGATCAAATAAAAGGAAAACTAATTTTATTTCATGAAAAACTAACTTACAACATATGTAAAGAAAAAAAGAAAATTAAACTAAACTTATTATTAAAACAAAAATAACAAAAACTACTTCATGACATTAATCTCTTCATCAACATTTTCGAAGAAATCAGAAACATCTAGGTGTGTATCTATAAGCATATCATTTGAATCATCTTCAACTAGATTTGTTTTTACTTCTTTTCCTTTTTTCTTGATGGAAGATTGGTAGAGTTCAACCAAGTGTTTTGGAGTACGACATGTGCGTGACCAATGATTTTCCATACCACATCTAAAGCAAACATTTTCATGTTTCTTATAAGATGAAGAATTATTTCCCTTTTCATATCTCCCAGCATTGTTTTCATTTGATTTAGGATTATGACCATCACGTCGCCAAACATTAGTGCGACCTCGTCCACGGCCTCTTCTAGGGCTGCGACCACGTCCTCGTCCTTGACCTCCTTTAAATGATGTCGCATTCACTTCAGGGAATGGACTAGAACCAGTGGGTCGTGATTGATGATTTTTCATCAAAATCTCATTATTTTGTTCCGCAAAAAGAAGACATGATATCAGTTCTGAATATTTTTTAAAACCACGCTCTCGATATTGCTGCTGCAGGAGCAAATTCGTGGCATGAAATGTAGAGAATGTTTTCTCTAACATGACTTCATCAGTAATCTTTTCTCCACATAACTTTAATTCAGAAGTTATACGAAACATTGCAAAATTATGTTCACTTATAGATTTAAAGTCTTGCAACCTTAAATTAAGCCATTCATAACGAGCTTTTGGGAGGAGTACTTGTTTTTGATGGTCATACCTTTCTTTTAAATTTTTTCACAATTCTAACGGGTCTTTCACCGTTAAATATTCAGTTTTTAAATCCTCGTGGAGATGATGACGGAGAAATATCATTGCTTTGGCTTTCTCCTGCAGGGAGGCCTTATTTCCATCTTTTATTGTTTCTCCAAGATTATTTGCTGTAAGGTGGATCTCGGCATCGAGAGTCCATGGGAGATAATTCTTGCTCGATATATCAAGAGCATTGAACTCAAGTTTAGAAATGTTGGCCTTAAGAACTACAAAAAAAAATGCTACGAATTTAAAATATGCATTTATATTCAATAAACATAAATAAAAATGACTAAAGAAAAAATCTTAATAACTTCTGGTTATTAAGAGAATTAAGTATTGGAGACATATATATATAATGCTAGGCAAAGAACTTCAGGTTCTCTTTTATAAAAATTACAAATAAGAACTTCAGGTTCTTTTTGTTTATTGTTAAGAACTTCAAGTTCTTTTGTATATAAAAAAAAATTATAAATAAGAACTTCAGGTTCTTGTTGTTTATTATTAAGAACTTCAAGTTCTTTCTTTTTAAAAAAATCTAAACTATAATAAAAACTTCTGGTTTTATCATGTACTTAATTTATCATTCTCTTCTGGGAATGAAAGTACTTAATTTATCATTCTCTTCTGGGAATGAAAGTATTACTTTCATACAATGTTAAATAAAATAAGATATAAAATAAAAGTAAAGATTAATAAGATACAATCTAAAAAGTACCTTATTCTCGAAACAAAATCTGATTGTAGAAACCTTGTACTTCTACTCGAATAAAATCCAATCGCAATTTGACTAGAGTAAACTCGTGCTGATAACGTGTTATAATATATAGCAAAAGTAAAAGAGAGATGATATAATATAAAGCAAAAGTAAAGAGAAAGAGAATAATATTATTTTTACTTGAAAATGTGTGTTCTTTACATTCTACAATGCCTCTATTTATAGGCAAAAAAGATGAAGGAAATGATGGAGAAGTGGAGAGGTGGGGAAGTGGAGTAGTGGAGAGGTGGGGAAGTGGAGTAGTGGAGAGGTGGAGTAGTAGATAATGTAAAATGTCTGTATATATATATATATATTACATAACAGAAACAAGTAATAAATTCGATAAAAACAACTAATGTTACGAGTTATGACCAAAATCCTACCGAGTAATCTGACTACAACGATGAGATTAACACCCTCACCTATCTTTTGGCACCTCTTGGTTCATATCATATTCATCGTCGTCGTTCTCATCAGCATCATCATCATCATCATCATCATTGTCGTCGTCCTTGGTTTCATCATGGAGCAACCTGCTCCAAAACTTGTCCAACTCACTTCTTCCATTATCTTCACCAAGAATTAACGTCTCTGTGTTTAACCAAAAGCCATCGCAGTAACTCCTTGTTTAGATAATGCAGCGCAGGGTTTATGCTGGGTGGTGCCATCATTGCCATCTGCACCGTATTTCCCTACAGTTAAAAAATGCTGCAATTCAGTATCAGTGCAAATCTGAGATGAGTTCAGTGATAGGAATGAACGCAAGAAATCAAATACCATTTTGGGGTAGAATTTGTAATTTTTTCCTTGGGGTACCATTATTGTAGTCATATATTTTCTCATTCTATTAAAAAAGATATATTTGCCTATGTACATATTATTCTTCTGTCTATGACCTAAGTACCTTCTTTCTTTTAGAATTTTATTCTAAAAATGGGTCACCCCGAAAATTATTACTCCCTCCCTCCGTTATATATATATATATATATATATAAACATTTGAAAATAAATTTTGTTAAAAAAAGAGATCTAACATTTACATAAATTTTCTATTATAATGTCATATTTTTTTAAATTTATCATTACAATTTTCTTATTTTATCTTTAATCGAATATTCATAATAAATTTCATAAAAAAACTTATTTGTTTACATGTAATTTTAGTCATATATATAAAATTAATATTCGTAAAAAATCTAAATGTTGCTATTTTTTGAACTTTTTGGAATTATATGCTTTATGTTGTAGCTACAAAGTATATAGAGTAAGACAAAAATCACTAGGAATTTTCCTCATTAAAACAGTAGTCAAGAATTAATCATTTTAATCTTATATCATAAGATTATGTAGCTATTGGAAAATACATCATTGCTCCCCATAATCATTATCTTTGGCTACTGATAACAGCTGCGCATTTTTCTAATTTTCTGTTATTATTCATGTGGGATGATGGTAAACAATCCCAACTAAAAGATTAATCTCTAGAATCGAAACCATCCTCCGTGTTTAAAATAACTTGAAATTTGTCTCCCGTTTTTTTTTTATTTTAATATATGTCTAAATTTGGAACAGAATAGTAATATTTACAGGAAAAGAAAATTCAAAAATCATAAGCTGAAAAAATACCAGTGCGAGTATATGTACGTGATAGTATCTATCTCCGGTCAAGCTTCCTAATACCATAACCCAATTGCACAGTACCAAATGACGACGACTTGATTTCAGTGATAACACCATTTCTACTGTAAACATGTTGAGAAACCAGCTCCATTACTATGTATTTATCCATATGGGGCTTCAACAAAACCATACAATCATAAAGGGCGGGGGGGTGGGGGGGTTGGTGGTGGTGGGGGAGGGGGAGGGGGGCATCTTCTTCCTCCTCGATGATCTGAAAAAATTACACCATTCATTTTATAGGTTTCGATCGTGAAAACTAAACAAAAACAATTTAATCAAATATATGGAAAACAAAATAATATACAAACTGATTCTGCAATCGAATTCATCTGATCGTAACTTACATTAGAGTTAATAATTGCGATTCGCTGAGAAACTCCTACGCCCTGTTTGGGAGTATTTAGTTTGGAAAGAAAAGAAAAGAATGAGCGGGAAATAGGGAAGAAATGAACTTTTAGGAGTTTTTTTTTTTTTTTTTGTTTTTTTAAAGGGGAGAAAAGAAAAGAATATGAGAGAAAAAAATTTAACTTTTCTTTCCAATTTTTTTTTACAAAGTTGGAGAGAATTAGAGAGAAGCAAGGTTAAGACTTTAAAAATAAAATTATAATATCAATTTTACCCTTTGAACTTAATAATAAAATCTTTCTTATTCCATTCATGTCATACTAAAAAAAATTTCTCCAAAACTTCTCAAACAAAGAATTTTTTTTTATAAACATTTGTTTTCTCTATCATTCCATTCTCTTCTTCTTTTTTTTCCCCATTCTTCTGCTACTTGATGTTCTTAAATTTGGATCCGGGCCTTCGGGTTGGGCAAGCAATAAAGTGGTCAGCTCATTTTCTAACCTGCAAATATCATGTAGGTCTTTCTTTTTGTCATCTAATTATGGAATATTGAATTCTTTAGATTCTGATTAATATAAATCCGACCAAATTAAATTTCATTTAGGGCATATCATGGAATTTATTTAAGATGGAAAAAAAGAAGAAAATTAATGGAAAATAATTCTTTCAGCTTTCTTTGATTTTTTTAAAGAGAAAAAAGGAAAATACAAAGAAAAAGTGAAGTTTTTTCTTCTAAAAAATAAGAAGATTCTAAACGATTTTTTTAAAACTTGTACATACTTTTTTTAATAATAACTTTATCCTTCACTTTTTTTATAAAATCAAATTCATATCTTAATAATAAAATAGTACAATTGTAAAATTGGTATTTTTTTATTTTCTTATTAGCTTTCAAACAAAAGAATAAAAGAAAATAAACTAATTTTCTTTCTCTCTATAAACTCTCAAAGAGAGAGAGAGAGAGAGAGAGAGAAATACTTCTTTTTTCATTTTTGCTTTTTTTACCTTTTCTTTTATTTTCATTAAAAACTCCCAAATATGTGGTGGAGAAAGTTATCTCAATTCGTTATTAATTACTAATACTTAAAATAAAAACTGAGCAGGTAGAGAAATGGATTACCTACTTATCTTTACATATTTTATAATTTTGTCACGCCTAATATCTACAATCATGATATTTGTTCTTTTAATTTTTATTAAAGTATAAAATGCATCTTTAAATTTGTATCAAAATTTAATGTTGTACCTTAATATTTGAAACGTCGTAAATAATAACATAATTCGTTTTCCTTTGAAAAGTTTTTGAACAAATTGTTATTTTATGGTCCATTTGAGCGACTCGTGTTAAGTTTATGAGGGTATAACTGGTTTCGGCAAGTAGAAGTTTAGAGATTATAATAAAATATTTTAAATATTAGTGCAAAACAGAATTCAGCACAAATTTGAGATTATAGTTTTTTACTTTAAACTATGACATATTATATGTATAATTATTGATTTTGTACAATAATTATTATACGTCACACACTTTTTTTTATACAGCAAAGATATGCAAAAACTTGAGGTGGCTTCCTTTATTCCAAAACTATAATATATTTTCTAGTTTTGTTTATTCTGAAATTAAATATTTATTTCCCAATTTCAACAATGTAATAATATTTATTTCTTATAATTTTATCACTCACATTAGTACAACCGCCATATTTACAGCACCACCATTATCTTTATTATTATCCATATCATCTACTAACTATCATTATCAATTAATATTATATATTATTGTATTAGTTTTATTTTAAAAAATATATTTTTATAATAAATTATTAATAAAACTCATTGTTTTTAAAATATATATTTAATTTTAGAACATATGTATTTTAAATTATAAGGTTAACTACCTAAGTTATTCGTTAGTTTAAATAGAATCACACACTTAATACCCTAATAACACTTTCTGAAAACCCCTAAAATTAATTTCTTTGCACATGAAAATAACTGTAATTAGTCATACAGAAATATATAAAAACCGATACATTTATGTACACGTGACATCAACATTGAATGCAGAAGGATATTTGTGTTTATTTAAAAACATGTATTATTTTACCAAATTAGAATTATATTGGTCCAAAACCCTTCAATTCCCTTTCAAACCGTAATCTTATTATAGTCATTTAATTGAATCCGACTTGCACAAATTCTGATTATTAGGTCTTATATCAACTCAAATCTCTGTAAATGAAGCAAGGAAAAAAAAACAGAAAAAGGAAAGGAGACTAAAACGTTTACATTCCTTCAAATGGAATATATGATATATTTTCAAAAATCTTTTAAAAGGTTTTTTCACATAGAAAAATAAATTTTTGTACCTTGAAGATTTTGGAATTCAATGTTGGAAAATTAGATAAGGGTAATCATCATCATATTCTTAAATATTTAGGAATTCAACTATACATTCCTATTGACACACACATTATATCTTTTTATTTGGTTTAAGTTTGATCCATGAATTATCATCTATCCTTAATTTCAAGACTTTAGAAGAATTAATAGGAAAAAAAATAATTAATTCTCCTTTCTCCAGACCTCCAATGAAAGCATGAAAAATGGCTAAATTTTTGGATAAAATCCTATTTTGCATCCTAACTTAATCGTATTTGATAAATAAAAATATTATGATTATCAAAATGACCAAGAAATATGCATGTATCACCGTAACGTTCACCTAAATACATTTATTGATGTCTTTCTTCATAGTAGCTAATTAATACTCTCTTCATTTAAAAAAAAAATAATAACATTTAAGAATAATTTTTTTTTCAAAAAAACAACAACATTTGTAACATTTTTATTATAATGTCATATTTTTCAAAGTTTGTCGTTACAATCTTCTTATACGATTTTTAATTAGACATTTATAACAAATTTAATGAGAAAAAACTTATTATTACTATATGTAATTCTTAGTTAAATACGCAAAATTAAAAGTTGTCAAATGTTCAAATGTTACTCTTTTTGTGGAATAAAGAGAGTATTAATTTCCAACGCAGAAAATTTAATATTATGGACTCTTTATTTTTTTAGAAATAAAATTAGTGTATCAAAGGTACAACTTGACCGAAATTAATGGACGAGGAAGATAATTAATTGTATATTATAATGAAGATTTACAAGATATTAACCGTACGAAAAATATGATATCATGACAACAAATTTTATCTGAACGTGTATATATTTGGATAAATCCACTCATATGGAATGTATGAAATACATGGGAACATAGGAATAAAATAAATTTTTTAATTAAATTATAATTTGAGAAACATATACAAACATAAAGGAATTGATAAAAGAACTCTGTCAAGTAACTTAGGTTTTTCATATCATGAAATTTTGTATAGAATATTAAAAAGAGATTCCATTTCTTTTATTATTATTATAATATTACATATTCCCATCCACTTAAATACAAGAAAAGTAAGGGTATTTGGTATTTGATATTTTGGATAAGATAAAAAAACTCATAAAGAATACAACATAGACTCGATTTTTAGTACTTAAGGTGTATCAGATTACTTATCTTTTTATAATTGGATCTCCAAAATTTTGGAATATTTCATAATTTACTTGAACATCTAAATTAGGATCGATATATGCAAATAAAATAAACAATAAAAATCATTACTCACTTAAAAAAATTATTTCTTTTTATACTTCATCTGTTTAAAGAAAAAAAATTTGTTAAAAAAAACCAACATGTAAATTTAATAAGAAAAAAATATTTTTAATTTAATAAATTTAATAAGAAAAATTTATTTTTTTCACATGTAATTTTTAATTAAATATACAAAATTAAAAATTGTCAAAAATTTAAATATTATTATTACTGTGTAACTTTTATTGTATCAATAGTACCGACATGTCTTCTTCAGTTAGTCCCCGATAATAATTAAATTTAGGATTTTATGGTTTGGACGTGTGAAAATAGACCCAAAACATGATGAGATACGAGTACAATGTAGTTGAGCCCACTTCTTCAAAACGCACCCGAACGCTCCGAATCCAACCGTACTCCCCAGCAGTGAGCGAAGCTACAACAGAGATATACACACACACACACATATATACGCGCGTGTGTATATATATATATATATATATATATATATATATCTATGTAGAGAGAGAAAGTTGAGCTGATTTCTAATCGACAAATCATATATCATTCAGATATTCATCTCCGATCACGAAAGATGCTGTTGTTGTTCTGCTTGCTCTACTCCGGAGCCATTTTTGGGTTGCATGAGAATTTCAGCTTTTGACAGCTTCCAACTCTCTCATCTTATGCTTTTTCTCCCCAATTTGCGGGTCCAGAAACCCTAATTAAGTTTCTTCACCGATATGCTAAGGTAAAACCCTAGATTCCCTCTGTTGCTGAAGGATTTGATCTCTGCTTATTATCTGTATACAAGTATGTGACTGTTTGGTGAGTGTTTCTGGTTCGTTATTCGATGTGTATTGTGCATTTTCCTGGTTGAAGTTTCGTGTTGATTGCAAATTGGCTGTTGTGTTTTGCCAGTTGAGTTTGGATTTTGCTTGCTTAAGTGGTTGGCCGCGTGAAGTCAATTGAGATTCTCTGTCTTTCTAAGCCTGTTAATCATGGACTTGATGCTAATAAACAGAAAAACAGTGCAGTTGACCGTAATTCTCTTTTCATATTTCTATGTTTGTGTAAACTTGTGATTTTTCGTTGTCTACTACATGTTTTCATCATGTTTATAGCTGAAAATGTTCTGGTCAGGATTTCCTGTATGTGTAACAACTTGGTATGTGATCGCCAAATAAAGTGAAAATTGGAAGGATGGGGGATAGGCTTATTTAATAGATTAACATTCATATGAGAAGTATATCCTTGGTAAATACAAGATTTTATATGTCAAAAGTGTGGACTTTGGCAATGCCAATATATTATAGTTTGCCCTACCGTGTTCGACTGAGATGATAATTAATATGGTGATCACAAATTATAGTGAAAATGTGTAAATGCCACGGTGAGGGAAAGGCTCACTTAATAGATTAGCATTCATATGAGTAAGTACATTATTGGTCGTATTAGTTTTTTATGTCAAAGATGTGGACTTTGCTAATGTCAATAAATATAGTTTTCCCACCTGTGTTCCTTTATCACATTTCAGAATGATTGTTTTGGTATAAACTGGTTGTGGTAACCCTATTTGTGGCTTAAAGCAACTCTAGTGCATGTTAATATTGAAAATGTTTGGATAAATGCACATTTCAGTGTTTGTTTAAATTATTATACAAAGAAGTAGATGTCATGGTCTTCTGCAATGTTGCTTCCTTGTTTGTGAAGAGTAGTTGTATCACTTTCAGGAGGTACTGTTGTCATGCGTATGGTAAGCTACTTTTGGATGGATCCACGTATTTAAGAGTAGATAAACGACAGTGAATGGAATATTCTTTGCCCCTTTTGATGGATCTGTCTTTTGGCAATGATTCAAGAAGCAGTTTCACGGAATTAAGATTAATCACATTATTTGCATAAACCCCTTTCATTCTAAGTAATCATATACCATATACCAAATGTAACATGGCTTCGGCCATATATGTCAAATCATGACTCATCACATATATCAAAATCTCAAAATCATGAATCGTATGACATGCAATTTAGGATGCTAATATTTCTCGAATTTTCAAATAAATAGTTTCCACAAAACTGGATTGTGTATCTATTAATGTGTAGTGCCTAATACTTTTTTGGAATCTTATCTAAGAAATATTCATCAAACTCTCCATATTTTTGACAATTGTATTCCATAACAACTAAGCTAACCAAAGAAGGTTATGCTGCGTGTCCCATTCCCATACTCAGGAAGCCGAAGATTTCCAATTTTATGTCTGTTCTGAGTACCATGGAAAATTGTGATCTGGTTAACAATAACATTGGATGAAGTGGTGGTGATGATGGGGTTGGGGGGTTCTTACAAAGTAAATATAAGGCCATGATATTAATTAAAACTTTGGCAATTACAACGGCTGGGTACAGGTTAAAGGGCCATGAATTGTTGATCAAAGGTTTACGGGCATTGACTCCAACCCTAATTCTGTTGGTTTGTTTAATGAAATTTTCCTCTTTGGGTAACCCTAATGCGTGACTAAAAATATGTATAACTATATTCAACTTTTTACCCCGTATTTTAGTCAGACTTTTAAAAGTTAAGACTTCAAATAACTCTTAAATTTTAAACAGAAGGGGAATATAAAATGAAGTTGCCCTGTGTTAATAGTGTAAGAAAATTGAACTAGGACAGTATTCTTCTTCTTCTTCTTTAAGGGACCTTTTTGATTAGTACTCTTTATCTTAAGTTGCTTCACGTTAGCGATGTAAGAATGCCAAACTATGATAATTTTCATTTCCATTTTCTCCCACCATGTGGGAGTTAAAAAGTAATTCCATGTTGATATTATTGTTTAACATGTATGTTTGTCCCTGTAGGGGGGCACCGGGTGTAGTGCCTTAATTAGGAACAACAACTAATTTTCCTTATTACTTAATCGAAATGTGGGTTTCAATTTGTATGTTTTAAAATTGTGTGCTCTATATAATTCAATGTTCTGTTCAGTTTCTGATTTGGCCCCTATATGATACAAAATGCCAGCAGAGGGAACATTGAAATTTGAGCACATGGCTTAGTTTGAATTACTAGATCCTCTGTATTTAATGCTAGCTTAAGGGTTGGATAAGGTTATCTGTGAATCATTATCTGTCTACATGCTATATCTATTTCATTTATGATATGGGCAATGTAAAAGTGCTTAATAATACTAAAAGACGAAAGTAGTTTATATAATTTGCTCCATATAATTTAATTCTGATGAAGTTGGTTCTCCATTTTTGTGCAATCATTATCGTCCGGCAGCAGAGGCTGGGTATGTGATTGGTCCATTCATCATCATACACGTCTAGGGATCTATTGAATCTGCACCACTTTCATATATGCAGGACATTTTAAGGTGGGAATGCCTACTCTTGAGAGAAGGATCCTCAATTATCTTTATGTTGAAGCAATGCTTTGCTACAGTGCTCAAGTGTTGATGGAGAAGTTTGATATCTTTGTTTTGCTCGTTATCATGAAAGGAACTCAAAATCCTTGAAGTTAGCCATGCTGTCAGTTATACTTAATTGAAGATCCTAAATGTTAGTTAAATAATTTTTTTATAAATATACTAATCTAATGTTAGATTGCCTTGCCATCATTCACATTATTCTTTCTGTGTGTGTATGTATATATAGCAGATATGAGGTGTTTAGGTCTATTCTTTTCAAGTATTCTGTTATTTTCTTACGATTCTAGGAGAGGTTTGATGTACAATATCTGTTTATGAATGTGAGGTCAGTTTGTAAGATTATCTATCTCACTATACTTTTGAAATTAGTGTGCAATGAGTTGTGGAATTCAGTCATACATCTCTCTATTTATTGGTGCTTTTATTCTTGTTTTATACAGGACATTAATATGTCAGTTGTGAACTTGTGATGTTCATTTGTCCAAACCTGTTATCGATTATTCTGCATTCTCAATTGAATATATGTTGCGCTTCTTTAATATGAAGATATGGTGAACCTTACTTGTCGCTATTGATTTCACCTCATTTTAATCAGCAGGTTATCTTGCCCTTCCCTGACATACTATATTTGGTTGCACAAGAACTGATATGAACAGAGAAGAGTTTGTGAACTCCATGACTGTTAGAGCTAAACCAACAGCATTGGGGGTTTTTAAACCTAATGGTCACAGAGAGGATGAAGGAGATTCCAGGACCGAACTACATGTTGGGTTAGAGTTTGATTCTGCAGAAGATGCACAAGAATTTTACAATTTATATGCTACACAATTGGGATTCCGAATTAGGATTGGTCAGCTGTACCGTTCCAGGATTGATGGTTCGGTTGTTTCTAGAAGATTTGTTTGTTCAAAGGAAGGCTTTCAGACAAATTCAAGGACTGGCTGTCCGGCTTTCATTAGGGTTCAAAAAAATGACTCTGGGAAGTGGGTTCTTGCAAATATTAAGAAGGAACACAACCATGAGCTTGAACTTCCGGGTCAAATTCGTCCTCCACAAATACAAAGGAAAACGTTTCCAGCTCCAAGATCAGCAGTTACTGCATCCACTAGAACCGGAATCAGATCGCATGAGTCAGATGGTCCATCTGGTGTAATTGATCTCAAACGGCTTAAAAGGGAGGAAGCTGCAGGAGAAATGAGGGTAGGATTTAGCGGAGAACCGTATAAAGGTCTTGAATTTAGTTCAGCTAACGAAGCGTACAAGTTTTACCATACATATGCTGCTAATGTTGGTTTCAAAATTCGGATTGGTCAGTTATTCCGTTCGAAGAATGATGGTTCAATTACATCTCGAAGGTTTGTGTGCTCAAAAGAAGGGCGTCAGCATCCCTCAAGAGTAGGTTGCTCAGCATTCATGAGGATACAGAGACAAGATTCAGGACGATGGGTTGTTGATCGTCTTCAAAAGGAACACAATCATGAACTTGACTCTCCAGCAGATGCTAGTACAAGAACTTCTGCACCTTCTAAGGTATTTAGGGAAGAAGTAATTAGTGAGTTAGAAGATTTGGATCTAGTTGAAACAAATGGAGGCTTCAGCCTTGTTAAAAGAGGACGAGGAACTAACATTGGAAGTGATTGGTACAATGTGCTTCTTGAATATTTTCAGTCTCGGCAAGCAGAAGATACGGGATTTTTTTATGCAGTGGAAGTAGATGATGGAAAATGCATGAACGTATTCTGGGCTGATGGCAGGTCTAGATTTTCTTGCTCTCAGTTTGGGGATGCCATCGTTTTTGATACGACATACAGGAGATGCAGTTATTCTGTGCCATTTGCTTCATTTGTTGGGGTCAATCATCATAGACAACCAGTGCTTCTTGGATGTGCTTTAATTGCTGATGAATCGCAGGAGTCCTTTACATGGGTGTTTCAAGCATGGCTAAGGGCTATGTCTGGTCGCTATCCTTTGTCAATTATAGCTGATCAAGACAGGGCCATCCAACATTCAATTGCCCAAGTGTTTCCTGGTACACATCATCGCTTTTCTGCATGGCAAATTATGGCAAAGGAACAGGAGAGTTTGGGTGCATTACTTTCCATGGATACTGAGTTCAAATATGAATACGAATCATGCATTTCACAGAGTCAGATGGCAAATGAATTTGATTCAGCATGGAACATGCTTATCACTAAGTACAACTTGAAGGAGAATAGTTGGTTGAAGGAAATGTACAGAATGCGCAAAAGCTGGGTTCCTTTGTATTTAAGGAGCACATTTTTCGCAGGCATCCCTGTGGATGGAAGCATGAAACCATATTTTGGTACACTTTTGACTTCCCAAACACCCCTCAATGAGTTTGTTTTACGATACGAGAAAGGTCTTGAGCAACGTCGCGAGGAGGAAAGAAAAGAGGATTTCAACTCATTTAACTTGCAAGCAGTCCTCCACACGAAAGACCCCATTGAGGAACAATGCCGAAGGCTTTACACCATCACAATGTTCAAAGCGTTTCAGAAAGAGCTTTTAGAATGTTATGGTTATGTTGGAATTAAGTTAAACGTTGAAGGTGCTATTAGTAGATATTTGGTGCAGAAGTGTGGCAACGGGGATGAGAGGAACACTGTTGCCTTCAATGCATCCAATCTTAACATCAATTGCAGTTGTAAGATGTTTGAGTTTGAAGGTGTTCTGTGTCGGCATGCACTGAAAGTATTTCAAATAATGAACGTAAGGGAACTTCCCTCTCGCTATATTTTGCATCGGTGGACCAAAAATGCCAAGTATGGTATCCTACGGGATATTGATTCAGGGGGCGGTGCACAAGATTTCAAGCCCTTAATGGTTTGGAGTTTGAGGGAAGAAGCTTGTAACTACATTGAGGCAGGGGCAGCATCTCTTGAAAGATACAAACTTGCCTTTGAGATCATGCAAGAGGGTAGAAGAAATCTTTGTTGGCAAAGCTAGAAAGAATCAAGGTCATAGACTTTTTAACTTGTTATCTACTCTACCTCTTTGTTTTGTTTCGTTACTACAAATTCAAAGTGTGGTTCTAAATTCTAGTTTGATTCTGGTTCAGCCATGTTGTTGGAGATGATATTTTCTATATGCAAACCAGAACTACATTTGTCATTTGAAGTTGTGTTTGTTTCTATCTTTCTGTTGACCACAAGGTCCACAAGCCTATACTTCAATGGTAAGTTTTCAACCCGAACAAACTCAACTGCTATGCCACACTAGTGATGTCCAATGGCATGGAGTGGGTCGCAAGTAGTTTGATATCTCTTGCTGGTCTTCAATTGAATTGTGAAACGAATGGGTTTTTATAGCAAGTTCAAAACCATTGACTTGTGTTTAAACCTACCTCCATTTCAGATGAAGAGAACATCTTGCATTTGTACTTCCACAAAAGAGAGTGGTCCTAACATTTTCTTGAAATCAGAACTTATTATTTCTTATATAGTAGAGAGAAAAGACTGTGTTCATAAGAAATTAAATAAAACATATTATTATCTTCGAGTGCCATGAGTTTTTTTTTTCTTTTTTGTTAATCACTGTTTAGAACTTATTTACACATTCATTCATCAACTATTTTACAGAATTTTTTTTATTAGTTTGCAAGATTCGAGCTTTTTTTATTAATTTGTAAAATTTGAAAACGGTCAGTTTCATGAATTTTACAATATAAATAAATTTGTTTAATTTCCAACTTTTTGCACTTTGACAAAGAAAATGGGTAAAATTTTATCCCTTAGAAACCGTACAGGCGCTTTTTGGCGTATACGGTTCAACAAAAAAATTGTGAAAAAAAGAATTAATGTGTAGATTCCAATCTCTTTTCTTTTTTCATAGAAGGCTATTTTTGACTTTTATTTTTAACGAAAGGTTTTTCTTCGATTTTTCAAAAAAGACAAGTTTTAGTATCATTGGAATTGATATAGACGTGGTTGTTTCATTACGCAGAAATATTATCTATCGATAATACCCGTTTTGACCAAATATGATTTAAAAACATTTTGGACAAAAAGCGTATCCTTTTAGATATATTTTCTATTTTCTAAATTACTTCACCACCTCTCTTTATTCGATGAACTAGTAGGATTGTATCTCCTCCTTACTTGTATAAGGCTCATTCTGTTTATTAGTTTAATACTGTTTTTACATGAAATAGTCAAATTATTACAAGTGTATCACTATATTGATGGTAATGTGAAGTAGTACACTAATGCCCTGTTCGGTTATGCGTAAGAAAGAGAACGAGAATGCGAATGAAATTAAAAAAAAAAATTATAATAAAAGAGAAAGATAACAATAAATATAGAAAATTTGAAATGAAAATTATAGAGTATTAAAATAAGCAATATTACTTAGAAAGCAAAAAATGATCACTTCAATACTTCTTATATTTTTCATTCCAATTCTCTTTTTTTTTTGTCATCTTTCTTTTCCACTACTATTTTTTCTTTTTTAAATTTATTTCATGTTCATTCCAACGAATAACGAAGCGCACAATAAATTCTTCTTTGTATTATGCCACCGATCTAAACTGAACAATATCATTCAACCAAAAAAACAAAATGAAAGGAAAGAAAAGAAAAAACTAGCACTAGAATTATTGCTAAAGATAATATGATAATTTTCGAACGACAATGATTGATATTCACAATTACAATATCCATACAAAATTTTCTTTGATGGACACCAAAGGGAATCAAATACATTGTCCATGCTTTGTTGATCCATTAAACATTATTATTCTTTCCATCTAATTTTATATGTCATATTTAACGTTTGTATTTGTTCAGAAATAATTGTCGCATACGATATTCAAGGAAAATCTAAGATAATAATTTTCTATATTACCCTCATATTTAATGTATTAGTTTAATTTTCAATTTCTATAACATGTATTATAAATAAATATATAATTTTACATCAACATTTATTGCAAAATGATATTATTAATATCATTTCTTAATAAATGTATAGATTTCAAAAATAATATATAAATCTGGATGAAGGGAGTAATTTTTAATGTTAAAATTAGAAAGAAACAAAATAATATGGCAATCTTCTTAAAAATAACTTCAATTTAATTTATAAATAAATGGAAAGAAGTAAGAACAACTAAAATGGACGAATATGTTGGAACAACTTAAGAAATTACTAGTTCCCAATTGACAAGTACTCGGTGAGGTGAGAGGACAGGGCGAGGAAAATAGCCGCATAACCGTGTTCTAGCCTATAGCAGCTCGGCAGTCTGAACGCCCGAGGCAGGCTGTTGAGCAAACACGAAACCACGGTACATCATAATTCAAACTCAAGTTTAATTTTTTCTTTTCCCCCCGTAAAAGAAAAGTCTAGTTTTTTATTTTATTTTTTGAATTTTAATTTCTGATTTGATTTGAACCCCAGTAAAGGTCACTGGGACGGTAAATTAGCAAAATTCTTGAAACCCCACAAATCCATTCTTGCTCTTCCGACTGTAAAACTCATCTCTTTTCCGGGACAAGTTTTCCAACTTCAAAACCCTTATATATTGACATTCTATGTTTCTGTATTAGTACCATCAAAATCACTTTATGGGTTACTCTTAGTTTTGCATAGTTTTACTGCACAACATCTCTCTTTATTAGAAGTTAGAACTATATATGGTGTCAATGTTTATATATATATATATATATATATATATATATATATATATATATATATATATAATTATATTTAAATATATTTTATTTTATTTATTTATTTTTTTGATGTTTTGTGTTTTTCTTCTCCTGTGCTTAAATCGTAGCAGTTATAATGGATTTGTTTTGGCATGACCCTATCACCAAAAGGCAGAAGCTTTGGAAGGAAACTAATATATGCAGTAGTGAAGATAGGATTAGTAACTTCCCTGATGCTGTGATTTCTCACATACTCTCATTCTTGCCAACAAAATATGCTGTGGGTACTTCTATTCTGTCCAAAAGATGAACTATCTTTGGACTTCTGTCAAGAACCTTGATTTTGATGCATCCTTGATGTTTCACCCATTTAGTTTCATTTCATCTGACAAAATGAAATGCTTTGTGGAGTTTGTTGACAGGGTACTCTTTTATCATGATGGAAAATCAATAGAAAAATTCCGTCTTTTGTGCGATATAGTATCTGATAATTCACAGTTTTATACATGGATATCTGCTGTGGTACCTTGTCATGTAAAAGAACTTCAACTTACAACGGCATTTCTCCATATGGACATGCCTTCACCAGAAATTTGGCAAATCGATATCCCTTGGAGACTTTTTACATGCAGAACGCTAGTAGTTTTAAAGTTAAGTGGGAGATTTGTCCTAAACATTCCCATTCACGTGAACCTTCCCGTGCTTAAGGTCCTTCATCTGAATTCTGTTACATATGTGGATGATGCCTCAGTACAGAAGTTGATTGCTGGCTGCCCTGTTCTTGAGGATTTGGATATGGAGAGATATGAATGGGATGGTGTCCGGGTCATTAACATCTCTTCGCCTACTTTGAGAAGATTATCCATACGGTTCTTCTAGTATAATTATTATGAAAGGTGTGATTACGCGATTTCTGTCAATGCCCCAAATCTCTTGTACCTGAAAGTGGCTGATAATAGGGCGGTAGAATATTCAGTGGATAATATGCCTTCTCTTGTTGAAGCGCATATTGGTATCTATAATTATGGTTATCCTCGTTTGCTTGAGCTTATTGGATGGGTCTCTCATGTTAAGGTATTACAATTATCTGGGAAGATTATGGAGGTAAGCACACTTGGAATTTTTTTAGAACTCCAACTGTTTTAAAACAAACAAATGGTCCTTCGCATTCCTTTTTTTTTTTTTTCGTCTTGCTTCTTATTCTTTTCCCATATATAATTCTTTAACTTAAATTTAACGCCTACAGTTTCTACAATCTGCTGAAGATTATGATCTTCCAGTGTTTCACAATCTTATCCGTTTGGAGTTGGGTGCTAATAAGGATGTTGGATGGGGTTTGTTAGCAGAAATTCTTGATAGTACACCTAATCTAGAAGTTCTCGTCTTTCCAAGGGTAAGATTTTGGTTTAATTTGCCATTAGAGCTAATATCATTGTTGAAACTTTTGACCACCTGTAAATGGCTCAGGGACTTGTGAAACGTTTAAGATCGCCAAAAAAGCCATATTATGAGTTTGAATGGGATCCACCAGGCAGCGCGCCTGGTTGTTTGCTGTTGTGCCTTGAAACAATCATAATTCAAGAATTTCTTGGGACAAAGTGTGAGATGGATTTGGTGGAGTATCTGCTCGAAAATGCAAGTGTGTTGAAACATATGATCATCCACTTCTGTAATTTTAAGCCACGTAAACAGGAATCGTGCCACAAGCACCTACTTCAATATCCAAGGGGTTCGCGTACTCGTGAACTTAAATTTATCTACTGAAATAGGACTGAAGTTGCTACAGAGAATGTTTCAGGTACAATTAGCAGTTTTGTGCATCTGTTTTTGTTTCCTACAATTTCGGACATCCCAGATGTGCTCAGAACTTACATACACTCTATTAGTGTGTGCGCCTGAAGGAGCCCCTCTAAAGCTGATCTGCAGATAAATGAATTTTTGCTCTTCGTCTCCCAGCTATATGTATTATATATCTCCTATGACGGTCTCTGTTAGCATATGGTAGAAAATAGGATTCCTGCTACGGCAGAAGTTATGGAAATTACTACCATAAACTGGGGTTTTATCATTTTTAAGTTGTACATTTTGCTTATTTATGTTTGGGTAATTTTTCATCCTATTATCAAGTGGTGCTTTTTTTTTCCTATTCTTTTAACGTTTGGTTTAAGTTCAAGGTCTTCTTCTGTGATCAAAAGTTAAGAACTTATGGACCTACTAAGAATTCCCATACATTTTTCAACTGAACTTCTTTCATGCCCGCAACATTATACAACAGCAAACAATTACATATGACTTGAGGAGTGGTGTGCTTGTCTTATCCATGTCATCAACCCCTTTTAATGTTCTGGTAAAATTTCCATTGCATGTTAATCAATTCAATTGGTCTCCCATTCCAAATGTAGAATTACATTTAAATTTAAGAAAATGACAGTTTTTACATACCAAACACAATGCATATGATGATATACACGTGAAGATGATCAAATTCACATTGTGCAAGTATTAATTTCATGATTTCAATGGTTTGTAGTGGATATAGTGGTGTCCCATTTGAATTTGCAATAATTGTGTGATTTTAGGATGCTCATTTACTGTTTCAAAAGAAAGTATTCTTAATTTTGGAACAGAATGAATACTTTTTATTTTCTTCGGGAATGAATAAACTGATGTGTGTGTCTTTGTGTGTGTGTGTATATGTATATAAATTCTCATTTTTAATATTTTCCCCCAAAATAGCCTCACATTCATATAAATAGATAAATTAAATCACTATTAGGGACATGGCTGCAATTTATTGCGAGTTCCCCCACAGCATTAGAGCTTCTGAATTTTTTTTTACAATGTTTATAGGAGTATCCGCAACAGAAAGATTCCCCCCCCCCCCAATTCTTCCTCTTAGTCTCAGATAAGATGTAAGTGGGTTTTTACTGTTACGTTGTGAGACATTTGTGCAGAAAATCAATTTTGGTTGTGGAAACATCAGTACTGAAAATAATGGTAGATTCCAACAAAAGTTAAGTGAGAACAATCAATTACAATATGTCTTCGGCCAAGTCATTCAACCCTTCATCACAAAGTGGAATTCTCATGAAGGTAACAGTAGAGTAGTTACACCCCCTCAGATTAGTTGTCATTTTTAGAGATGGAAAAATGACAAAAAGGCATATAAAGTATATAGATAGGCTTGAATTATTTGGAATAATGCAGTCGCCTCTTAAATTTATGAAAAATAACAAAAAATCCTTAAATTATGGTGCATAATTTTTTTTTGATTACATAAGAGATTATTGTCTAAAAACACGTGCATACACTCATTAACTAATAGTCGATGACCCGTTATAACAATGATCATGTCATATGTGATCAAAATTTATTATAGCATATCTTCTACTAAAATTTATTTTATATATTTATTACCATACATGTATTCTTGTTTATACATTTTGTAACAAGAATCTACAATTTTTACAATTTATATTCCATAATAGACCTCGTTAAAAAGATGTTACTCAAAAATCTTCAATTCGTAATTCATACCACAATTACTTGTCTAAGAACGTGAAATATGCTATTTTGATCCAAAAAACAATTACTCACTTCAAGTATGTACATTTTGTAAACTTCCCAAAAAAAGTTTATCCGTGTACATATAAAGTATACACAATGTGTAATAATAAATAAAAACAATTAACGAAAAAAAGTTACCCATCCATAGTGGATGGAAGTTATCTCGCCCAAATATAATAATTAGATTGCTAATCACCCTTACAGGATGATAGTCAATGCTAAGCACCTGTAATGATCATAATGATGTATATAAGAATTGCTAATCACCCAAAGAGGGTGATGACTTCGTAAGTCAAGAGGTATATAAAGTTAGAAGAATTAAGCAAAGGGAACGATGTGGTATATACGCATTGTGTCCGCATAAAATTGTGTTTCTCACCGATTCATGTACCAGTGTACCGTGTCCGTTCTATTCCCTTTGGTTGCAATTCAAGGACGTGCACTAAAAGCAGTCTTGAATCTGTTTTAGTTAATTAGGTGGAAACGGTCGAATACAAATGCATTGATGTTGATGCGGTGGAAAACGTTCCCAGAAAAAGAAAAAGTGAGAAAGAAGGGAATCGGGTACATGATATGTGGAGAGTGCCAGCCGAGAAGAATATACACAATCATTTGGTGCCATAACTTAGGATGACCACACAACCATTCTGTATCAACAATTTGATGGGAATCTAGAGCTTATCAACATTATAATGGAAATTTAAATAGATATCGACAATAAGTTGACACATCTACCTTACTCTGCTTCTCCTATTTTTGCTTGAGGGTGGGGGAAGGGGACACGGGGAGGAGGGTTGTTAAGGAAGAAACATAACAGAACATCCCAATGCTCATGGAAATTTTACAGAATATTTTGGACCACAGAGTTTGATGAACCATAAATATTTTCTTTACATTCTTGGTATAATTGGGGCTCACTGGCTGCTGACTCACAGTACATTGTGGCCCTGAACAAGAAAAAAGAAAAACCGACAGAAGAGTAAAGTAGCTAGGTTTCAAGATTGGGCAGCCGAGATACTCTTTCTATTTCTTTGATGATTAGTTCCTTTTCCTCTTCAAATTGGTTGTCATCGGCACCTGTGACATGCTATACAGTTAGCCGAGATGAATACTCATTAAGCTAAACCCAAGCACTAAATGTGATTAAAATCGACCAAGTGCTCAATATTATATAGAAGTTAATGAACCCAGTGCGTGGATCAGAAATGGTCAAAAATATTACACACCTTTGCCGGCAGAGAGATTGTGAAGCAATTCCAATAGTTTTTCATGGTTCTTAGCTAAAATTAGTTTTATTTCTCGGGGCTTGTTAGGGTTTGCTACAAAAACCTGCAGGCAAGCCAAATATTTATATCAGAACACACAAACTCCCTTGGTCCTATGTTCTGGAAGGATGACACAAGAACCCCAAAAAATATTAAAAGAACAAATAAATTAGAGCCCACTAATTGTAAAAGGATATATCTTTTTGACGCATTTGAGTAAGCCCCACTATCGGTCAAATTGGATTTCAGTTATATTCTGCATTTCTCCTCTTACATGACTTTCTTTTTTAAAAATTTTTCCAAATTGTTAGAAAATATACTTGTGGGTCATTCTTTTGAGGACAGAGGTAGTAGATAAAAGGGGAGCAAAAAATGTAGTGCTACATGGTTACTCATGAGGAAGAAACTTACCCGGATCTCTTGAGTAGTGCACACACACACACACACGATATAAGCAAGTACAATAACAAATCCGAAAATCCGGTTCGTGAAGCGAATGTAGAAAATACTACTGCCTTGTAAAAAAAGATATGAAAAACATACCTTGAAAACATGGAAAGCAGATATCTGAATGTTTTTACTTGAATCCTGAAACATAATAACCAAATGAAAGAAAACATAGTTAAAAAACTTGTGGCCTAAAAAAATATGCCACCTAGTTTCTATGCACATTGTGGCTACTGCTTACAAACTTTTATAATATGGAAACGAATAGAAATGTAGTTTGCTGAACACCCTTTACAGAAAACATTGATACAGCAATGGAATGAAAAGAGGAAGAGAAAGAAAAATAAATGAAATAATGACAATCTCCTAAGAATACAAACAGTCAAATACTCGCAATGAAGAAATCCTTGCCAACAAAATGCTAAAAGAGATTTTCATGAACTGATTACATACATTAACAAAGCCCGAAATTCGTCCATGTCTTTAATTGGGAAAGATTCTCCTAGTTTTCATTATTTATGTCTTGATGAACACTCAGATTGCCCAAGGTTCAAATATTATAAGGGCATTTATATATTTTCAAATACAAGTCTAGCAGTGAAACCATATCATGTGTCAGAAAGAACGTAAAATACCTTCAGCAATGTCATCATGACTTTCAAGTGTCGTACTTCAGCAATGTAACGCTTCATGACATGGGGATTTGGAAGCTCCAAAAGAAATTCAGATAGAAGCTGAAACTCATCAAAATTTCATTTTCATTCATCTGATAGGGAGCATAATGTTAAAAGTAGCAAATCCACAAATCACGGGTATATCTAACCTTCAAAGACTGTCTTCTGGTAACATAATTTCTAGAGGTCAAAAGTGTCTCATAGCGCTCAAAGAACTGGATAAAAGTCACAAGAGAAGGGAAAACTACCATTCAGTATATCTGCAAAAATGTTATCTTTACCCAAAAAGGAAACAGGACTCAAGATAGATGGTTTTCTGTTTCAGATGAGCCAACTGACAATTCAAGCGGAAAATATTTTGTTTGCAACATAGCTATTCTAGCAACAACACCTTTAAAGATGCCTAGATAAGTTCAAAATCTAGTACTTCAGAAATGAAATGAGACCTCTTCATAATGAGTTGTCAGGAACTCAGAGACTGCAGTTTCATGTTTGGTAAGAAGATCCTATGAAACATTGCCATAAAGATTAGTGAGCATCATATTCATTACAAAAGCTAAAAGATTATTGAAAATTGTTACTCTGCATTAGTCTTTTCATAAAAACTAATGAATATTGGGAGTTGTATTGATCTGACCTTAAAAGTAGAAAATGCATCAGAAGCAACATCAAAGTTAGGCAGCTCCACATACTTGAAAAATATCTCAAAGCTTGGAGACTCCAATATATATCTGAAATAGAGCTACAAATACTATAAGAAGAAAGATAAATCTGGCATAATGAATCAAAGTACTAGAGCACAATTTCTGAAAGCAGCACACTTTGCAATATACTCTCCCCCAGTAGATAGAAAAGGTCAAAAAACAGAAGCAAAGGAACATATAAGGTATACCAGGTAGGAATTCATTTTAGTTTTACCTTATTGCTTAAGGGTGTAATTTTAAAAAATAAAGAGTAAATAGCTGGACAATCAAACATTACATCCTGACAGCAATGCTAAATAATGGTAGTGGAAACTTCATAAATGGATACATTTGACCTATCTCAGCATCAAGCTACTGTACGGATAAAAGCAATGGGACACTGACGAGTCTCGAGGGAAAGGGTCCCCAGCGATCCTGTCAGAGGTACGATACTACCTGAAGCCTAACTCAACCTTCAAGTTACATGCCTTGTGCATCAAAAACTCGATGTAATGATGGTCTACTCAGGAAACATGGGCACTTTGGTAGGACTACTGAAGTGCATGTCTAAAATTTCGAATTGTTGTAAAAGTGGGACAAATGCAAGCACTATGAACTGGGAGTTACCCTATGAAACCTTACATGTAAATCAATGACTTTAGTTGACCTGATATATGGTATTTGTTTGTCTGCCCTTTTCTTACGTAAGGTACAACATGTAAATTTGGGTTTCTGCATTTTCTTTTAATTCAACTAAATTACATATCAAAATGGGAATGACAAAAAAGCCAGCACAATGGAACACACTGAGGAATTCAAATTTGCCAAATAGATTTCAACAAAGAATATTGCTTTTAATATCCTTTATCCTCCAGAAAAATTATATACTTCAATGCAAGTGTGACAAGGAACCTTTTAAATAAGAAATATAAGAAACTCTAGAATATAATAACGACTTCTCGACATAGTATATTATTCAAAACCTCATACTTTGCTAGAGTTGGCACTTTGATGCATTCCCGCAACATGCTTCCACCAGTTAAGGCAATGTCCTTATTATCATAGCTGCATGAAAAAACAATATGTTGCATGCATGAGAAAGTACCCAAGTTAAAATCAAAATGGACCTAATAGTACTAGACAAAACAAGACGCCAAAATACATACTCCTACTCTTAGGGGTCTTTGAAAAGAAAAAAAAAGACACAGTAATTACAGGGAAACTGATACTTTTTTCCAACTAACAGGTAGAATCATACAAAAGGAATGGAGGAAATGAAAATCAAGAATAATGATAGTTCATAAAAAACAGCCATAAGTACTTCATGACACAATTATAATTTGTACGATTTGGGGAAAGTAGTAAAACAAGATTCAATGAAGCAAAAAATAGATTGGTACATGGTTAAGGAGGGGTGGAGGATAATTATAAGCATTGTGGAGGAATAGAGTTCTGTGCTACTTTATTTTTTCAGTTTTTTATCTGTAACTACTTCAGATTGAAAGCGAAGTTGACAGTGATGTTGCTATGTTTGTGCGTATCAAGCTAGGAAAAAAATTATGGAGACCTAATTCTAAGGTGCCCTAGGTCAATAAGCATATATGCATATGGTGACGACCAATCATCAGCAGATTCAGATATTTCCTTCCTCGATCATGCAAGATGACAAAAGAATTCAATTTATATATTCAATCAGTCATTCAACTTGATAAGCAAAACCAGAAAAGGTAAAGGTCAAGGGAATCAACCTGTTTAAGTGAGACATAACAAATAAAATCCATCATGAATTGCTACATCCAATGACAAAGATATCAGATAAAGGAATTACAGAACCTCACCAGACGACCAAGAAGTCTAGGAATTCTAAATGATTCTCTAAGTATTGCACACAGCAAAAAGTGGAGCCAACCTGTTGCTTCATCAATATGGACCAACAATGGACTAAATCTTTTCTTGCCTGTGCCGAAGATAAATCATTACCGTGTGCAAGGAGATAACCAAAAATTCCAATGACTTATCAGAATAATGCGAACAGTGCAAACTTACTTCCCATTTTAATATAGGTAATTTGTGAATAAGAAGAGCCAAAACATCCTCTTTGCAGATTTCAAGTGCCAATTGAGAAACTTGATCTGCATTTGGTTCAACTTCTCCATCACCAGAAAGCATAACCCTCATTGTTGTGAAATTTTTCTCTACTTCTTCTAAAGCCTGTAAAATAAGAGTTGGATCACAGGACAAAAAATACTCCGACAAGGAAAACACAATTATAGGAAAATTTAATGATCTAAATTCCAAGATATCGATACATCAGACCACAAGGCAACCCAAGATACCAACCACATTGTAGCATCAATGTGCATTTTAACTTCAGAAGAACCAAATAACAGAAAAAAATGCGATAATCTCGAATAAAACTCCACTATGGAATGTAACCCCTTCTTTTCTAAGACCTTATCTACCCCAATTAATCTTCAGAAAAACCAATCATGCATTAAATGAACTCATTTCAAAGAGATACTCCAACGGAAGTGTGAAATAACACTAGTATATGAATTACAATTACAACCGAATTGAACTACAATAAACATTAGCTAAATCTCACAATTTACAGCATAATACAGAAAACAGAATAAACTAAAGAAGAAATTATTCAGGTTCAAATAAAAGCAACTTTAGCACCATAAATTAGCAAGAACTAGTACAGGGTCTAACGTTCGACAAAATTGGTGAAGTTGAATACAGAAATGAAGATGATGCGTATAATTAGGAATAATTGCAAATGGGTATGGACCTTTTCGAGAGATTTAACTTCGACAATGGTTTTGGTGTCAAGAGCATTTAAACTATCCTTAATTGCTTTCACCAGCTCTTGTGGGGTTTTGGGTCTCGACGGCTTGAAGAAGAATGACATGATTTACCGATCGATCGATCGATCAAGTGATCGAACCTCTCTCTCTCTTTATCTATCTCTGTCTATGCGTGATGAAGAAGATGACGATGAAAGGAGCTCTGATGCGACGAATGAGGGGTCCGGCCTGAATCGGAAGGAACATGTTCTATTTTATTTTATTTTTTTCCAAAAAAAATACAGTAACATCAACAACAATAATAATAACTTATCTTATCCCCCATTTTAAGACCAACTCAATCGCTCTTGTCCTATTTCTTGAAACATAAACAAATAACATTATTTTTTTTTATGTAACGTCACGAATGTTTGAGAAAAATTTATGGTGATATTTACAGATTATTCAAAACTCGAATTTGAGGAGGATTTACCGTAATATTTATAATTTCGAAGAGAATTTACTTGGCCTTCACAAATTATTTAAGTCTCGAATCTCGGAGGAGAACTTACTATAATAGTTACAGCTTCAATAAATTACTCAAATCTCGGACTTATCAGTCTTGATCGTTATAAAAAGCGATACTACATAATTAAGCTCGTTCTTGGAGAAAAAAAATCAATATATCACTTATGTAGCTTACCTATTAGATCTTTTTGAAGAAGGTTTTGTTATTAACATGTTTACTTCTATTGTTGGTAATGTATTTGGGTTCAAAGACTTGCGTGCCCTACGTCTGAAAAATCTGTGAATCCCTGTTGCGTTTTAGTGCGTTGTAGATTTTTATCTAAAACTTGTATCATTTGATGATACCATGTGAATCGCTAGAAACATGTAAAATGTATGACTAACTCAATAACGAAAATTTCATAAGGAGACTGAAGTAGGCTACCATGAGACAAAAGAATGAAATTATTTAATACAAAATGAATTGAATTTAATAGAATTCCTCTGATAGAATACTTTTTCAGCTGAAAAAATCTCTCTCCCCCTTGTGACCCCATGTTTGTTTGTATAACCGCAATTACTAATATGAAGTTAAAAAAAATATATTTCATTCAAATGACACACTTAACTTTTGATATATGGGTCTAACCTAAGGAGAGGATACAAAAAAGAGGGATAAAAATCAATTAAAGATCCCCACCCCTCTTAATATTAGCCATGGAATAAATCAACTGTCCTTCTTATATTTTCTACTTTTTTTAGGGAGTCTATCAAAAAATAAATAAAGTCAGATTACTCAAATATTTGAGGATAACTTACCGAATATTACTAGTTAAACCAACTTTCGTTCACTAAAATTTTAAAATTATATAATACTCCTCGGTTTTCATATGTTAGACTCAAAGAATTCCCTTCGGATTTTTCTTTTTGTAGGTGATTTTATGTATTGTAAGAGTAATATATATATTCTTTACTAAAATATTCTCACTTATTTTATATTGTTCATCTTTCTTAAAACAATTATTATATCATTTCTTCTATTTCACATGCATTTAATTAAAGGATAAGATGGAAAGAAATCTTTAAAGGATATAAGTTACAGTATTAGTTATATCATTGTCTGTTAAATAAGGTTGTTTAACTAGTAATACTTAGTAAGCGTTTCAAGTTGAAAGTTTGAGTCTTGTTAATCGTTATTTTTTGTGAATAATTTATAACTATTATTGTAAACTCTTAAAAGATGTGAGTGACATACCTTGTACTAGAAAAACTTACACTCACCTAAATTTTTTTGTAACAGATGTGCAAATTAATCTTAAAAGTCTAATATTAAATATCGGAGGAAATATCCCCTTAAAATGATAATTTATGTTATATATTATGATTAATTTAGAAAAGATACTGTTAAAAACATGAGATATCTCCAGTAGAGGCATTCACTTACTTGGGTGTAATATGCATTTCATGACGAAAATAAATGTGGAAATTGATTGGTTAATTGAGTTGTTTATACTTTATAGTGTGATCGTTCTCGACTAATGCCCTTTCCACTATTATAACCTCAAACATTTAACGGTGTCTTGAAAATTAATTCTCTTTTTTACTTCCATCTACTACCAAAGACATGGAAGGTGGTGAAAATAAAATCATGAATATGTAGTGTTTTTTATATTAGTGTCATTTGTTTTGACTTAGATTTTAATTATTTTAAATTTTAATAATATAATTTAATCATCCGAATTTAAAAATTTTATATTTAAGCTGAAACAAATATAATCATTGTGTTACAGACGATGATTCGTAATTTGTTACAGGATAGCTGGTCCCAATTATAGAAATTAGAAATTTCACTTCACAATTTTAAATTATAAAATTTTATATATTTTTTTAGTGTGAAATGAAACGAAACTCTAATTTATTTAATGGAGAGTGTAATGTAATTGCTGAATAAGTTATCAGTTTTGCTAATTGCGATTATTGCATTGCCAATGTTTATGTTGTGGCTCTGTGCTTCCAATTATTGAATCATATTGGTCTGTTGTTTCAGTCTCTTGTCACAAGCAGTGAACCTGAAACATTTAATTTGATGGCTACCCTGTTAGTTCCAAATTAGAGGTTTGAGTAGACTTTCTGGCCCAAAATGTGAAATCCTAACCTCAAGAGTTTAAATAAATATATAAATTCATAACGATATATTTAGATTTTAGAGTTTTGCAAATTGATTCCAAAGTCACATTGTCTTTAATTTCAAAAAAGGGAGATGGTATTATTATTAAGTGACAATCCTTTGGGCCTTTATTCTGTGGATCAGCTGCCAAGTCAGTTAAGCTTCCTTGTGTCACCCCCAATATTTAACCAACTACATGCTAGTGTGCTACCACAATTTCACTTCATACATACTTGGAGCTATGTTTGTTCGTACATTTGTAAGCATTTCTCCTCTAGAATATAACAGTCTAGTCTACGTATGTATTATGGAGAATCCTAGAAAATTCAAAATAATCTATATATAAATATGTGTCTTATCGGATTTAAAAGTTTAAGCTTATGGACCAAGACATAACCATTTATATATACTCTTATAATTCAGGTACACTTTGCAATTGATGTGGGGACGCTTCCGTCATATGTGAACTTAACAAATTTCTCCATTTCTCCATTTCATATATGTGTCCCACAATTGTTACTGTTGCTCCCTCTCAAATGTAAAGTATCACTCTCAAACGTACCAACTTAAATTTTACATGAGTCACTGACATGTGCTCTAAAAACAGTTTGTTAGTTAGAATCGGAGAAAATCCAAAGTAATTTATATACAAATGTGCACTTGATCCGACTCAAAAACTTAATATCATGAGTCAAGGCACAATTATATATATAACTTTATAATTCACAAAATTTTATGATTGGGAAGGCCAATGTACATAGGAGCACCGATAGAACTGCTCAGATCGAATAATAATTCTTCACATCATATGATTTAAATTTACTGGAGCTGCTTTTGGGGGCCGTAAGTTTCCTTGGTACAGATGTACATGGTTGGGGATGAATTTCATCAATGTTTTTGAAGGTTTGTATGTATAATATTGTGATTAGCTTTCTGCCAAGTGTTTGTCCATCTACGATACGACTAAATATTGGTCACGTTCATTATTATTTGATGACACATAAAATGTAACCCATCAATTAGATTAAAAGAAATTGGATTGTGAATAATACACGAGAGTAGTGAGAAATAAAAATTTATGACCCACATATTCTGTCGTGCAATTTATGTGAACAAGTGATATCAACTATTTTTTTATTTTCCTATGATACATACATACAGTTATATACTTGCAGTTTATAAAATTCGTTATGCATATCTATCAAATCACGAAAGACAATTACGCAAATAAGTGGCTGTAGTAACATTACTTAACCCATAACTTCATTCCATGTCCAATCGCTTCCAATAGCAAGCTCCTCCGGGCTCTAAACCATTTTTTATGTTAAACATTATTCGACTTGCATTTCTTTTTGTTTTTAATTAATAATTTCCTAATGATTTTTGTATTTACTATTAACATATAGTCCTAAATCTACTCTTATTGTATTATTGATCTCAGAATATTTTGCTACCGAGTTAATCGACAATTTTATTTTTATACAGAAGTTTAAATGTAACGGGAGTTTGACTTGAGGTTCTCTAATACTCCTTCCATTTTAAAAAAAGAAATCACATTTGAAAAAAAAATTATTCCAAAAAAGAGTTATATTTGAATTTTTTTTTTGTTATTTTGTTATAAATTAAAAAAAATTTAACTACAAACTTATAGATTTCTTTGTAACTTAAAGATTCATAACAAATTTAATGAGAAAAAATTATTATTTGTGCATTTAAGTCTTGGTCAAAGATGTAAAATTAATAGTCCTCAAAGGTCTAAATGTTGTTTTTTTTTGTGGACGGAGGGAGTACCAAAATTTTGTGGACTTTCTTCTTTTTTGGGAGGTTATTTGGCTGTATTACGTCCATGCATTTCTTGGAGTAATATATTGAGTTTCGACATGGTCCTAGCATTGAACTAAATTCTTCTCTGTTTTGCTAAATTTGGTGATCTTCGAACTAACTCTGAGTTAACACACTTTAGTAGGCATATGTAAATACTTGGGTTAATGTAATTCAGTTTTAGGTATAGCCCTTTATGTCTAAAAGTTTACAAGATAAAAAGTACAAGCCTCCTACTCTCATTGTGACAAAAAAAAAAAAAAGGGGGGGGGGGGGGGGGGGGGGGGTGCAAGTTTCTTAGTGAGAAAAGAATTCCCAATAAAAAGTTAAGAGAACTTGAAAACTACGTAACATATAAGATTCAAACTAATAGTTCCAAAATCTAACTACTAAACCCTTCGAGCATTTAAGCTGAAAGCTCCTTCTTCTTCTTTTTCTTCTTTTTCTTGTGAAATTAAGCTGAAAGCTCATTAAGTGTTAGTAAAAATCATGTCTTCTTATATCATAACTATTATAATTGTAGTATCTAAAAATGATTCAGGCAAAGGAAGAAGACCAAGTTCTCCTACTACTCACCCAACTGAAGTTAATTTAATCCCTTAACCTGACGAAAGGTAATATTCTTATTACTTAAGCTAATTCGCAACTATTTATTTTTCTCTTTAATTATGGATATAATCACCAATTGATGTCTCGATTTTCATGTTAATATAATAAAATCTTAATGAAAACCAAGTTGGTGTTAGTGAATCATTTTTTGCCGTATGATGCCAGATTAATTTGCTAAATGAAAAAAAAGAAACCGCCAAGTGTATTCAATTAGTTATTACCTGAACAAATTAATTTCGTCTTTTCTAAAAAAGAGTCAACAGAAAAGGTGTTATATTGGTTGAACAGGGTCATGCGCAACGGCCCACATTTTTCGGATTATTCTGTTAACTTGAGCTCATGCTCGGTTTTATTCTTTATTAAATTTAATTAATTAATTGTATACATGAGCTGACCAGATAATTAAATACAGTATAAAAAATTAGCATGCTCAGAAGGAAATATATAGATGTCATGTGATTTATATACGTAATATAATTTGAGGTTGATCATGCGTAAAAATGGATGGTTTCTGTTGAGAGCATGCTTCACTACAATTAAATTATTATTTTTATATGAGCTCACCAAATAGATGAACAGAAAATTAGATAGATTTAAATTTATAATATATGTAATGTATCTTCTACCATCATAATCTAATTTATTTTATTCTTCTTATAAGACATTTGTTTAAATGAGGGGAGCTGACTTTCGATAAGTTATGTGGAAGTAAGCATGTTAAATGTTAATGTCCATTATAGGTTTGTGGTTTATTATTATGTACAATTTGTAGGTGACTTTCGCCTGTCTATCAATGAATTGTGTTTATCTTATTGAATTTGATGAGACAATTTTAAATGAATAATTTATTAAAATTGTTGTTTGAAATTAAAAAAAAATTTTGTGTCATTTCCCTTCCGGTATCAGAATTATTACAATTAATTCGGATTTCACTTTTGGCGGACCTTATGGGAGAGTTTCGTAACAATGTTAACTCGAAACTGAAATATTTAAATAAGTGAACTCAAGTTATTTTTACTTGAATCAACATATTTTTAACACATAAACAAACGAAAAATTAAAAATTTTATTTACTGGAAAAATTAAGAAATTTCAAATATTCAAAGTTTCGGTTTGATGCTTGCACATATGACATTATTTTCTCAACTTATTTAAATTACTGAATTATTCAAATTTAAATATTGCAGGGAACATTACAGGAGAGTGCATGTACCATTGTGGTTCGTCAAATATCATCATCTTCAAACACAGAAACGGAAAAAATCGAAAGTTCTTTGTTTAAAATAAAATAAAATAGGATGACCGATTTTACATTATTGGGATACACATGCATGCAGTTTAATTGTTATATAATGATATTTGAATAAATGAAAATCAATTCATAGTAATATTTGAATTCTAGAATTTCATAAATACAGTAAAACAAAACTCAAATTGACACTCTTTTTCTTCTTCTTTTTTCCTTGTGAAACGAGTATTTATAGTTCAAACAACAAACTTATTCAACCAGTGAACTTTGTAGATAGTGAATACTTAATACAATACAATAATGAATCAACACAAAACCTCTGACCAAAAATAAAAATGAACACAATCAATATTGTATAAATGGATATCAAAATTCGGATTCAAACCGTCGACTTATTAATTTGATGAGATTTGAGAAAAAAAAAAAAATCTTCATTCCATAGTTAGAGATATATTTCTCTTTTAATATAGTATAAGATTCAAATCCTATAATTTTATTGTCATATGAATTTGTAATGGTATGAAAGTATAAATATTTGTATTAATTCAAGAATAATCTTTATATACTTTTTGTTATTTCACTTTATAGGTAAAAAAATAAAAAAGTTTACGTTATTTTTTGAATTATAAAATTCACAAAATTATTTTATATAAAGTTAAATGTATCTTTAATTTTAAAACGAATAGATGGATGCAGTTAAAAAAAAAAAATTGGAACCATATCCTTCTCATCTTGACACAATGGCATTCTATGTAGAATAATGTTTCAAGATGTTGGTATGCATTTTTACCATAATACTTATCTGTTTTTGGTCCCCTCCAAATGCATATAGCTTTTTTTTTTTTTGAAAAAAAAACTCAGAATCACTTCATTAATTTAAACAATCATAAGAAAGAGCCTCCAACAAGCACGTAGGAGGAGACGTGAAGAAATTATGGGAATTTACTAAACAAGGGATCTTAGCGATTTCGTGTGCTACCCTGTTAGCATTTTTTCGGATAAAAGCAACTGAAACTCTATGAAAACTATTAAGGAGTTGTTTACAGCTCTCAATTATCTCTCCAATCTCCAAATAGTTTATACTTGTAGTTCGAATTGCATTGACAGTAAGCTGAGAATCAAATTCTATTATTACTTCATCTTCCTGCCTCTGCATTTCTTTGATCCATGATAATGCTTCACGTACACCAACAGGTTCAGCTTCAAACACTGATACTTCCCCCGAGATTTTATGGTTCCTGGCTACCATGAATTCACCCGCATGATTCCTCAGTACCATTCCTATGGAAAAGTTGTTGGCACCTGGAAAAACAGAGGCATCAACATTTATCTTGAGCGCCCCAGCTGCAGGAGGTTGCCATTTAGTACATGGTTTTTAAACTGTGCTCCTAGCATTCATACAATCCCTGTTATCAGTTTTCTGCTTCCTTCTCGCTTGAACCCATTCTGAATGTATCTGAAAGCTACTATCCATGGCAAATCCAGGTGTGACTATCTTCCCATCCCATACTTTCTTGTTCCTCCAGTACCAGATACCCCATAAGACGACACAAATTTTGATCACCTCCTCAGTATTCGCAGTGCTAAGTTTCTGTAGAAGCCAATCTTGTGCAAGTTCCACCTGACTCCAATCATACACCAGACCAACATGGTCCCAACATCCAGTAGCAAAAGTACAATCGTAAAACAAATGTGAAACATATGTTCGATATCCTGTACACACATAGGACATGTGATAGGGATATAGAGGCCTTTAGAATTCAATCTTCTTCGTACTGGAATGACATTCCGACAAAAACGCCAGATAAACACTTTTATTTTGTGAGGCAGGTTCAGGTGCCAAATTTTTTTCCATCCCGTACACTGAGAAATTATAGTAGTTCCAAATTTAGCTTCATACCAGAACTTGTAAGCTCCTTTAGCAGTGTAGATACCATTACTAGAATGTGCCCAGACCATTCTATCAGCTACTACACGTTGGGGAATATAATCACCCTTTCCTTTTCTAGTTCAATATAAAGTATAAATAATACACCACCGTTATTTTATAAAACTATATTATTTAATTTATTATTAATTATAACTTACTATAGTAGTCGTTTTCATCTATTTTTACCTTCTAGTATACGAGATTTGAGTGATTGCTTTTAGTCCTCGAATTACTTATGGCTACCCCAACTAAATGGCGTTGTTAAAATAGTTATCCCCTTGGAATCAACAAATAAATCGATTTAAAAAGTTATAATTATACGCATATTACAAAATCTCTAATTATTATATAAAATTTATGTAAAATATATAAAACAATGTTAAATGTTTCGAACGTAGAGAGTTAACTGTTTTTCTCTCTCCATCAAATATTTAAATTAATATTATAAAAGATAATTTTGAAGAGAAAACGGAGCAAATAATATTTTATGTCAATAACATCTGGATATTACTGAATTTATATTTATTAGTGCCATTCTTATCATCATTAATCTTAAGTAGTCATAGACTCGAGCATAAACAACCACTTTTTGTACTTAAGAAAAAGGACTATTCTACTTTTATATAACATTAATTTCAATTTTGAGTTAGACGTTTTTAAATAATATTATAAATATATGAATATATTTCTTTTACATAAATAATCCAATATATTATGGGGATAGAAATGTTAAAAAGAGGATAATTTTTGGAGAGAAAAGAGAGTTTATGGGAGAGGGAACATGATGGTCTCCATGTTCACATACTCATGAGCTGCTTGATAAATTGGATTATGTATTTAATTTGGTCCTCTAATAATTAATAATTATAAAAAACGATAAATATAATGCGTAGCCCAGTAAATCTCTCGATAATCTCCCCCAAAATTACCTAAATCCTCTCGACCTTCCAAAAGGATTCCAAAGTCTCTTTTGAGTTGGCATCGAGGCTTACGTCACCATGTAATTATTTTCCTCTGTCATTAATTAATTAATAGAAACCCAGATAAAATAAACAGAGAAGAAAATTAATTCCGACTCAAAAATTTAAAAAGAAATGGAAGTCAAAATTAGCCGTGTGTTTATTTTACCAGAGTTTATAAATGGAAGTCAAAATTAGTCTAAACAAGTGGAGTAATTATAAACTCTAAGGTCAACCTATGTCAACAAATTTGTTAAGTGGATAAATTTACCAATTTTTTTAAACTAAGAAATGGAGTAATTTTTTTTTGAAATTTACTAAATTCAATATAAATAGTATGAAGTTTAAAACAAAGATATTACTATCTTCTTTCTAAAATATACGGTGTTAGTCTTTTTTCACGTAATTTTAAGTGAAAATTAGTATATATTAAATATTTTATATAATTTAATTTTTATATCATATTAATATTTATTAAAATATTTTTAGTTATTACTCCCTCAATTCTAAAATTAGAGATATATTTTTAAAATGATGGATTTTAAAGACAATTTTTATGTTCAAATATCTCCATATTATCATATTATTTAATAGTAATGAAAGTTATGGTAGTGGATGTAGTGGAATTAATTGAAGTAATAGAATTATGAAATGTTATTTAAGGGACTCCATTACTTTTTATAATTGAAAAGTATAAATGTATCTCTAATTTTGGAACAATCAAAAGATAAATATGTATCTCTAATTTTGAAACGGAGGAAATACTTTTTATTTTGAAAAATAAAATACTTAACATTTATTAAGTTTAATCTGAAAATGTATACAAAAAATCAAATATCATATATTTCAAAAAGAAGAGAGTATTGCACAAAATCAAGACTTAACCCTTAGCTATAATTATTTCTGTCTGAATTTTAAATCTTACATGTTACATAAAATAACATTACAAGACAATTATCGTAAGAGTGTACAAGTGTATATACGAGTTTATACTATTATGTATTATATGGTTTTATTTATTTAATTTTTGTTGGGGGGATAATATGCATATTAGATGGTAAAAAGACGGAGAAGGTTCCTCCATACTCCTTTCTTTCGTATTCTAAAATTTAACCACAAATAAAATATAATTAAATATAAAAAATTTAAAATAAATTTAGTTATAGTCAGTGAATGGTTAAGATTTATAGTATAAATGATATTTTCTCCGTTCTATAAAAAAAATAATATTTAAATTTTTGACGATTTTTTATTTTACTTATTTGACTAAGAATTATATGTAATAATAATAAATTTTTTAAATTAAATTTATTATGAATGTTTAATTAAAAATTATATAAGAAGATTGTAATGATAAATTTTGAAAACCATGACATTATAATAAAAAAAAAATATAAATATTGCTTCTTCTTTATTTTATCAAATTTTACTTTTTTGTTTAACGGATGGAGTATAGAGGATATGATTATGGAGGAGAGTTTAGTCCGGAAAAAAAGGATAAAAGTGAGAAAGGGAAGGGGGAGGAGGGGAGAAATGATGCTTGCGTGGAGCAAAACGAGAGAGATTCGGATTAGAGAAGATTGGAGGGGGTTTGTGTTTGTGGGGGCTGGGCGAAGCAGCACGAGACAATGATACCCACCCCACCCCAACCCACCCCACCCCGCGTTCACGCGCCTCGAGAGATTTTATTCGCCAGCTTACCTCTTCTACCCACCTTATATATATATATATATATCTACAGTGAGGATCCTACTTTTTCTCATGTCAAACATGTTTTTTCTGTTCATTTTTCCTTAAATATAAGTGTTACAAAAATATTAACCTAATTTAAGCAGTGAATTTAGCATTTAAATGCATATTATACTAAATTAATCAGAGTTAGATCTTTGTAATATGTTTAATGTGTTAAGTGATAAAAGATTGCCTAACACTTAGATTGCGAATTACTTAATTGAGGATTTTAAAATTATGCATAATGCTTCCCTAGCCTTTGTTCAAAATGTTTCAAGGTATTTTTAGATTAAAATTTTTTATACATTTTTCTAATGATTTCAAGGAGTTTATTCCACTAAAATTACTGTTTTAATGACCGATTATTCTAATAAAGTAATTAAATTAGTAATTCATCATTATGTTATTTTCTAATGAAATAATTAATATATGAATACAAGGGAGTAATAATTTTTTTGAATTGTCATACCAATCGAATGTCGTCTGTCGGTGACATGGTGTTCTTTCTTTTGTAATAGGTTTTTTTTCCCTTAAACTCATTATTCTTCTACTCCCTCTATTAATACTTACATATTGTTTTAAAAAAATACACGCTTATTAGAAGTATATTAATCTTATGTTTAGTTTTAGTTGATCAAAATAGTTATAAAAATTTGATACTATCATTCTAAAATTTCTTGGGAATAATGAAACAATATAAGAATAATATAGAACATCTAATAACTAATACTACATTAAAATTTACAAATAATATGTAAAAAAAATATCAATTTTTCTTTAAAATAACATGTAAATAAAAACAGAGGAACTGACTAGAGCATTGCTCTTTAAATTTTGGGCAGATCTTGGGGTCAGTCTGGACTTGAACTCCCAAGTGACGTGTCTTTATTTATTTTGCTTCAAATGTTCATTAATAAGGCTGTATATATAAAAAAGTTAAGGTTGAAAATAAATTAAATACTCTTATATATTTGGAAGTGCACACACATGTACGTTTTATGTATGTTTTTTTAATGTGTATATGTAATACGCTTGAGGATATATTTAAAATTTAAAATATATATAAACTGTCGTTTTTAAAATAAAATTTTAATTTTAACACTAAGTATAAATATAGAAGAAATTGAAAACGACAACGTGGGTGAACAATCATTGATGCGGGAGGATGGAATCAGACTAAATGATGAAGAATGGGTTTGTTTGTTTGTTAATTTGGCTTCTCCCTACAAGCCTACAAACTCAATCTATCACACCATAGCATGGTTATAGTTATTGTCCCACCCCACCCTACCCCCACGCCGCCGCCCCCCCACCCCACCCCCAGTTTTTTGTTTTTTGTTAAACAGTGATTGTCCCATTTTAATGGTCGATAAAGAATTCTTCCATTAATTATCTATGAGTAATTTTACTTGCATTTAATTAGTTCTCCCGGATGTTATAAGAATCTTAATACACTTTCATCAATCAATTTGTGACAGTTACTTCTTCCATGACAATTTGTATTTTCTCGATACCGTAAATTTTGCTCTATGAATGGTATATTAAATTAATAATAGATGAGAAACTATCCCAATTAACTGCCACTCAAATACATTAGTTATACTAAATAATAATGTAAGACTAAGTGTTTAACCAACACCATCATAAATCACCTCGAGATATATATATATATACATACATATATATACATATATATATGTATCCTAGTCCACTTAAAAAATGACTTCTTGCAATCATGACGACAGTGTTGCAATAAATGTAGCACCAAGCTACAAAGCAATAACAATTATTTATTTATTTATTATTTTTTTATTTTTTTCAAAATCTTTCTTCCTATCCTATCTCAATTAAAAAAAAAAAGTGATGCATGCACCACTTGTAATTTAATTACTTATAGCTAGACCAATTTAGTTAAAATCCAAAATAAATCTTGGCATGCCATCCATTTCTAGCTTCCATGAATGATATGATTTGCTAAAAGAAAAGTAGGTGTCTAGTTTGTTTGACACTTACATCCATGAAAATATCAGTTCCTCTGGAGTGACATTGATCATTGTTGTATCAAAAAATTAACTACTAGGCATTCCCAACAAAGAGTAAAATTGGTGGGCACCTAATATGATATGTGCGCATGGTACAGTGGCACTCACATATGTTGCCTTAGTGCTCATTTTATCTATTGCTCCAATCTATCACATGTATACAAGTGACCCCAAAAAAAAAAAAAAAAAAAAAAAAAAAAAAAACTTATGATACTCTAAATATTTCCTTTTACCTATAGTTTTTTTTCTTAAATTGGTGGTAGAAATTATTTTTAAAGTCATAATTTGTTTCGAAAGTACAATTGAGCGGAATAAAACCACTTAGTGGGAGGCAAAACTCTCTCATGTGCTTAGTTATTGAATTTGGGATTTTGTTTAAGAGGATTGGTGAACTATATTTATTTTTACGGCTAAGTGATAGGATTGTCTTTGTAAGTTGTCACACAATTTTAAAACAATTCATGATATTTTTCTATTTTATTTTGACTTTACAGCAATATGTTTGTCGATAACGAGGACAAATTCATCACCTTTTGACTTTACCAAACGAGGAGCTATTTGAAATTGAAAATTTGTTAGAAAAACATATGGCAGTATTTTAGGAGTTGAGGAGGGCTGATGTTCGAATTGATCCAATAATGAAAAATGCTCATAAATTTCATAAAACTATTAGTACTACATTTGAATCCAAAAGTTTAAAAAACACCGCGCATATTACTAGACACCATGTGGTGGATGGAGCACCAACAATACGCGCGTGCAAGCATGGTTGGCGGCTAAATCTTACTTAGAATTCAACCCCAACTCCCCAAGTAATGGATTTTGTCACACCTTTGGAATGAATTAATCTTTGTGTCCTATACCTAAAGCTAAAGTTTGTGGGGAATATATATATATATATATATATATATATATATATATATATATATATAT
>CM025781.1:8179473-8206320 GCA_014636745.2 Centella asiatica | reverse complement strand
TATATATATATATATATATATATATATATATATATATATATATATATGTATGTATGTATGCATAACTCACAAAAATAATTTACAAATATATCCTATAAATCAATTGTAGTAGCAGGAGTTTTGGATGAACCCCTTTTAGTGTCCCAAAACTAGGGTACATATTAGATGATTTTGTGGCCGGAGTGGGCCCACTCACGGTGGTTGTCGCTTGTCGGCCGGGGACATATTGAACCTTTCAGTGGGACCAATCATGGGTTTCATTTGGGATACATATGATTTTGGTGGGAACTTAGAATGTGATTAAAAGGTGAGTTGTGGACCCTAATTTATTTATTAGATTTGAGTTAATTTAGAGGATTATAAGTAGTAGTAGTATAATTAACTTCTTATTTCTCTTTAATTGTGCCTAGCTCTTTCTTACTGTCTTTCTTTCAAACTTGTTAATCTCAAAAGTAAAAGGAGGATTTTGCTTACACCTTTTGATGTAAAAGTTGGAATTTATGCTTGTTTGTTTGAGACTTTTGAAGTTACATTTTGTTGAATATTTATTTATTTTTTTCTTTAATATTATTATATTGCAAAACCTTTTGGAAACCCCAATATTCTTGTAGAATTTATAGTTGGCTACTTAAAGAATAGAGTTTCATTTTAAAAAGCAATGTAATTTAATGTAGTGAATGAGCCAACCATTTAGTCACATATAATATTTTTGTTAATCATAATTATTTTAGTTTATTTTTGGAGTAACTTTATGCATACAAATAACAAATCAATTAGAATTTGACATGTCAAACAGTTTTATATACACTCTCTTTCATCTTTTTTCAAACGGGATTTAAGTATTTTACTGTTACTTTATCTTTATGAGTTTTTGTGAAAGTTAATTTTTGTACATAAATTTATTGTTATTTTGTCCGAAAGAATCAGCAAAGCACAATTTAATTATCTCATTCAATTTTTTTCACCATCCAATTACTTGTCTCCTTTTACCTACAAAAAAGAAAAGAAAAAAAAAATCTTGTCTCCTAACGTTGGTTGCCATCATACACAATACTTATGTTAATGCTATATATAATCAAGATACGTAGACTTTATGATTAGGATGAACAAATTAAACAGAGTAAGTTCATTCATCATGTGTCTTTCTAGTCTTAAAAGCTAAGTAGCATGCAGAGTTTATTCTACTTTATAAATTATAATGCAAGTGATAACTACTCTTTTACAATCTCTCTACAACTATAATTAACATTTCTTATTCATGCTCCAAAGTATTATAGTGAGACTAAAAATTTTAGAGCTATGCACTTGCACTACAATTGTAATATTGCAATAAACCTTTCAAAACAAATCAAAATTTTTAATTTACAAATGAGGCCACAAAATTTTAGAGCTATGCACTTGCACTACAATTGTAATATTGCAATAAACCTTTCAAAACAAATCAAAATTTTTAATTTACAAATGAGGCCACAACTTAAAAAATCACGCACATATTCACTCACTGTATTCAAATTAAATTAATTTGAAATTTACTATGCCATCATTTAGCTATAAATAATTGATTTAAAAAAGAAAACTTGAAAACAACAAATATGTCAATTATTTATCGGCAATACATATATATATGTTCATAAAATTAATATGTTAGGCATTTAATGATAAATACAAAAAAGAAATGATGATGATAATGAAATGCATGAAGCATAAAAATGATTTCACGTACAGAAACAGATCAGACCCCCCACTAATTAATTCATGAGATATTCTCATAATTTAACAGCCACGCCTGATTCCTTTTGTTTTATTATGGTCTGTTTGTTATTTCTTTTTTCTTTTATACTAAATTTTTAGTACCTCCACATAAAGAAGCTGGATAGAATTGATTATATTTTGGGGGCACGTCTGACTTTTAAGTCATTTACCTGTCCATGTACAACCCATGACTTCAATTCTCTTGAGAAGTAATAGACAAAAACTACTTCTGTCCATTTCATGCACTTGTTTCAAATACTTCTTCTTGATCATAAGTAGCTTAGCATTTACAAACAGAGTGATCGAGTGTCCTGTTGAATTCCAAACACTGTTTTTTTTTTGTTGTTTTGAATTTCTTGTGTGAATTTAATTTAATTTCTGTTGTGCTTTCCATTTTTGAGTGTATATCTTTAATGTGCCTACTTGAGAGCACCTATAAATGGAAAATAAACTTTGGAGAAACTCTAATAATTGTTGTCATTCACAGAAGCATCTTCCATATAATTATGTCTCTGTTTACCAAAGCTACCATGTGAATGACTTATGTACATCACATTAATAATTGATTTTTCAGTTGGTGAATTCCAAAAAAAAAAAAGACACAAACCAAAACTCCAAATTCCATTTTCTTCTTACTTTTAAATGTTCTAAAACCATTTTTAAATTGAGATATACAGAAAATTGAGTGATTGAAGGGTATTAGTAACAAATTGATTAAACTTCATTCCCATGTGATATTTCTTATTGGACTCAACTTCAATTTGTCTAATAGATAAGTAAAATTCTCTCATATCTTAACGATAGAAGTTGTATTATAATCCTTGTGATTTTGAATACTAGATTCTTCAATGAAACTTTTTATATCTCTTGTTTTAGTTGTGTGCGTTTAAGAGTAGTGCTATGCACATTCATCACTACACCGATGAAGATATACAATATAATACATACATACATACATACACAAAAAAAAAAAAATAAAGTAATATATATATATATATATATATATATATATATGTATGTATGTATGTATGTATGTATGTATGTATGTCTAATAGTCAGTAGATGACTATTGGACATTGTCAACCACACATACGAAACAATAGTATATATTTGTTGGTAGAAGTTATTAGTGAACATAATAATATTAAATATTAAATTTACCAAAGTAAATATGCATTGAACAACACCTCCGGACTTGTATATATCGAACACTTACATGATACAGTATAAAAATCTTATCTTTAGAGATAACAAAAGGTTGTACAATTTTCCGTTTATCATGTTTATGTAAATGAACACATTGGTTTGCTAACAAGTTCATGTTTCACTTCTTTAAATTTCCTTTGATTTGGATTGTAAAAATAAATGACTCAATCTTGAATAGAAATTTTTGTTCGTTAAAAATTTTAGACTCTACTCGGCTTAGATCGAATTTAAAGAGCTCAAACAAATTTGAGTAATTTACATCATTTGATTCGTATTCAGCTCGAATTGACTCATTCGAATAGTTAAATGAATTGATCTTAAACGCTATTTTTTGCTCGTTACAAATTTCATGTTCCACTCAACTCAGCTCATTTATATATGTTCGATTAAATTCAGCTCAGATTTGATTGACTTGACTCATTTATGACGCTAATTATCCCTAATAACTTACATATAACTTGGCAGTAACTAAAGGTTAAAATACAAAGAAACTTCAACTAATAAGTTCTTGCAAAAGTTTGAATGAAATATATTATTGCTAGCTCAATTATCCATTCTCTTAAAAAAAAAGAGAAAAAAAAAAAAGGAAAGAGGATTCTGTCGAGCAAATATGTTGGGTGTTACTGTTAGTAAGGACTAAGGAGTACAGAGAGATTCATACCAAGAACTTATGGTAGCTAGTTTGTCTTCTTATATATATTCTGGATTCTCAATAAATTATACATATACGTATATCTTGTTGACAAATTAAAAAATATATCTATAATTACCAACAACATATATTGTCACTGATTTAAAAAAAAATGTAGAAAGCAAGTAATACATATATTTTCTTCAAAAGGACAATTGCAAAAATCGTGTGTTCATTATGCCTGCAATCATCATTCTTGGTTGCCTCACCCGCATGCCCCTCCTCTTCTCCACAAAATTTTCTCTCCCTCATCTCTCTCTCTCTTTCTCTCTCTCTCTCTCTCTCTACCCTCTTCATCCCCATATCTCTCTTCCCTAATTCCCTTTTTCTCATTTTCTCCCTCCCTATATATACTCAATTCTTCCCAAACCCCCCCTTCACTTCTCTCCCACTCCCCTTCATTCACTTATTAACCACGATAGTCCCTTTCAAAGCAAAAATATTCCATCTAACTAAACCATTTTCTATCTTTTTGCTTTTTCTTAGCCATATATTTGCTTCCCAATTCACTAAAATTTAATGGCTATGTCAGGATTTGAAGGCATCGAAAAGCGCCTGGAGCTCCACTTTTCCGGCGACGATCCGATGACTATGATCGGAATAGGCCTCCGGCAACTCGATTTCGAGTCGCTGGAGGAAATACTCGATGCGGTGCAGTGCACCGTAGTGTCATCCGTGGCTAACCAGTACTTCGATTCCTACGTACTATCCGAATCAAGCCTCTTTGTGTACCCCACAAAGATCATCATCAAGACATGTGGGACCACGCAACTATTGAAATCCGTCCGTCCATTGATCCACTACGCGTCCACCATCAACTTCTCCCTCTGCAGGTGTATGTACACCCGCGGTAGCTTTATTTTTCCAAAATCCCAACCTTACCCTCATACCAGTTTCCGAGAAGAAGTTGTTTACTTGGAGGAGAATCTACCTTCCGACCTCTACTACAAGAAAGCTTCAATCATGCCCTCCAAGCTCACGTCACATGCATGGCACGTGTTCTCGGCCGCGAGCGAATCACATTTGATAATGCAACAAAATAACAATTCTGAAGAAATTTTCACGTTTGAGATATGCATGACGGATTTGGATCAGGTTCTGGCGAGGAAATTTTTCCGGCGACCGAACGACGGAAAAACAGGCGATTCAGCCGGGAAAATGATGACGGAGATCACCGGAATTAACGACATTAATCCGAACGCTCACATTTGTGATTTTGCTTTTGATCCTTGCGGGTACTCGATGAACGGGCTTGATGGTGACAGGTATTCTACAATCCATGTGACGCCGGAGGACGGTTTTAGCTACGCGAGTTTCGAGTGTGTGGGGTCGGTTTACGACGATTGCGGCGAGATAGCGGATGTTTTGAAGAAGGTGGTACAAGTTTTCCGGCCGGGGACTATGTCCGTGTCCACTACGAGCACAAACGGTAAGGTGTGGACACGTGTCGCGAAGGCGGTGGAGAAAATGGGGATGAAGTGCCGGAGTTGCACAATGGACGAGTTTCCGGCAGGCGGGAGCGTGGTGTTTCAAACGTTCACAACTCGCCGGAAAAATTAGTGAAGGGTATTATGGTAATTTTGGCTGGGGGTGGTGATGCATGGTAGCGGATAATGGTATTAAGAGGTTTAAGATGGGACCGGAAAGTAGAGGGCTTTTTTTTTTTAGGGTTTTAGTTTTGAAAATTATTTCATGGAAGGGGATGATGCATGGATGACGAGAAATTGCTTGGCAGGGGGGATCAAATGTGGATTGACTTTGTGCAGAAAGAACCAAGGAAAATTTAAAAAGAATTAAAAAAGTGGGTAATTATTATTAAGAAAAAAAAAATCAAATAGAGATGAAGAGGATGATGTGGAATGGGGAGGGAGGGATATAAGGTAAGGTGTGGGTTGGTTCATCATGATATTGCACCCCACTTAGGTTTGTCACGCCTAAGATTTTGAGGATGTGTAATATATTATTTATATATATATATATATATATATATATATACACACATATATATTATCAGCTTAGCTAGTGGGGGTTGGGGGGATAAAGTGTTCACTTGTTTGAGGTTTTATGTGAACTTCCTACTACATCTTGTCTCATGAATCTCTTTCTTAATTACTACTACTATTTGATGAATTTGTCTTAATTTCTTGTTCATTTTTGCTTAATTCCATTGATATTAATTACGTCTCGTAGATTTCTTATTGCATATATAGAGTTTACTCTAAGATTATATGAATGAAATCAAACAAGGAAAAAATTGAAGAAAAAAGAAGACATTTTCCTTTGTGAAAATTGACCGAGAAATAATAATAAATTTCGAGAAAAAAAATTTAGAGTAAAAAAGAAAGAATCATTTATCGTTTCAATTCATTCTTACAAGAAAATTGAATGCTAAATTGACCGGCTAAGATGACTTGTTCCATCATTTTTTTGCTATATTTATTACTTGGTATGTTCTTATTAATAAGATTAATATATGCTAATTATTATCGGATTAAATTATTTAATTAAAAGTACTATGTAATGGTACTATTTTACCTCTTTATACATAACTTTCACATAATAGAGTCGCTACATTTTGTCAATTAAATTCGTTAATTATCTACCATGTTATCGGTTTTTATTACAAGGAAAAATATACACAATATTTAATATTTTGATATCTCACTTGTAAATATTATTTATATTATCATGGTCGGTAGATGTTGAGGATAAACGGTGGTTTCAGCTTTCAAACAAAAAAGGTGACATGGATTTGCATGCCAAGACATATTGAAGATATTCGAATGGAATCTGTTTGGGGGCCGTCAATCTTGATATGGAGTATATTTCTTTTTTTAACTTTATTATATATAATCATCAATAATATAATTATTGAAACACACACACACATATATATTTATATTCAATTAATGTAACAAACACCAACACATGCACGATATTAATTAATTTGCCGGTGACATTATAAAAATATGATTTAATTATTATGTCTCCGATCCAGCTGTCCAAGTGCCTTTCCCTTGACATAAAAAAAAAAAAAAAAAAAAAAGAGTTATAATATTGTAATTTCAATCTCACCATGTATATAAATATATTAACAAAATGGAAATTGATAAACGGCTTGAAACTTTACGGGAAAAAACGATGTCGTCCAACTAAACCCAATTAGTTCTCTCTCCTCTCCCTGTTCTCCCTTCATCGCCGCTCAAGTTGAGCTTTCTCCCCACGATCCTCTGCTTCTACGTACTTGTTTTGATTCTCGTTTCTGATTGCAAATCTTAAACTTGTTAAGGTGGGTAAAATGATTAGGGTTTTATTCTCCTTTTGGATCCAAACACATATGCAATTTGTACTCTTTTTCTCAATTGAGATTGCCAAAATTTAATTCTATATTGTTTAAAAGTATCATTAACAATCAGTACTCCTGTCATGGTTTATAAATATAATGTATTTGTATGAATTTTTTGGATTTTACATAAATATATCATGATATGCCATGAATTAATGCTTTATAATTTATAAGATACCGGTCAAGTGTGGTGGTGAGAATTAAGAAGTAAAGATTCTGATTTTAGAGATACATATAATTTTGTTGTAGATTAAATTTTTATCAAAATAACTATTAATGGCCTCTGTTCAATCTTTAAAAAAAAAAAAAGACAAAAAATGGAAAAAAACATGAAAGAGAGCACATTTGTTCTTATTGTTTTGTTTGGCTAAAACACTAATTCTATTGTTATTCTATCTATTATCGCAATTCATATCATATATTTATTGTGTTTCAATCATTTAATATGGCTTTGGAATTGCTTGGTTATAGGTGTATGTTACTTTTGTCATGGATGATAGAGGAAAGCATTCTGATTACATAGAAGCACAACATGAGGTTAATCACAATGGTCAAGATTTTGATAAGGATATTATTGGAGATACAAATGGAGATTGTAGTGTAGTTAAAAAAGCTGATATTTCAAAGGTGGGCATGTATTTTGAGAATTGTGATGTTTTGTATGAATATTATAGTGCATATGCCACACAAGAAGGGGGTTTGCAGTTGTTAAAAGCACACAAAAGAAACAAAATGACTTACTGAGGTGTATCACTTTGTCATGTAATAGAGGAAGAATATTCAAGTCAGAAGAAGAAAGAGGTATGAGAACTCAGGCAACTTTTAGAACAAATTGTCCTATCAAGGTTAATGTTATCTTATGTGTCAATGGTAAATGGCTTGTGTCCAAAGTTGATAATGAACACAACCATGTCAAAAGTCCAAGTTATACTTGATTTCTTCGTAACAATCGAGTAATCCCTCCACACATAAAGATGACACTTTAATTTATGGACAAAAGTGGAATTGGACCGAGCAGGACTTTTAACATGTTGTCTATTCAAGTAAATGGGCCAGAAAATTTGTCTTATTTGGGAGATGATGTTCGAAATTGTATAGCTAAAGCAAGAAGATTAAGACTCGGAGAAGGTGATGTTTCAGCAGTTCAGAAATATTTTTCAAAGATTCAAGAGAACAGTTCGAAATTTTTTTACAGTGATGATTTAGATGACGATGGCTACTTAAAAAAATATGTTCTGGGTAGATGAACGAAGTAGGGCAGCCTATGAAGAGTTTGGTGACGTTGTCACTTTTGATACGACATACTCAACAAATAAGTATGATATGCCATTCCTTCCTTTCGTTTCGTTGGAGTAAACTATCACGGGCAGTCAATATTACTTGGATGTGGCTTGATTTCAAAAGAGGATACCATGACTTTTAAATGGTTATTTGAAGCTCGGCTTTCATGCATGAGTGGTCATCCTCTAATTGCGATTATAACTGATCCAGATAAAGCCATGAAAGCTGCAATTGAGATTGTCTTTCCTAATTCTCGACATCGGTTGTGCATATGGCATATAACGAAGAAGGTGCCAGAAAAGTTATCATGCGATTCAGTTAAGTATACTTTACAAAATGCAGTATATGATGCAATGGACTCTGATGAATTTGAAATTAAGTGGAAAATGATGATAGAGAAGTTTTATCTTGAGGAAAATCAGTGGTTGCAAGAGTTGTATATTGATCGAAAGTATTGGGTCCTTACTTTCGTGAAGAATAATTTCTGAGCAGGGATATCCACCCCTCAACGAAGTGAAAGTATGAATGCATTTTTAAATAATTATGTTAACTCAAAGACAACATTGAAACAATTTGTTGAATAATATGAAAATGTTTTGAGAAAAAAGGTGGAGAAAGAAAGGAAGTAGATTCTAAATCACGCCGTAAGACGATTGTCTATATTTTTGATTATGAAATGGAAAAGTAATTCCAAGAAGCTTATACAAGTAAAAACTTTGAGGAATTTCAAGAAGAAATGAAGAGAAAAATGTATTATCGAGTGTCTTCTTCAAAAGACGAAGGGGAGGGGAGGGAGCACAATATAAAGGTCCACTTCAAGTTGATATAGGTAAGGAGAAAAAATGCCAATTTTGATGAGCTTCTTCTTGGCCGGTGCACTTATTTGAAAATAATTATCATACAGTACGTAGATGTTCTAACTTTTCTTGTTAAGTTTATCTTATCATCTATTCTAATGTTACCTTATGGAAGGAATGTTACTATCTGTTGCAAAAGAATTACATTGTAGATAATAATATAGTAGTCCCAGATGGTAATATAATGGAATCAGACAGTAACAATGACATGATAATATAAACTGCAGAGTAGAATAGTAACTTATGCAAATTGCACGAAAATTATTTCCCTTTTAGCATTACTGGCCAAGAATTTTTTTGAATTTTGATTGAGCTGAGTTACTTGGCCCATCTAAAAGCCCAAAAAGACTGTCAACGAGCTGTTTGGCCTATTAACTTCTAATTGGCCGTTCATTTTTTGTTCCATTTACAACCTATTGATTTTTTTTTTCTTAATTAAATTATTCCGTTGATATAACCTAAAATCTTCTTCTTGTTTTTTTGAAGGGATATAACCTTATTCTAACTCCCCTATGGCGTGAAAATAATCAATCAACAATAAAACCTAAATAATCATTAACGAAGTTATATAAGATAACAAAAACTTATCAACTAAATAATAAACACAAGGTTAAAAAGGCATGTGATAAATATGTAAAAATAATTAATTATAAAAGGAATCGAGGACGCGGCAATCACAACTAAGTTGCCATGGCGTCAACCCAAGTGAAGCCGTTTGAAGGCATCAATTTGACTGGAAAAATAAAATTTAAACCAATTTTCAAAGATGGAGTATATTAGAGAAGAAGCTATAAAATAGTCCCAACTAAGTGTACAAGTGTTCTACTTTCTAGACAAATTTAGTTATTTTGGTTTTTGCTTTTGCGTGATTCTTCATTATCTTACTTCTAATCCAATATGATCCTCCTACTACATCTAATCAAAATGTTGCGTGCGATGTTGTAAAAAACATTAAGCGGATTCAAGTGGTAAAATAACGCCTAATACCTAGACAAAGATTAATTAAAATTAGGCGGGGTAAGACGCTAAGTGGTTAAAAACCACCTAATGCCTAGACAAAGAGATTATCGATTTTTACAACAGTGATTGTGTGTCGAATTTCATGGCTATGCGGCTGTAGTTATATAGTTGCAGAGACAATGTTAAAATTGCAATGGATACATTTACACAGCCTATCATTTTCACAAATCGTATCATAACTTCCTAGAATATATGTGTGATCTTGTTAATTATTTGAAATTAAATTACTCTGATTCTTGATAATTTTCTGTATTCCCTTTGCTTGACGGACCATATATTTTGTCCACGAGTTCAGTAAAAACACAATTGCTATGATTATCTATTTTCCCCTCATTATCCGGAGATTTGGTAATTGGTAGTTAAGTGGTAATGATTCCGTTTGGCCTTATTAAAGAGCTCTCATCAAATTTGCAAAGAAAATAATAATGGAAATTGAACTTTCAAGAACAATATTTTTGTTCTGATTATAAGATACAAATGTAATTAATAGAAACTTCTTTTAGCACTCTAAAACATATTTGACTTATTTTAAAAATGAAATCAACATGTGATAAGTTAATTTTCCTTTTATTGGTACAAGTTAATTTTAATCAATGAATGATCTACTTTATGTCTTCAATTTATTGAGAATTTTAAATTCGTTGCTACAATTCTGTGTTTGTGAATGAGTTAGATTAAGTTTAAAAAATTAAAATGTATTTCTAATCTCGTAAGGAATTCACTCGGGGAAGATAGTTTATATCTATATAAGAACATGCATACTTGTGTGAGGAAGGGAATCGGTTTTGACGCCTAATTGTGTTAGCACTGGTATCATGCATAGATGGAAGAGGCTCTAGAAAAGTAAATTCCATTTACTTGATTTGCAGCAATGGAATATTTAGTCCAATTGGAACTTAGCCTCCAGAAAGGGAGGGATAAGAAAATCTTATTTTTATAACAAAATCATTCACAATTCAAATAAAAATTCTCCGACAATTCCTCTCTGCGTCAAAATCTAGCCTACCAATTCCTTCACCAACAAACTATCACAAATTAACCTCTACCTAAAATATCATCTACTTCCTTAATGGTCATTTGTTCTCCTCGAATAAAGCTTCATAGCTAGCTCCAACAAGACAACGTATTTTCTCACCTGACAGGATGGCCTTCTGGAGTTCTTTTATTTCATTTCCACTCCTTGGCCTCCTGTCTATCCTCCTCTTCCACCACCCCACCATAACCACCTCCACATTTGCCAACGGGGCTCGCATAGGTGGTGGCGGCAGCATCCTTCTGCCTTCTTCGGATGACCTCCCAGAATTCTGTGAAGCACCGGCTTTCCGTAACAGCGACACATGTAGATCACAAAAGGGTGACGATCATGTCCACATTGTCTTGACCCTTGATGTAAATTACATCCGTGGAACCATGGCTGCTGTCTTGTCCATGTTACAACATTCAACATGCCCTGAGAACCTCTGGTTTCATTTTGTCTGTCTTTATTACCAGCCTAATATATTTTCCATCATCAAATCAACATTTCCTTACCTTAACTTCAAGGTCTACTATTTCGATTCAACTCGGGTCCGCGGAAAAATATCCAAGTCCATCAGACTTGCCTTGGATCAACCTTTGAATTATGCTAGAATATATCTCTCAGAAATTCTTCCACCAGACGTGCAGCGTGTCCTTTACCTAGACTCTGATATTATCGTTGTAGATGATATTTCGAAGCTATATGGAGTTGATATGGATGATAAGGTGGTGGCCGCACCAGAATACTGCCATGCAAACTTCACTAGGTATTTCACAGATGCATTTTGGTCGGACCAAACTTTGTCAAAAACATTTGATGGAAGACAACCTTGTTACTTCAACACAGGTGTAATGGTGGTAGATATTGATAAATGGAGGAAAGGAAGGTACACAGAGAAGGTTGAAGAATGGATGCTACTACAAAAGCAAAAGAGAATATATCACTTGGGGTCTTTACCTCCGATTATGCTTGTTATGGCTGGTGATATCAAGGCAGTTGATCATAGATGGAACCAACATGGTTTGGGTGGTGACAACCTCGAAGGCAAATGTAGAGGTCTTCATCCAGGCCCAATTAGCTTGCTACATTGGAGTGGCAAGGGTAAGCCATGGCTGCGATTGGATACTCAAAAGCCATGCGCCATTGATCATCTTTGGGCCCCTTATGATCTCTACCGCTCGTCCAGGGTTGCATTGGAAGAATAACCTAGGAAGAACCATAATGAAAATTCACATAAATCCAAGCAGACAGGAACATGGTGAGATAAATGTGTAGACTAATATAAAAGCAATTCCATCAAATGAAATGGAATTGTTTCCCGCAATTGCTGGAATGTTGTCTCAAAAGAGGAGAAAGGGTAGGTTTGCTTTTTCTTGTACATATTTTAGGTTAATGAAAGACAGCATGTACATTAGACATAAAAAAATTGCTATTTCTTTTCCTCCTTCACTTTGTCCCAAATTTCAATTTCCCTTTTGATTTACTTTCTGTTTTCCTATGTTCTCAGGAGAGCCTGCTTGCTTTAGATTGTATGCAAAGCGATTAAACAACCAAACACAATCACACTTGCCAAAAGTTTAAAGCATGGTGTTTTATTTTCGGCTAGGAGGTTAACTTTACAATGGTTTCCATTGATACCAAATCCTCAAGTACGTATCCTGACACTAAATTCTGAGAACTGATCTGTATATATAGTAATAGATACTGAAAAGCAATTGACCTCAGCTAGATGACAGGAAAACCAAAGTGGAATTTTCATTTCTAAACTAGATGAAAGAAAGAGAAAAAGGAATTGACATTAGTAATACTTCATAGGGGATTGGAATATTGGATAATTATATTTTACTCCAGGCTTCATGCTGTTGTGTATCATAGCATATGTGCATCACGGTTATGGCAAGGTTGACATATATCAGTATATTTATTTATATGTCCCAAATACCACGTAAGAGCAGTCTCTTTGCTTTTGAATAGACTTGCAATTTCTCCTCGCCGGCACAAATCACATTCTTGTGTACTCTGCTATAAACAGTCACTTGGAGCAGCACCAACTTGAGGATGATTAAAATCCAATCCTGAGTATGAAGCAGTTCATAAGAGTAACTGGAAAGCTACCTCAGAGTCTCTACCTTTCCAAAAAATGGAACAAACAAAAAGCCTGGACCGAAAACAAAAACCTACGGACACCATAAGTTCTACTGATTCTGTAGCTGATCTATAGTTGCACTAGATGAGTGTGGATCACAATCTAGCAGAGCAGCCAAACACATGTTCCCATTTGGAATCTAACAAAAAAAAATAAAGCTACCGGTACAAGTTCCAACCACAACAGAAACGTCTTTCTCCCAGAATTTCTGGGCTTTTTTTGTTTGTTTATTTTTAACTTCTTCTAAACAAAACAAAAACTTCTCTTTCTCCTCAAAATTGTGGATACTTTCGTTTACAATTTCGGGCACGTATCAAGAAGTATTGTCAACGACATCTTGTTTTAAACATCCGCACGCCAGGATAGATTTGGTACCATAAAATTTTGATAGAAATAGATTAGATTCTTGTTAGGATTTTGACATGGATTTTGACGTGTAGATATAGAATTCAACTGAACTAATTGACCATTGCATACAATTCAATTAACAGCTGACATGAGCAAAATGCAGCAATTCACAAATCAAATGAAGGTATTTAACTAATCAACAAATTGGTCATTAGAGGGTTGATTTTTTCAGATACATGCTTGAGGGCTAAGCTACACTTCATATTCAAATAAACAAATTGTAAACTTCTCAGAAAATTAAGCATATTGTATCCTTCATCCAAATAGATATTAAAAATGCCCGATACTACGCCGCAATAATCGGTAAGCATCAAAGTTTTCAACAAATGAATTTAATGAGTATGCAAGTATTATCTAAGATTCAAACGGCAATGGCGATTCTGCAGTGAAGTGAATCATATAAAACCTAGATTTCAACCGAATTATACAGTGTTTTGAAAAGGTTTACCTGGAGAACATAACATTCTCGTGAAGAATGCTGAGAATTGCTACTGGAAATTTTGCTGCAACCTCCGATCTCCATATTCGTCGTCTCGCATTTTCCTCGGAGAAAACTGCGTCGTTTCGGTTTCGTTTTTCAATTTTTTAGTAGTCTGGATGCCAGTTCGTTTCCTACTTCAAATTAAAAATCAAAAATATTGTTTCTTATACTTTGACTTTTGACTTTAAATAAGAACTTAAGTGATACATAAAAAGTAGAAAATAAACTCGCGAATAGTTCTTTTACTAAAAAAATAACTTTTGAATAACAAGTAGTTTCCGTTAGGAAAGAAACAGACCTTGAATGTAGTTTTATTTTTTTTTTGCAATAGACAATATATACATTTAAGTTTGTGTAGAATTTAATACCAGAAAAATTAGTTTACCCAAAACAGAAATGTTATGTTTCAAAAAAGTTGATTTTCGTGTGATCCAAATATCCAATCAGAAGTTATAATTAACGTATAGAACGTAAATATTGTAACTCGCATGTTCTAATAACACTTTCTTCTACCCGCACGTTGAATTGAATTTTTCTTTTCTGTTTTATTTTTTGCCAATAATAATTAAATTTATTCTCCATCATATTTCATTCATAGTCACAGTGTGATACTTAAAATATAATTCACAAATTATGGTAAGCTACTCGGTTGGAAAACTTTGATTGAGCTTAAACTAAATGATAAACAGTACAAGGTTTAATTGATAAAACAAGATTACTAAAAATGTACCAACATAACTGACAATTTTAGTTAAATGCATCTAAAATAATACCCTTTAATACTTGCTCATTTTCTATGGCTGAACTCAGATGAATTATGTATGTGTTTGAGAATACAAAACTTCATCCTTGTATGATTGATTGATACATGATACAATAGGAAGTACATTAATTATTAAAAATATATTGACAACTTTTGGTCGATCATGTTTTGCACCATATTACACTTCTCCAGCAATTCGCTTAATCTGTCGGCTTCGGTCCTAACTTCATCGACAACCACCGCTTCTCTGCTAGAATCTTTAAATCTACTCGTATTGCAATCGTTATTTAAGTCGCTCTCATTACTATTATCTGGAAAAATCACCTCGCTCTTCGCAACTTCACTTTCATCAGTAGCTCTTAGACCTCTATTCTGATTCACCATCATCTGCACAGGCCGGAAAGGTTCATTTTCTGAATAATTCAGCGAGCTGCAGCCGACTTGAAGCATTTCATCTAGACAGGGTTGAACCAAGTAAAAAGGTGAGATCTCACGTTCATTTTGTAGGTCGTCGAGATCTCTAGAAGTTGCAATGGCGGTATTATTCTGTTTCAGAACATATACTGTAGATAATTCCCCATTGCATAAATTCATCAACTGCCAATTGAAAACCCGTCGAAATATCATTAACCAATTTGGAACAATGTAATAAGTTGACTCGTGGAGCTCCAGTCGGGCCCACTTCTGAAGCATCAAACATGCTTCTTGTTTTGCTAATGACCATCCCATTATCCTACTTGTCTCGGTTAAGTATCTAGTTAAGGAATCCTCAAGTCCTGCTCTATGGATCTCCATATCTTTGCCTATGTCAGAACCCCTGAGCAACCAAGATATGTCATCGGGAAATGTTGGAAGCTTACAGTGATTTAATGCACGGGTGAGTGGTTCTATTACTCCAGCTGAGCTCCACCCAACCGTTGGCAAATACCGGTCAACAGCTCTACGCTCATCACTGTACTCATTCAGCAAAGCTATCTCAGGACAAGGCCAGCACGAAGAATTTGTATTGGCTGCAGCAGTAACTTCTTCAATCGACCGATTCAAAGCTTCATTGTAAGCTGAGATGCAATGGACTAAATATGCATTGTTGGCATTGAACTCATTAAGCATCCCCAACAAAGGATTCAAGTGGGAGAAGACCAGGTCACGAGTTTTAACCTGGTGGAGAACAGGTTGTGAGGGTGACTTGCTTGCGAGCCATTGTAGTCCCTCTCTTAGTAGTTCGTCACTGTAAAATCCATCAAGGTGTTTTGTTTGCTGATTATCAAGGAGGAAAACAATCAAAAAGGAACTAATACGTGATTTGTCTATTCCACTGAGCCCCAATCCATCGGCCAGGGAGGAAGGACCTGAATAGTTACTGGATGAACCACTTAAGACCAAAAGGGGAAGACAGCAACCAGGGGATATAGACATCACAAGATTGTGCAGACGCAGCTTTTGGAGCTTCAGTGGGATGCACTCATACACAAGGAACATAACAGCACTTGCACCAGCTAGAGATTTTTCTGGATTATCATGTTTAACATCTTTGATGACCGACAAACAACAGGCCTGTTCACCGGAGGAAATTTCATGTACCCATGTCTTCCATATTGAGAGGCCAATTTGTGAAACTATCAAATCATCACGTTGACAATCTTCATTGGGCATAATCTTAGAATACAACCATGAGCCTACAGCTAAACCAGAGACTTGGCTTTTCTGCCCCTTTTTGTCTGCGTATGGATTGTCTATCTGAGAACATAAAGCAGCTTTCCAGCAAATACAGTTAGAACCCGCATTCCTTTCACTAAGCTCACCCACTATGACATCTGAAACATTCAGTTTTGACCATGATCTTTCCTGTTTATCGTGTCTCTCCATCATAACACGATGCATGTTAAACTCGCCAGAAGAAGTGCTTCCACGCTTTAGAAAAAAGAAAAATGAGAAACTTTTGCAAAAACAAGCTTCTGAGACTCGTGTTAAGCATATACATTTATCACATGTAGATATGCTATCATAATTTGTTTATCTGTATTTAAGAACAAATGTTAATAAAGTTACATATTTTGCATGGTTTAAGATTGATATAGAAGAATATTTCTATAATAGTATTAATAGTCATCCATTTCTTTAGCCTCAGATGCAGTTGTCTATGCCCATGATTAAGGTTTAGGTGCTTTTGTCTTGGAAATTGTTTGCAAGCATTATCTCTCCTCTCTTTTCAATGTGAAGCTCAACTCCTATTGAAGTATTGTATGAAAATACTTCATTATGTGAAGTATTTTTTTTATTTTTTTTACTAATGAGGAGATTACTATTATATTAGGCACCTCACTTTTTCATTACTTACAAAGGTAAAGGAAAAATAAATCGAGAGGAGATAATGGCATACAAGAAGAGTAATAATGTCCAAGGAAGATCACCTCTTGATACTGTAGAATTGGAGGACCCAGTGATAGTGAACTTAATGCAGCATTTGCTGCCAACTGTTTTCTCTCACGCAATTCCTTTATTTGGAAAGAATGCCTTCTCCATTTCCTAAGCCAAAAGAAAGGTCAGGGCACGTAGATGGGAAAGAATGCGACACTAAAAACTAAAAAGCTTATTGATAGAGCAAATCTTCAACCTTAATATTAGTTTGAGTTTTGCCAGCGCAATCTCTTCGTCCTGGTCATCTTTACAAACTTCATCTTTTTCCAGTTTGTCATTAATAATTGTATCTTCTTCATTATCCACATCAACAGAAACAGAAGAGTGCACTATATTTCCTTCGGTTGAATCCATTTGGGGAACAGGAAACTTCTCCACCTCTACACTTCTTGGCATAATGTCCACTGGTGGCATTGGTTTTACATCGGAAAGTTTGTTTTTCTCAAGTGAGTTTCGGAAATTAAATTTAAAATTCATTGTCCCAGCACCACTAACTCTATGCTCCAAAGATTCTGAATCTCCTGGTAAAGGACTCGAAGCAACCATAAGGTAGTCTCCACTCTGTTGATTAACTACTGATGCTTTAAACGTTGGATGCACTTGCATTTCCAATTTCGGGGTCGAGACTGGTTCAGAATCAACCATTTCCTCCTCGATGGCCAGGGAACTGTCAGGCGTGTGATGTTCAACAGGTTTCTGTTCCTGCTCATAAACCTTATTAAAGCGGATCTCATTTGATTCTCTAGAAGAGAATGGTTTCATCAGACAAGGAGATGATACATCCTCAAACATTGTTCCCGATTTTTTGGAATGGACAAGTTTGGAGCACTTAAGAATCATGCTATTATCATTGTTTAGAAAAGGGCCTTCCTTCACCATATATGGCTCCTCAAATTCTTTTATTGAGAATCCATGGTAATCTAAAAGATCTTCAATGTCTTCCTCCTGATTCCATTAAATAACTATATTGTTGAATATTTGGAACTCAATTGTCAATAATATAAAACAAAATCACCTTCACCAAGCGAAAGACAAGTTACCTCCATTCCGAGCCATTTAGCAACATGGGCAACAGGTATCCCTTGATTATTTTGTAGACCAGAGTGTAAGGAAGCCAGTGCCTGGCTGCGTAACTGGTAGAAAAACAAAGCTATGAGTCAAAATTGACCACATGTCAGCATGTGCATGAACAATTACACAAGGAAACATCAAACAACAACAGAATGATACGGAGGCTATATGTTATGGCGCATAGCAACCCAAGCAAGGCCCCTTTTGTCTATTAAAGTCATAACTCTCTCATAGCCACCATCCTATTGGTACAAAGGCTGTCTTTCTTACCAACAGAATTCATATGATAGACCGTGACCAGCTAAAGACAGAAGAAGCAGGAAGTTCCTACCCTGGTAAGGAAGATCAGTTCTTGTGTATTGCAGTCGGTTTGTTCCACTTCCCCTCATTACACCAAGCAGTCCATTAAAAGTCCACAAGGATTGTGTGATGATTTTGATTCAACTAACAGAAATTTTCTTTGCCAAACTTGCTTTTTTTTTCACAGCACTAGGGGTCACACATGATAGGAGATTCGTGGAATGTAATTGATGAGCTTATCATGACATTTGTTTTTAGTTTTAAGTTTTTTATCAATGACACCACCCCAGACATGCTACATAGTCTCAAATGTCACAATAATAGCCATACTCATCTTCTTATATAGGCCCATGTACCATATCATTGAGGCACATATTTATCAAACTCTCACCATATAAATATTGTTGATACTTAAGAATGAAAGTAGTAGCCCGCTAATTTAATGATGTCACTTCAAAAGTAATTCTTTTACATACCTTTGTGAAGTGCGCGTGCATTAGGCATGCTTGAAGGTAGCTTGCTTTCCTCACAAGCCTAAAGAAGGCTATAAAATTACCACTTCTACAGGATCTGGAAAAGTAAACAGGCAGTTATTATTATTCTAGCTGCTATCGAGTAATGACTATAAACTGAAGAGATGACAACCTTGCAACATCACGGGCAAATAACACTTCTGGAGCTTGTCGCACTTCTGAAGTCATCTTGGCAAGATCAAGTGAGAGTTCTGCAGGTTCAACCTAGCAGGATGTTCTTATTTTCACAAACAGCATTAAATACATAAGTAGTTCACCATGTTGCACTGCAGACGACTTACTTTGTAACCTGGATGTTTGTCCAGTTTAAGAAGTGCATAATAACCCCTAAACTCTTTTTCTGTTGGTACATCTATTCCATTCTTTCTGTGATCATCGTACAACTGAAACAATTCGACGGATGTTTTGTTCATCTGTTCAATATTCAGGTGTGCATCGAATCCCTCTGAAAAGCCTTCTCCTTTTGTGTATTCACATAACTCGTGCATTGCCAGTATATGAAGCCTGATCTGACACCAGATTAATGCAAAAAGATAGAATTCAGACAAATTAAACACTTTATTTTAAATAAAAGTTCTACAAAAATAGCAAGAAAACATCAAAGAAATGGACAGCGTAAAATCTGCCTAGACAGAAAATTTGGAGAAATACAGAAGATCATATATAATGGAATCGTTAATTGAAAACCTCCGTACTGTGTTTAACGACTAATAGTATCGTAACTAGATTCATGCGTTACGAACGTCCATACATGTATATAATACTCCCTCCATCCCGATCCATTTGCAGCACTTTCCTTTTTAGGATTTCTCATTCATTTGTAACATTACCCTTTATAGAAAACTAGATTATCTAATTTATCCAGATTACCCTACCAACATCTACTATATGTCACGTCACTTTATTTTCTAACTCTTTTACTCATTTTAAAGGACAACATGGACATTTTGATCAAAACTCCACTTTTACCTTAATAATTGTGCAAATGGCTTGGGAAAGAGGGAGTAGTATTTAAATACATTCATATTGAATGTACAATTCATGACTTATAGCTACCACATAAAAGTAAAGATTAAAGTGATTATTTATTAACTGTATTACGTAATGACTTCCAAAATATAAATAGGTTTTATCATTAATTACATAGACACATAAAAATAAAGTGTAGAAGAAAAAACATTATGTACAAACTTACAACTGTCTTGCAGTAGTAATTTTTATCTATTATATATATCTTCTATCACACGCACGTCTTTATGTCATACACATAATATAGTATATGACTCAAAATAAGGCACTCCTTGGCATGCTACAAGTTATGTCCTTATGTTAGAGAAGTCTCCTAACTCAGATAACTCGGTAATTGGTGGTAGGAAATTTATGTTTAAAAATTCATGATGCATTAAAAGAATTGGGATCACAATCAATTCCCTTGCGCGTCTGGTTGGAGGTTGCATTATGTCAGGGTATAATAGAAGTTCTATTTTTGTTCAAAATACCCACTACCCAAACATTGGTCCACCCAAGAACCAAAGAGTAGTAACTTCTACCTGTAAAGGTATCTAATTGTTTTATTTACACTTCTTTTGTCGATCGATCTAGGAAAATGAATCAATGCTGACATGCTGTATCTCTGTATGCTTGTACATTCACCGTTGATTAGTATGATTTGAAGATAATATTTGAAACCACTCTGACCCCTAATGAACATCCTTCCGAGTCAAAAATCATGCAATTCAAATGGCAAAAAGACAGAGAAAGAAAGGGGGAAAAAAAAGCATCACCACCCACCCACCCCCCAAAAAAACATTAATTAAATAAAATAAATTTGTAATAGTAAAAAGGAGGTTAAAAAAAATTGTGCAACTAGCCAACTAGAGAAAAAGACATTAAAAGATTGGCAAAATCACGCAGCATATGAACTACAGGAGAGAAAGATGCACCGTATGCATTTTCACACATTCCCCGAGTATTAATATATGAGTGAATCCCTTGTTATTGGTAACCGAAATGTCAAGGGTGTACACAAGGCTGGATGCCTGGATCCAGTTTTACAGAGGTGCCCAACAGATGAACAAAATATGGCATCTAATAAGTCCTACAACTAACATTTTCTCATTTGAACTGCCGAAAAGGGTTCCATGCCAAAAGGTATCAGCTAGTTGGCATTAAATGTAACATGAAGCCTGAGGATGTGAAAAGATTGATTCCATCCAATCTACAATTGTTAGCAGGTCTAAAAGCTAATAAAAGTTGACAACGTGCAAGCAGCATGTAAAACAGGGAAAGTGAAACAACCAGAAAAAGGACCAACCATCTGTTCCAGCATAGTGATTGCCTCTAGGTTAAATATGTGCTGCATCCTCAGATCCATCCGGATTGCCCTCATCCTATCCCACAAGAAGTTATATAAACCCAGAAATTCTGCATCGTAAGGCTGATCAAGCAATTCTAGAAGATATTGCATCGTCTTCTGCAGGACTGGCAGCGGTCGGATAAGGTTTGCTTCCCTCTCAGCCGTCCTGGTGTACTGAGATTTATATAAGGACATATCAATTTTCCTGTTATTTGTTAACTATGAAACAGGTTCACATAGCAGAGGTGTAGAAAGGCCTGCTAGAAAAGAGTACAGAGATTACCTTCTTCACAGCAAGAGATTTGCTGGTTTGATTTCTGTCCCCATCCAAGCGCTCAAATCGATCTAGATCTCCTTTCCTCTCTCTTTCTGCTCTTTCCAACTCTGAAAATAAATCCAGGAAAAAATTTATTCATAGTTTAGAAAATTTTAGGGATATTTTATTTGGTCATTTCCATCAGACTCGACAAGGTGCAAACACGAGTTTAATATAGTTATGAAGTATTATGCATTAACTTCTTTTATATATTGGATAAGAAAAGGAAGAAGCCAACAAGGAAAAGAAATTAGTTGGACATTCAAGAGACTCCTCACTTTGCTTTTTATTCTAGTAATCATGCAATATCTGCAACCTTACATAGCTGATGACAGACAAATTTTATGTTTCACGACACATTCATGAATAAGCAGTTCCAATGATTAAACATAAAACAATTACAGCACCCAAATAAAGAAACAAACTCATTTAGACGAGTCTCAATTCATTTATAAAAGCTTAATTTTGGATTTCCCATTTCACAAACCCATTTATGATTCATCCTAGAGGTATTATTCTTTCTTCCTCTTTTTTCTTGTCGGTTGGTGGGGGGGTTGATAACTAAACTCATTTATCATATTCAAAGGTCTATTCTCAGTAAGCAGGTTAATACTGTGGTTTTGTCTCACCAGAAAATTTTATGTAATTACTGGTACATATTGTAGCTCAGTTTTATACAAGTGCTTTGCATAATCCCCAAGCTGATATAAGATGAATGTAATATGATTAATTGACAGTTCAACACAAAATGCATGTGTAGTTCGAGATTGCTCTCAACTTTAAACAAGCCACAGAAAGACACCAAAATATAGTCTCCTTGATGCACCTATGAGAAATAAAACATGAATTATTCTACCAACTTCTAGAATCTGTTTTGATTCCAAAAGCAAATGTGAATCTGGATGAGTATGAAGCTGCAAATTGCGACATACTCCTCCGAAACAGCAGGGAGAAAGAAGATTTGTCTAATTTAAGCATTAAAGAAAAAGGATAATTACTAAAGTCATGCTCCTAACCAACCAACTTATAAACAAATTCATCCCGAAGATCCAACTTTTCTGTAATCATAGAGTTCAAATATGTTCACAGAGAGTGTAAATGAAGAATAATTGTTATCAAAGTATGGAGGATATACCAGGACACATTTCTGGGCAAAGTCCTATTATAATGCTGGATGAATCTGGGCCTTCATAATCAGATGAAATGTTGGCACTGGGATAATCCACAGTCCCATCCAAAGGTTCCCCAATTAATTTTCGCTTTTCCACAATAGATTGTTCATGCCCCTTCAAAGGAACTTTCTGGTTCCCAATCACAAAAGTGCTAGGTTCAGGTTGGCTTAGTTCATCCTTGAAGCGAGCCAAGCGTTTTGCTTTAGCTTGTAATTCTCTGCAAATTAAAAGAGAATATTACAAATTTATGGTGCACTGAATTACTGAAATTCTTCATGTAATACAAGGAATCCATGATAGATTGACTATATGCACCTAAAATATTACCTTTCGGTATCATCTTGTGCAATGTCAGAATTACCCATAAAGCTTTTATCAAGTGAAGTTGAAGGAGGTGACCTGCTCCTTTTGGGAATTGAGGAGTTAATGGGCTTAGTTGCCGTAGCTTCAACATTAATAACATGTGCAGATGGCATGAATGAACCATAAGTTCCACTATCCGGAGTATTTAATTGATCAGTTGACCTCGCACTTAGTCTGGAATGCAATAAAGATGTTCCACTTAGAATATACACAAAGCAGGAAAGAAACAAATACTGACAATACCCAGGGGAAGGAGGTGGAGCTACATTTTCATTACATTAATGAAAACCTTCATTATTTACTATGAAAAGTTACAGACAAGCAAAGTCAGCTTTTAATTCGGGGCATTTATAATTTTGTTCTCTTTTCTTTATTCGCTGAAATTGTTAAACTGCTTCACACAGCAGCTTACACTAGGGGAAAAAATGCAAAAAGAGTAAATTCTCCTTGACCTTCAATCACTAAGCACAAAATACAGACTTGTCTTCAAAATTTGTAAATAAGTCACACTTGCAAAACCACAAAATCTGTAACTCTTTGTCAAACCTTTTTCTTGGGGAAAAGAAAAAAGAAGGAAAAGTTAACTTTTAAAAAAAAAAACTATCTTCTTTAGCTAAGGATTTATTAACAAAAAAGCACATAATTCACCTGCCCGTTATTTGTCAAGAGTCGTCCAAACAATAAAACCAAATACCTGAGTATTTTGTTGCCATAAAGGAAATTGGGATATCAATTCTGCCATCATGGCCATAGACTATTTTTTAGAGAAGATAGAATTCAACATTAGCAAGTCATATTGAGAACCTGCAACTATGTAGTACCTTTTTGATTCAGATCGAGGAACAAGAGAATTTTCAGGGGAAGCTTCACTTGCATATTGCACAGGAGGGGACCTGGTACGCTTTGGGACCTGAACATCGTTTTGCCCAGTCGATGAGATTCTTCCAATATCATAACTATCCACAATAAGTGAGGATGTCGGCTGTTCATGTTGATTCCGCAAGTCGGTAAAATGGTTGCCCAATTTGTTTTGATTTGCCCATACAGGGGAAGTTGAATGAGGCCTGAACAACAAGAAATAACATATACACGGGAAGGCAAAGAATAAATATTTAACTCCACTTCATGGAAATTGAATGCTTAATTAAGTAAAATGTTTATGGATCACTACTAACAAAAATTATTTATGTATACTAATAAAATTTTCCAACTAAAGGCGGGTTGGGGGGGGGGGGGGGGGGGGGGCCCTTAAAAAAAAAAAAAAAAAAAAAAAAAAAATTCTTGTTTAGAAAAAAAGAAAAGGGGGGGAAAAGAGGGGGGGGGGGGGGGGGGGGGGGGGGGGAGCTCTATGACATGAAGCATATCAATTAAGCAATGATCATAGTCTGCAAAAAGCACGAAAGTGGGAACAAATGATTCATAGTGTAACAACAGATTGTAAGTGATAGTTAATTCTAGAAAGATGCTAACATATAGGTTTGTCGAAAGAAGACCAAGGCCTAATAACTATCAATAATTGAAGTCTGTTATAGACAAACTTACCTTCCAATGACAGCGTTGGAGTTCCGCAGACTTCCTTCATCAGAAAAGGGTGAAGGAAGAGATCTATTTCTCTTCTGATCTTGAAAATGAGAACCCTTGCTAGGAATACCATTCCCACCACTATGTAAGCCAACAAATGGTGATGCTGGAGAAGGCCTTTGATTGGTTTGGGCATTGGAAACTTTACTTAGGGTTGTATTCCCATCACCCCATTTACCAGAAGCTTCAACAGGCCTAAGTTTAAAGACAAGTCATCAAATGGACAAAAATAATAAAGGCAGCATTCTGTGGAAGTGATGGATTAAAGCCATGTCCACGTGTTAGAGAATGTAATTAATGCATCTCTTCTATTTATATAAGATCATAAAATATCTATATTGGAATAGGAACACAGATCAATACTCATGTAAATCTAACACAGAAGCTCCACGAAAAATGTCTAAGGAGATGCTATCACAAAGTAAATAAACCTAAATACATTTCCACTACCCAAAATTTTTATGTGTTTATTTATTTAATTTCATTTTTAGTTTTTTTTTTTCCAATGCTGACAAAATGGTGAAAAGGTACATCTCTCAAAAGCTTCCTATCTTCCATCCAATTACTCTAAAACTGCAGAAAAGGCTATTAGAATGGCACTCCTAACTTTCAAAAGACAATATCACAAATGAAATAAGAGAAGAGAAATGAAAGTGAGTCCACTTTTGCAAATACATGCTAATATGCGACATTCATTTGGTAATAAAAATTTGTACACACTATCCAAATAACCTCATGTTGTTTTAAGCCTATCAAGAGTCATAGACCAAATGAAAGCATTACTGACTTAATGTCAAGCCAATCAATAGTCAAAGGCCTTAGAAATCTTTTACTTATTATAAGTAATATTCCAAATAAAAGGTGCAACTTGTAATCTGATCCACTGGTACAATCCGTCTCTACTAACATAGAGGGTGAATGGATCAATTCTCGTTCAACACTTGGTAAAGGTAAGTCATCCCCTTCCCTTAGACACTTCCACCTAGGATTAGTATACTACCATATAAGAGAATAGAATAGGATCAGGCATTCTGGAAGTAATTAGCATACTATAGTGTCTTTCACATCCAAGCTAACAACTAATAAATGTGCTTCATTATGAAGCTGAAGGAAAAGGCATTGTCGTCCAACTCCATATTTTAGATTATGGAGATGATTGAAATTATAGGAAACAATGTTGCCCTCTTAGAGCATTAGCATCAGAGTACGTAAAATTGTTGTAAGTAACTACAATAGAGATGAATTTTACAGATTGTATTAAAAAACAACAGTGCAGTAAAGTCTCTAAATTATCTCTAGTTTATGAACAACCCTCAGACTGCTACAGTATTGCACCACAAATGGCGCAAGTTTCCAGCATCTGTATAAATTTCGCTTAATAAAATAATAGCTTGATATGGTTGGACAAGTTTTCTCCGATGATACAAAGGTTTTACACAGTATTTTAAACCTTAAAATTCTATGTCAATGAATAATTAAAAAGATCAATTTGATGATAAGAAATTAAGAATCAAGATCCTTGCAAAAAATTGAGTCTAATTGTGAGACGTGATTGGAGAAGTATTGGAAGGAAGAAACACTGACGATCTGCTGGGCTTTAGGAACAACTGGGTTTGAAGAAGATGACTGGCATCATCATTATTATTGATGATGTTACTGTGGCACATTCTAATTGCCAATGCTCATACTTAAAAATGTTTTTCGCTATATTACCATTTATTTAAGGGAAAAAGGAATATAAGGCATGCCTTAGACAAGCTTGTCTAAG
>CM025781.1:8101480-8179463 GCA_014636745.2 Centella asiatica | reverse complement strand
TAAGGGAAAAAGGAATATAAGGCATGCCTTAGACAAGCTTGTCTAAGGCCACTAATTAAAACGACGTAGTTTAGAGTTCAATAGCCCTTCATAGGGTTTTATTTCTTATTTTAAAAATTACTATAATTAAAAGAAAATATGATACAAAATTAAAACTACGTCGTTTTATTAAATAGCCTTAGACAACTTATCCAAGGCATGCCTTAGATTCCCCTTCCCCTTTATTTAATATTATATTATAAAACACAGTAATTTTATTATTTATGATTTACAAGATTTAAGATAATTCATTTAATTTTTTTAATTATAAATAATTAATTTCATTATTGCTAATATCTTTGTAATTAGTTTATAAATATTATTAGAACAATGATAAAAGTATAAATTAAGATCAATATTTTAATGTTATGAGTACATAGAATAGAGATACTGATGTAGGTATTAAAATATAGAGATTCTCTAAATTATTAAAAAGTGTATTTAGTAGGTCCTTACATGTTGAAATTAGAGATTGGAACACATAAGATGTCGGTAACTAACACTTTTATCATTAACAAAACTTTCACAAGAAAATTACAAATGACTTCTCTATCCAAGCAGTTCATGCACCGTTAATCCATAACAATGTTATAATAGAGTAGCAGCAATCCATGATTGCCCTGTCCTATAATTTACGCCATGAATATCAATTCCCACATGTTCTAGGTTGCACCACTAGAGATGCGTTTAGCTTCATGCCAACTTCGTTACTTGCTGAATCCCAAAATTCAAAATTGATAACAGTTTGATTGAACTTAATAAGTCGCGAAGTAAACAGTGCGATCTACTTAACAAGTATTGGTGATTTCAAACTTCGTAACTTCAAATTTCAACATGTACATCATAAACTGAAACTTAAGATCCCCAAAATGTGCTTAGAATCAAATCGAAATATTTAAGACAGAGGAAGCATTAAAGATAGAAAATACCTGAAGGATGGTTGAAATGGAGGAGCAGAAAAGAGGGGTTGAGTCGGAGATGGAGATGTTGAAAGTGAAGGAGCGGAAGCGGAAGGAGGAGGAGGAGAGGAACGAGGAAACAAATTAGCAAATGGATTTGGGGCAGTTGGAGGAGCACCTGGACCTGAACTTTTACCAAAACCATGGAAAGACATAATTCTCTCTGTGTATCATCCGATTCGTCCCTCTGTAAATTGAAATCATGTATAATACACTATGTTCATATAGACGTGTGTGTGTATGAATCTGGGTTTATCAATCTAGGGTTTATTAGGGACCTAAAACTGGAAGTTGAATTTTGAATGAGGAAGAAGATGCAGAGACACGGACCAACTTTAGAATGGGTCGGACCCTTGCTACTACTTCCACTTTTAACTAACTTAAAGTTAAATTTAATATTTTAACTCTAATCTAAAAAACAATTATTATTTACTTTTTAGTTTTTCATTTAAGTTAATTTTTAAGTAGAAATAAAAATTAGATCCAAACACATAAATAATAATAAATTACTTAAAAATAAAAATTTAGTGGAAAAAAGTAACAAACGAAATACCCCGCCCTGAGTTCTAAAATTAATAAAAATAAAATAAAAGGACACTTATTTTATCACAAATGACGTATTTATGAATGCTCATAATAATATATGGTATAAATTTTTTAAAGTAAAATCTCAAAATCTTAATCAAAGGAGTAACTTTTGATAGGTTAGATTAATAAAACAACGTTGTTTGCAACACTATGTATGTGTACATATATTTATTCGTCTTAAATTTATTTTCTAAATCTACTTCTTAAAGATAATTAGATAAAATATTTTTTTCTGTTAAAAATTACCGATACATTTCTTCCTCAAATAGTATTATTTAAAAATTATAATATTATTTGTAATATAATTTTTTAAGAGTATGCAAGTAAATGAATTATATATATATATATTTTTAATGTATTTCATGATATTTTAAAGTTATCCACGGCTCGACGAATAATTTGACCAATTTTTTTTTTTTTGTGATGGTTAACCAACATGTTAACGGATTGATTATGATAAATTACATAAGTAAGAATTTTTACTTTAATTATGAATTATATAATTTTACAAACTTAAGTGAAATAAGACATGATTTGTAAATTTTGAGATTTATCTACCTTCCTATCAAAGTTCTTTTGTATTATAATCTCGTAGGTTCCGTCTTGATGTTCCCAAACAATTTAAAAAATCTTTTATTGATTTATACATTTTTAGAATAAAATTTACATATTAAAATATCATTAATCTTCTATTAATCAATTAGAGAATGAAATTACCCTAATACCACCATTAAATCAAGATAAAATGGGCTTCAATTCCCCCATGCCCCAATTTCTAGGCCACATTCAATTTCACAAACAAAGAAACTCACTCTCTATATAACAACACACACACACACACACATATAATGGTTTATCCATCTAACAATTACCAAAACAAAATTTGTAACAGTGCGGATCAAGAAGAAAACCATGACCCAAATTCAGAAGTCAGAGGAGGAATGGCGAGCTATTCTTTCTCCACAACAGTTTCATATCCTTCGCCAGAAAGGAACTGAGTTAGTATCTCTAAATCAATTTGTGCAATTGATTGACACATGAATCTCATTTATTTGGTAAATTCTGATGCTTTATATGAACAATAGGGCAAAAGGCACAGGTGAATATGATAAGTTCTTTGAAGATGGGATATACAACTGTGCTGGTTGTGGAACACCACTTTACAAATCTGCAACCAAATTCAACTCTGGCTGTGGCTGGCCTGCTTTTTTTGAAGGTCTTCCTGGAGCCATTAATCGAAGCGTAAACACTCTCTTCCCTTATAATTAGGGTTTGATGTTAGTTGAGTAGAGCTTAATCGAACATTTTTATAAATAAGTCAATTTTGAAATACTTAACGAACGAAAAATCGTATTTAAGATCGAATAATTTAACTATTCGAACGAGTGAAGTCTCGAACCACCTAACAATGTAAATTATAAAATATTTGACATTAATAATTGCACACTTTCAATATTATAGGCGTACCTTAGAACATACATGACATTATTATGACACATTACAAGTTCGCGTTTATGAGTAACGGTTTTTTTCGATCTATAAGTTTAACGAATGTAAAAAATGCGAACATTTTCAGCCGGATACAGACGGCAGGAGAACTGAGATAACATGTGCAGCATGTGGGGGACATTTGGGTCATGTCTTCAAAGGAGAGGGGTTTTCAACTCCGATCGACGAACGTCATTGTGTCAACAGTATTTCTGTCAAATTTGTACCTGAGAATTCTTCTATTTCCCAGTGACATTTTAGTATTTTGTATGAAAAAACTTTGTTGTGAGTAGCAACATGGTGTGCGAATGAAATGCAGGATAATAAAAACATGTATTATCTTTTTCAGTATCTATATTGCTTTTAGTTTAGTGGGAAGTGGGAACTTAATGATCAAGTTTGTTCTATTTGATGTATCACTCTAAATAAAATCATAATAGCTGATAGCCCTATGCCCCTATGGTCTAATTATGCTATATGGAGTACATTTTTAGACTACAATGTGAGAAAAATTAATATACTACCCCCTTTATTACGAATTCGAGTTATATTTTATTTTATGTTAAATATGTTTTTTATAATTAAAAATTACACTAAATCGATCGAATTAGCAAATTTACTCAACATTGTTGACTTTCACCCAACAATTGTCAAATTAATATATTTCGTATATAGTATACTATTTGTTCCATAAAAAACAAAAGTTATAATTTATTTTGTTTATATTATTTTGGTAAATTTTAAAACTCAAGTTGTGACGTAATTTTATCATGATTTTCATGCAATGAAGGTCATATTCTTGTTGGAACTTTTATGCATTGTGTAATGCTAATAATATTATACTTAAAATAAATCAAATTCATATCGAATTTGAATCATAAATGTTTTAAAAAATATTAAATAATTTTTAAAAATAACAATTTTTTTCTTGAACATGAACGAGTAATAAATAGATAATGTGAAATACTAATAAGTAAAGAGAGAACGCCCGAACCTTCGTGCTGGGTTGATGAAATGACGATGACTGGCCCCTTCGGTGATACTTTTGGTCCGTCATTAGTCTTATATGTGAATTTTGTTTTGTTAAAATTATGATAATTTTAGTGTTAATACTCCTTAAAAATGTTATTCGGCTTCAAAATAAATTTGATCGGTCAAATGGAATCTTGTTTATTCAATAATTAACATCTATATCTATCTATCTATCTATTTTCTATCTATTTATTAAAAATATAAAACTTCTATTTTTATAGATAATTTGCGTCACAAAGATAACAAATTTTTAACGTGTTAAAATAGGGGAACATGCGCAGCAACAACATTAGACACTTATCGTTAGAGCCGTAAACAAATCGAGCTACTCGTTTGTTCAACTCGACTTGATTCATTTAAAACTCAATTCAATCGAGTTGTTAAACGAGTCGAACTCAAACACAATTTTTAGATCGTTTAACAATTTAGGTTCAATTCAACTCTGTTTGAACTCAAAAAACTCGACCCAACTCAATTAATTTATACTATTCGACTCGTGTTTGACTCGACTCGATTTGATCACTTAAACGAGCTGATCTCAAATATAATATTTTGTTCGTTTAAAAATACATGTTCGACTCAACTCGATTTGTTTAATATAGAAGCTCAACTAGACTCGATTCAAGATTGACTTGACTCAACTCGTTTACAACTGTACTTATTACCTTCTAATTTTTATTTACAATATATTTACATTTTTTATTATTTTCACTCTCCTAATTAATGTAATTATCTATTTCTTTTCTTTTCTTTTTTATTCACAAGCATATTATCTATTTTCAATTTAAAAATATTTTTTAGATTATATTGTAATTTGCACATGCAATTGCTTGCATGGACCAGTATGTATTATTTGATATCAATGTTCTATGTTTAACTGTGATATGAGATCAATATGTTGTAAAAAATAAATAAATGTATAAAAGTGAGTTTACAGAAATATTATATAAGAGTAAGAGGTTAATTAGTTATAAGATTAGTCGAATTCTATAAACATGTTTTTTAAAAAATTTATTTGGAATACTTCTTTTAGTAAAACACTAACAGTAATTGTAACAATTTAATTTAAAATATTCTTAAATTCCAAAAAATAAAAAAATAACATACAAGTATTTTAACTAAAATACAAACTAATATATATTAAAATATTCAAAAAAAAAAAATACATACGCATTTATCCTTCCAACTCGGTAGAGAGGAGGGATTAGGAGATATCTCAAGTTTGATATAAAAAGGTCTTTATATTTTTTTACTTTATGATTTCTTTGATAAATCCAATCATATGCGTGAACCAACAATATAATTTGTAATAAATAGCCCATATTTGTCTTTTGAATAAAGTAATATTTACAATAAAAACTCAATTTATATCCATAACAATATACAAGGAAAAATATGGCATTTCTCAAATTCATATTATGAATATATTTACATTTTCTCTTTAACATTAATTTTTTTTTATAGATAAGGAGGTCTAAATTTACAACCTTTATTATATAGTAATGAGCTGTGTAGACTGTTTTAACTAAGTTGTGATAATTAAAAAAGTTACGTTAAACATTTCTTCTTAAATTACGTAAAGTTCACGTAATCAAAAAAGTTTAATATTATACATTAAAACATGAAAAAAGTTAGATTACATAAAGTTCACGTAATCAAAAAAGTTTAATATTATACATTAAAACATGAAAAAAGTAATAATGTAGTTTTTCATCCTTAAGGAAAATATATATTTACTTGAATCATCGATTTCACTTGTAAAATATAAAAAAATATATTAAAATCCCTCGTTGTCAAAGATGTTGGAGCATTAGAAACATGCTATTCTTTCAAAGTTCACATATAGGTCTTGAATTGTGTAGATAAAAAGATTTACATTTCATCAAATATGGCACATAATTTTCCAAAAAGTCATAAGAATTTTATGGGATTTTCCATTGTAGTCATCCACACGTGAAAAATAGCTAATATTTGGATTTCATAACCATGGTTATGACCTAGAGCATCTCACAAGCCGACCATGGTTATATAGTTTGGTAATACCTAAATGTCCATATAAAATCTACATAAAGAATAAAAGGGGAAAAAAGAATATAAAAAAGAAAACAAAATATTCCTCCAAAATTAGAGAGAAGAGGAGGAGAGACAGACGTTCAATGCTATAAAGCTGAAACAATAAAATAAAAGCTGAAAAATAAAAAATAAAAATAACTATCGGTGTCTCTACTTCGTCCGATGCTTCGAGATTTATCGTTCCTTTGATTTGTCGAGTCGTAGCTCAAATCTGGTATGTTTCGATCGGAGATTTGTAACGTTTAGAATAGAGATTTCTTATTTTTATCACTCTCGTTAAGGATCTTCACTGAATGAATGTATGTTCTTCATTTTCTTTGCGTTCTCTAAATAATTAATCTGTTTGTTTGTTTTTAATTGCCGATATATACATGGATTAATTGGATTTTTAATGGGTATGAAGTCTAGACATTGATTGTTGATTTTTTTTGGGTTGTGGGAATCTTTTGTTTATTGCTCAATTGTGTTTTTCTTTTTTTGCTGCAGAAAATTTTCTAATTCGTAGATTCCAATACTGAAAGGAGATTTACAGGTATGGTTATAGTATTTGTTAATTTAAAGAGTTCATTTCTTTGATTTACATTCACTTGCGGCAGATGGGTTTTTGATAATTTTTTGAGCTGCCCAATGCTTGTAGTAACAATGGAATTTATTTCTTTAATAAGTGATTGCTAAGTCATTTTGATTAATGGGAGTGGGATAATTGGGCTTATAGTATTGTACTGATATGATATTAATTTGTTAAAGCTCATTTTATATTTTTATTTTGTTAAAACAATCAGTCAAATGAATTTGCTAAGTCAATTGAGATGTTAATATTTTGTAGCTAATAATGGCTTCGATGGTTGCTAAGGCCTGCAATAGTAATTCCAGTCAGATGTCATCTTCTATTTTGGTGCAAGACAAGGGAAGTAGGAACAAGAGGAAATTCCGAGCTGATCTTCCCATTTCCGATGCTGGGAAGACAATTTCATTGCCTCAGAATGAGTTGTCAGGATACGAGTTTTCTGCCGAAAAATTTGAAAACCATGGGAACCCAAGTAGCTGTGATATCTGCTGCATCAATGACGAGCATTCTGATGCTCTGAAACTTGATCTCGGACTTTCTTGTGCAGTAGGAACATCCGAGGTGGTGGCTAGCAAGACGAACGAGGTGAATGTTGCAACTAATGAGCTCCAAGATGCCGATTGGAGTGATCTGACAGAATCTCAGTTAGAGGAGCTCGTTTTGAATAATTTGGATACGATTTTCAAGAGTGCGATTAAAAAAATAGTGGATTACGGCTACACCGAAGAACTTGCTACCAGGGCTGTTTTAAGGTCTGGTATTTGTTATGGGTGTAAGGACGCTTTGTCAAATATAGTAGATAACACTTTAGCATGTCTTACAAGTGGGAAGGAGCTTGATCCATCCAAGGAGCAGTATTTTGAGGATCTACCGCAGTTGGAGAAGTTTATATTGGCAGAACTGGTTTGCGTTATTCGTGAATTTAAACCTTATTTCAGCACTGGCGATGCAATGTGGTGCTTATTGGTATGTGACATGAATGTCTCACATGCCTGTGCAATGGAGAGTGATCCTTTCGGTAGTTTAGTTGGCGATGGGGCTCCAAATGGTTCTTCTTCTGCTGCTTCTGCTCAACCTGAAGTGAGAACAGAGACAAAAAATTCTGAAAACCTGATAAGTGTGTGTAAAGAAAATGCTTCATCTGCTTGTGCTTGTTCATCCGAGACACCTACTGTAACGTCAATTTCCTGCACTCATAGTTCCTCGGAGGCACCCACTATTACCATGCGCTCAAACTTGAAGCCAAAATCTTCCTCTGTTCTAAATGCACTTGTTCAAGAGAAAGAGAGCTCAAATTCTCTTGACAAATCCTTTACTGCTTCAGGAGCACCCAATTCTTCTGTTTCTGAAGAAAAGTTCAGCAGTGCCAGAAAAATATCTGGTATTACCAAGAGAGATTACATACTTCGACACAAGTCAGTTCAGCTGGAGAAAAGCTACCGGACTTATGGTTCCAAAGGGGCATCTAGAGCAGGAAAACTCAACAGTTTTGGTGGTTTGATTTTGGATAAAAAGATAAAATCTGTGGCAGATTCTACTGGTATAAGTGTAAGAAATGCCACCTCAAAGATTACTAAGGAAATCGGAGCTGATCTGCCTCAAGACACTGCACACAATAATGTTTTGACAGTCAATGGTCTCCCTCCTGCATTTAGTTTAGAAACTGTTAATAATACCATTTCTGCAATACCTATAACCGATTTTGCATCCACAAAACCCTCCCATCCTGCACTATCAGCAGCTGATACTGAGCTTTCTCTTTCACTACCTTCAAAAAGTAATTGTGCACAAATGCCTGCCAGCTACAATTCTGGAACTCCAAATTTTGGTTATGCTGGATTGCCATATGAAAAGCCAGTGGGGCAGTGGGCTCCACGAGATAAGAAGGATGAGAGCATTATGAAGCTGGCTCCAAGGGTGCGGGAATTGCAAAATCAGTTGCAGGAGTGGACAGAATGGGCTAATCAGAAGGTAATGCAGGCTGCTCGTAGACTGAGTAAAGATAAGGCTGAGCTAAAGACACTTAAACAAGAGAAAGAAGAAGTGGAGCGCCTCAAGAAAGAGAAGCAAACGTTGGAGGAAAACACCATGAAAAAGCTTTCTGAAATGGAAAATGCCCTGTGTAAGGCTAGTGGACAGGTTGAGCGAGCTAATGCTGCTGTGCGTAGGCTGGAGGTGGAGAACCAAGCACTGAGGCAGGACATGGAGGCTTCCAAATCACGAGCAGAACAGACAGCTGCAAGCTGTCAGGAAGTATCAAAGAGGGAGAAAAACACACTGATGAAAATTCAATCATGGGAAAAACAGAAAACCTTGTTTCAGGAGGAGCTTATAGCGGAGAAACAAAGAAAGGTCCAGCTGCAACATAGGCTGCAGCAGGCTTCAGATCTTCTGGAACTTCATGAGGTACATTTGTGCAAAGTTGTTTCTTCTTTTGTAGCTTACTCCTATTTTTATCTCCAAAGTGGTTCAAGGCAGATCACATCGTTGCAACCAGGTAGTAATGAAAATGATTATGGGTTGCCTTCTATTTGACACGGAGATATTTGCTCTTTGTTTTTTTTTATTTCCAAAAGGCCAAAATATACATTAGTACCCTGACATTTTGCCCTCTTTCTACATCAGGGTTTGTCATTAAATTTACTTGATCAGGGAATTGACCTTTTTAACTGATCTAATCCAATAGGGGTTTGCCATATTAGGAATTGGGGACCAATAGCAACTATATTTTCTCCACCCTTGCAATGCAAGCCTCAATCAACCAGCTCTGGTATCCATTTCCCGAATTAAGAATTGAAGACATGCCCACAAAGAACTGAAGAACAGTGGTAGGACTATGATTCTTATTTTTAATTTAAAGAAATATCTGTCCCAAATTTTAATCAATTTTAATCCCAACAATAACAAACATTGCTAATGATGCATGGCAATTGCCACGAGTAATATAATTTTAAAACACCCCCAAAAATAATACAGAGAAGTAATAATGTACTTCCAAAAGAGAATAAAACCTGAAGTGGATTACATTATCGATTGGAACTGAAAGGATGACACAATCGAACATGACATATGGATGTGGAGGAGAAAACAGCACAATCCTCAGTTTAGATTACATCATTGATGGGACCTGAGATTTGCCCTGAAAACATGCACTGTCAAACACGACATATAATTTTTTATTTCTAAATTAATCAAATACCTATAACCCTCCTCAATCCTGCCAATAACAACCAATGCTTATCAAATATCATGGCAATTATTGTGAGTAAACTCTGAAAACAACCATGAGATGCACCTTAAAAATTTTAAATTAACAACCCTAAAAGTGTAATATCCAATAGAAAATAAAATCTGAGATGGATTACATTAGGGATGGGGTCCTTGGATTTACTCCGAAAGCAAGGCAAATCAAGCACAACATATGGATTTGAAGGAAGAAATAACACAATCCACCCTTCCCTCTCTAGAGATCTTTTCTGTCACACATCATTCCAACCCTTCGGATCACCCGCTAACTCAACAGATAACATAGACTGACAAAGACCCAGCCATCATCATCTAATCCTCACCCACCGGCCAGATTGGAATAAGAGAGATTAAATTGGAAATTTTAGAAAGAAAAAGAAAGGGAGCGGAAGAAGAAGCTGTTGTCGTCATTATTCACCACTGCTGAAGCCACCTACAAAGTTGATGGTCTCCCTAATCTTGAACTGGATTCTCTCGCTCGTTATTTTCTTCTTCCGTTTGTGTATTATTTTATATAATTATTAGATTTGGATAATCTAATATGTTCTTCCTTTTCTGCCCTTCCAAAATTGCAATACTAAATTTGAATTTTTTTTCCCTGTTTAAAAAACATATTTACATGCCACATGTTGCAATTGTTTATTTTTTCTTCTTTTTCTTAGTATTTTTTTTGCTTATTTGATATGGGTTCTTCGGCTGCCAACCACAATTGGTTTGGGATAACGGAGATGAAGGTGTTGATCTTGCAATTGTTTATTGCGGAAACAATAAATTTTTGTGGACCCTGGAATTTCCACATTTGCCAATTGCCTAGGTTCAGAGGTTGAGCCTAGTGAATCCTAGTGCCTTGGTGGCAGAGCGCCTAGGCACCAAGTCAATTACCTATATCAGCGTCATACTTACGTTTATTTATGTGTTTGTAGATATATATTGCATAGTAGAGGTAAAGTTCAATTACATGATACATTACCAAAATAGGGAAAAAGGACTAATTTTGCTGGCGACCATTTAAATCAAGTAGAGTACTGGCTGGCAATTTGAGAGTGCATAAGCATAAGCTGGCCATGGCGATTTTCAGAACACCGAGCTCCATTTTCATTTCAAACAAATCGATAAGAATTTGATGTTGTTGATAGTATAGAGTAACAATGCTAAGTACCAAATTCCAGAACTGGACACCATAAAATGGAAGAAAAATATATTAGTTTGGAGAATAATTGGAACCAAGAAATATTGATCAATATGCAGTTGTCCAAGGAATGCAAATTTATACAATAATATGTAAGGTCTAAAAAGGCATCTAACCTATTTAAAAAGTGTTATAGTAATATGTTTATCGTCTCTTATAGAGGTATTGGAAACTTTTGTTATAATTTATAACATCCGTATTTAGATTTTTGTGCACAGTGCATCACACTTAATTTACTTGTTTGATTTCCTAAAGTTATTGCAATAAGTGATACTTAAACAAGAACATATATGGCAGTCATTAACTTTACCTATACACACACACATGTATGTGCGTGTGTTTGTGTATATATATAATACAATGATATAAATAGTTTGCACTTTTAAATGCTGAAAACACAGTTTAGCAATCTCTATGCTCAAGGTGCTCTCCTTGAGAAATTGAATGTATCGTTTCAAATTTGAGAATATCCTTCCTTTTTCCTTGTCAAACTTCAGAAAATTAATATAAAGGTAAAAAGAATGATTTGAAAAGGAAATTAGTGTTTAGCGAGCTGTTTTGAGCACTTTGTAGAAGCCCTTGAAGTGCATTGCTTGCAAATTGCAACTATTACTAGTGCGTTCTTTCCAACATATGTGGGTTTCTCTGATATACCCTTCCATGCTTTCTCACTGAAAAAGGTAAAATATTACAGGATAGATGGAAACGAGAAGAAAAGGCAATTGAAGAATTGCTTGCGCAGACCAGTTCTTTGAGAAAAGAGAGAGAACAAATCGAAGCTTCTGCTAAATCGAAGGAAAATGCAATCAGACTGAAAGCCGAGAAGAAATTGCAGAGGTATAAAGATGATATTGAGAAGCAGGAGAAAGAAATCTCCCAGCTGAGATTGAAGACCGACTCTTCAAAAATAGCTGCTCTAAGAAAAGGCATTGACGGAAGCTACGCTAGCAAATTGACAAATTCCCAAACAACTCCAACAAAGGACACTCCAACACCTTACAATTCAAAAATGGTAACTGATTTTGAGGATCAGTCTGGAACTGGAGGTGTAAAACGTGAACGAGAGTGTGTGATGTGTCTGTCCGAGGAGATGTCCGTGGTTTTCCTCCCGTGCGCCCATCAGGTGGTCTGCTCAGCATGCAATGAACTTCATGAGAAACAGGGAATGAAGGATTGCCCTTCTTGCAGGAGTCTCATCTTGCAGCGTATTTCCGTGCGTTTAGCTCAATCTTAAATGATCTGAGTTGAATTTTCCTAATAATAAGGTGTGACTTTTTTCCCCTTCAACTAAATAATGCTCAGAAATACCTCTTTGAAATGGTATAGACAGTTGAGCTTGCTACTTATGATCTGCTTAAATGAAATATAGTGCATCTTGTTTGGGCTTGTATACGATGGCATAATGCTTTGCCTTTCACCTAGTAAGTAACCATTTCATGGTGTTTGGTTTTATTTTACAACTATGATGTTGGTTTTTCTTTCTTTTTTTGGTTGTCTTTTGTTGGGTGAACTGCAGTATCTATTCCTTTTTGAAAAGTTGGAGTAGAATTTTTATGCTGATTGTTTGTTGTTACCTATGCCTAACAAGTCACAGAATTAGTATTGTTTCCCCCCCCCCGCGTAATTATTAGGGATCAAGGGAAATGGGCTTAGAGCTCATGTTTATTTGTGAATAATTTTGATTAAATTTTTTTAAAATAGAATAAAATACAATCAAAATGAGACCTCGTTTTAATTAATTTAGCTCACAAATAAGTAATTGTTATTACTATTATTTATTATTTGCAGGTTGAAACCCGACCTCTTGTTTACAAGAGATGGGCTAATCTCAAACGTAAGTTGCTCAATCATAATTTCGAAGTTTACTTGTATTTCATAATTTAGTTGTTACTAACACTGATTTTATTTTTATGCTTAAAGTAAATTTCAATAACTTCTACGTTTCTTGAACTATTCTGATTAGTTGTTTATAAACACCAGTGTGTTTGTCTATTTGAAAAACTTATATCTTCCTCCTAATTTAGGTGTTCCTTTTGTTCGACATGCATATCTAATATAAATTTCCTCGACATTCAACTGTTGATAATTGAGTAGAAGGGATTCGAGTAATTTCTTTTTGGAATCAGAAAACTTATGTTAAAAATGATTAAAACACAAAAAATTTAAAATTGAAGTGGGAAATGGAATGGTTTAACTGTATGATGCCAAACTCCGCATTTTGCATAAAATTATATGCGTAGAATTATTCATAAATTATGATTCTAATGTGTTCTTTTTTTCTTTTTTTTTTTCATTATTTACCAAATGCTACCAAACAAAGGTGACAACCTTGTTCTTGTTTTAAATAATTTTCTCACCCTTATTTTATTAAACAACTGAATAGAACAACTCGTATCTACACCATACTAAAGAGATTCACTCTCTCTTATAATTTCTTTTAAAGGTTACATTAGTATGAAATTATGAATACTTTTTTTTATATTACAAAAAATATAAACCCAATATTATTATCGAGCTTCCATCGTTCCAGTTTTTAATTCTTCCTATTAAATGGATCATAAATTTTGGGATGACTTATTATAAATCTGATTACATCTCATCCATATATAATTTATGCTATATCAATTTTAATTTTTGATTTTACATCTTAATGTGCCGTTAAAGAATCAAACTGTTTGCATTCAATTGTAGATTACAAGACCCGTACTCAACTTGTAAATTAAATAAAACTGGAAAGGTGTATGATTTGTTTTATATGCTTTAAATCAACTTTTTGTTTGCAGAAATTTACTTACTATCTCCGTTCCAAAAACAAATGATATTTTGGAAAAAAAGTTATTCTAAAAAAGAGGTGCATTTGAATTTTTTTTCTTTATTTTGCTATAAATTAAAAAAAATTTAATTATAAATTTATAAATCTCGTCATAACTTAAAAATTTATAACAAATTTTATGAGAAATTTTTTTATTTGTATATTTAATTTTTGGTCAACGATGCAAAACTAATAGTTGTCAAAAGTCTAAATATTACTATTTTTATGGAACACATGGAGTATTTTGTTTCATTAGTCATATGAGATTATGATTATCACAAACAATTTAAGAAATGACTTATCTACTTATATAGTTAAATTCACACTAATTTTGACAAATGCTCGTAGATTATATTATTTTATTTGAATAGTTCTAAAATTCTAATTTAGAAATTGACTACTCTTAGTGAACTCCATTAGCAAAATGATAAAATTTATGATTGTTCATAAGAATCAGCGTGAATTTAAATATTTAAATAAATTTATTCTTAAAAATTCTCATTAGCCATTTAAGTTGTTCATTACATATATGAGATCTATGGTTAAATATATATAAGTAGATAAGATAATGAGAGAACCAAGGGATTCCGCAACTCTCTCTGTGTCTGAAGATTAGCCACGTGGCACGCACCTCTTGGGCTAAAAGTATATTCCCTGGGTGGGGTTGGAGCGTTGGGCCCCACTACCTTAGCTTGCAGCTCACCAGGTCCTCATCAGCAGGACGACCATACGTTATTAAAAAGAAAATTCCTGAACTGTCCTCAAATAATAATTTATTTGTTATTTTATAATTTGCTAATGACATATAAGTCCTTCTATGCTTTCAATTTTATGAACCTTTTTCTTTAATTTTCTTCTCAAGCCTCGAGTAATTAGGATAGAGAATGGTACAGATGCTGAAACTCAAGAAACACCTACGAGAGAAAACGAACAGATAGCACATAGTATTAATTAAAACTGATTTCACATTATTTTTTTAAGGAAGTTGAGAATCAAAATTGATATATATATATATATATATATAATTTGTATTTTGATGGCTATTATTATACCACTATTATTTTATTAGCAAGAATTACAAGGTGTGATATGTTTACTTTTTACCTAATTCATCGTCTGAGAGGTTTGTTATATCTAGGTTTTATATTTATTTCACAAAGAACATTGTAATTGAGATACATATCATGGCATGCGAAACTGAATCAGGTAACACTAGAATTGTTCTCGGAGTATTGGAAGAGAGTAAGAGACATTTTGTTATATTAAACGGTTTAACATATTTGCATGATTTCTTGTTATATATATATGATACAGTAAAATATATCTCCCGAACAATAAATTTTCATTTATAATTCACATTCTTCATGTATATGAATCAATTTCTTTATAAACTAATTTAAAATTTGGAATGAAATAAAAGTAACTAGTAATTGACAAAACAAACTAATTTGGATTGTGAAGAATAAAGATACTCCTAAAGCTATGGAAACAAAGTACATAGGAAGTGGCCAAGAAGGGGTACTAATGGCACTCCAATATAAATAGAGAGAAACTTTTAAGTCGAAGTCGGTTATAATTAACAACCAAGAAATAATTGTAGTTTTATCACACACTCAATTCATATCACCAACAAAACTCAAACAATCAACTGCCATTCTTATTTCAGAAAAGCATTCTTCTTCTTCTTCCTCCTCCCCTTCAACTTTTAAGTTAATTCAGTTTCAGCCGCAAGCACATAACAAAAGTTATTCAATAATTTCTCCAGGCTCCAGGTACGTACATATCTAATCATTTATGGTCCCACCCAATTCAAATTCTTATGCAATTACACAACTTCATTAATTCAACTGGATCACTTGCTTAATTTCAATTACATAATCTTTCTTTTTTTAAAAGAAATTCTTATGAAGCTGTTGATTCCAATGATCAATGGAAATTACCTGCAGAATTGCCAACACTGATCAAAACTGTTTCTCTGCTTATTAATGTCATTAGTTTTTTTCTTCTTTAAATTCACGTCTATTAGATATATACATTAATTACCTCATTACATTTCTTAATAAATTAGAGTTGCATTGAACCTATTATTTTTCGCTTCAAATTTTATATGATCTCGATCGATCTTTACTCTAATTTTCCCATCTCATATGTTTTCCTTTACTCATTATATAGAACTTATTGACTTTTAAGTTGTTTTTCTCTCCCCAGTAATGTTAGACTTTTAAATTATTCTCCGACTCTACGAAGTATTAGGACCTTAAGAAAAAATCGGGTTTAACTTTTAAATCATAAAAATATTCCGTTGCGGTATGATGAAAGCTAGGGGTTGCTACTTTAAGAATTTGCAGAAGAGTATTACGATTTGAAACTGGAGTTGGGAGAATTACATCATTCATTGTCGCCAACCTTGTTATCTAAAATAATAAATACTACAAATAAAATTGAAATATATAAAAGGAAAAATGTCTCCAATTGTTTGGGGGGGGGGGGGGGGGGGGGGGGGGGGGGGGAAGGAGGGGAAATATGAGTTATTAGCCATTGTAAAATCAAAGATGGTAATGTTTTAGCCTAAATTTTAAAAATTATAAATTATTATAGTGTAAGAATCTACAATATATAAATTTTAAATTAAAACAAACGAAATCTATATATATGTTGGTCGTTTTAACAATTTTAGAGTATATTAATAGGAACCTAGAGTCTTTACAATATTGTCATTATACATTTATATTTTGAAATTTAAAACCGTGATCTTATCTTTTGGAAAAGAGGAATATAATGTGAAATTGTACAAATAAAAAGAAAGACTTTGAACTTGTTTTTATGTAAGCAAGCTAGCATTAATACAATTATTTGACTAAATTAAATCTTGTGTATAAATTTAAGCAGGGGAATATATACAATTAACTGGGAGAGCAAATATGTCTTCTACATCATCGTATGGGAAAGGCATGGTTGGGACAAAGGATTTGCATAGTTGTAAAATATTAAAGGAAAAATATGGAGAAAAGATGGAGCTTCTACGAGCCAATTACAGTCCAACATCTCTTAATGTGAGTCAGTGGTCCACTCGGGTTCGACTCGGTCGGTGCCACCAGCAGCAGGACTCACACGTTCATGCACCAAGGGGTCGAACCAGGTCCCAAGCCATTCTCACTCCAGTATCTGACCCCACCAAAGTTACAAATAAGGTACAAAATGTGCATTTTGGTTTGAAACATACAGATGAAAGACTAAAAATTAGTCTGTATATTGTAATAAATAAAATTAAAAATCAATGTAGGAGAAAATCTTAGCATCCGTCTCAGTTTTATTCCGAAAATAACTATATAGAATATGGTATGACTAAAATAAAAGAGTACGATTCACATAAAATGTCATTTCATATCATTTATAATATTTTTCGGGATGAAGTTGGAATTTACTAGGAATACTAATATTTATTCAATATAAAATCGTGAATAGCAGATAATGTATAAGACGGTAGTAATGACCAATAAAAGATATTAGGTAGATTTAGACAGTAAAAAAAAGATCTAGTACCTAAACGGTTATTATACTGGATTAATTGGAATTAGGCAGGGTTAGACGTTAGGCGGTAGGCGATAGGTGATAGAAAACCCAAGAACTTTTAGGACAATAATAATGAGTATATTTCTTTTAGAGGGTAATATCTCTGGTTCAAAATAACAGTAATTTTGACTTTTTGTACGTAAATTTATGTAATTTCTTTTATATGTTAAATATTTTATTTAATTTTAATTAAAAAATTTGATATAGGAATTAATATGAATAAAAAATTTACTAAAATAAAATATTTTATGTTAAATAATTTCTTTTATATGTTAAATATTTTATTTAATTTTAATTAAAAAATTTGATATAGGAATTAATATGAATAAAAATTTTTACTAAAATAAAATATTTAACATATAAAAGATATCGCATAAATTTACGTACAAAAAATCAAAACGATTGTTATTTTAAATTAGAGGGAATAATATGTAACTGGAGAAAAAGGAAAAATGAGAGAATATGAAAATTGAATAAAGTATCTAATTGAATAAATTTTTGCACACAAACTATTTCAAAAGAGAAACTCACAAAAGTGCATAAATAGAAAGAAATTAAATGGAAAGAAATTAATTGACTCCATTGATTAAAGAAGAAAAAGAGTAATAAATTTGTTCATGTGTCAATTTTTAATTGATTTGTGAGTTTTTCTTGTAAGTTTGTTTATGTGCATAAATAAGTTCTTTAAAATTAGATATATGTTTTGACTTCAAAATTAATGCTAGTTTAGTTTGTTCATGTATTGTAATCTTATCTATAGTTTATAACAAAAATATTTTGATCATAACATAGCTTTCATCCTAAAATTTCATCTATTTCACTAGTTTTAAAATTTAATATATTATCATTTAACTTATAAAATTAAAACGTATTTTTAATTTTAGATAAATTGAATAATTGATAAAGAAGGACATGGTTGTAAACGAATTGATTTGAACCGAACATATTTATAAACGAGTCAAGTTGAGCTGAGTCTGAAATTTTTGACAAACGAAAAATAGTGTTCAACATCGGCTCGTTTAACTATTCGAATGAGTTGATCTAAGTCAAACAATGTAAATTAGTCGAGCTAACTCGAATTTTCAAATTTGACTGAGTCAAATCGAATCTGAAATTTTTAACGGACAAAAAATTATACTTCCTCCGCCCCAAATTATATGTCCTAATTTGAGTTTGATATTTAAATTGACCAAACTTTGACTTATTCGCAAAAAAGTTGGATTCGTTTACCGGACAAGGTAATGAAAAGATAAAAAGATCGGAACAAGGAACAACATTTATGTTGTTTTGATGAACGTTTATTAAGTTTTGGGGACAACCGAATAGATAGAGATGACAATTTCGCCTGAAAAACTAATATTTCGCTTAACGATGATTCTAATGAAACTCGATTATTTGAATCTTATATGATTAGGGTTATTTGAACCTTATATGGTTAGAGTAAGATATTGGATTTACCATTTCACCCCGTTTAATTCTTACTCCGATCCGTTTATATATAAAGCATATTTTATAATAATTTTAGAAAATTTTGTAAGAGAATAATATAAAAAAATAAAAGAAATAAATAAATAAATTAAATTAAAAAAATAATTTTAAATAACAAAAAGATAAGAACTTAAATTAAAAAAATAATTTTGGCTGAACCTAAACTTATTCGCGAAAAGGCTGTATTTGTTTACCGGACAAGGTAATAAAAAGATAAGAAGATTGGAACAAAGGAACAGTATTTATGTTGTTTTGATGAACGCTTATTAAGTTTTGGGACAACCAAATAATAAGGATGATAATTTCACATGAAAATATATTTCGTTCAATTCCAATCTTAATGGAACTATATTATTTGAATTTTATAGAGTTAGGATAAAATATTTGACTTACCATTTCACTTTGTTTAACTTTTACTCCAATTTGTTTATATATAAAACATATTTTATAATAATTTTAGAATATTTTGTAAGAGAATAATATAAAAAAATAAAAAAAATAAATAAATAAATTAAATTAAAAAAATAATTTTAAATAACGAAATAAGTGAAATAAATTTAATAGAAACATTAATGGAACGAAACAAATTTAAAAAATTATATAATTTTAAGAGATAAAATTTAAGAATAAGTCTCTATTTTATACTCGTCCCGTTACCTACTTGCGAATCGAGAAAGGTTGATGGTTCATCACTTCATCTTATCTCATTGAACCATTCCCCAATGCAAATCTCATCCCCAACGTTGGTCCACGCCGACGTAACATTATTATCCTCTTATATGGAATTTTTTTGTAATATAATTCCTCTATTTTAAAATTAAAAATATATTTTTAAGATAAAAGGTTTTAAAAGATATTTTTGTGTTTAAAAATAAAATAAAAAAAATAAATAAATATATATATATACATATATATATATATATATATATATATGTATGTATATACATATTATTTGAAATAATATTAATGGCCGTGATCATTAAGTAGTGGAAATAAGTAAAATTAGTTGGAATAGTGAAATCAAAAATAATATTTAAGAAATTTCATGATTTTTAATAGTATAAAATAAAAATATATTTTTAATTTAAAAAAAATAAAAAAAATATGTATTTCTAATTTTAAAATGGAGAGAGAAATATCTTGTTTTGGAATTACTTCCTCCCTCCAATTCGATTATAAAAAGTTTAGAGTTATACACAAATACTATATAATATATTAAAAAAATTATTTGAAAATATTTTCTTTCAACATATGCATTAACTCTTTATTCTCTTAACAAGGGAATTTAGAAATAAATATATTAGTTCCCTCCTAAAAAGTGTGAAAACTTACTTAATGAGAAAAAATAAAAATATAAAACGCTTTATTTGATAGAAAGGAGTGAGTATTTTTATTTGAAGGGTAGCCGAGTTAAATTTAAGTTTCGGGATTCTATAAATTAGAGTATTACCACTAGATTCTTAATGGATTATCTAATTTCAGACTCTATCAGCATCTTTACTATATAAATTATTTTTTATTTTAATTTAGAGACTCTAATACAAAGTTGATCTTTATTTATTATATTTTAAAAATATCAAAAATAGAAGTAATAACAAAGAACAAAAAGGGTGAAGGCGAGTAGTAGATATGGACGAGGGCATCAGCTTCAATTTCCAAGCAGGAATTGATGCGCCTCTCTCTTTTGAATCCGTTGTCATATAGCGAAATGGAGTTGAGCTGTTTCTATTACTATTATCAATACTATGGTTTTGTTTCACCCTCCACTCTAGAATGAAAGGGAACATTTTTTAAAGATAAATCACAAAATCTTATAATATAAATTATAAAAAAAAAAAGAGTTTGCTGAATGTAAAATGGGTCACAGAAATTAACTTGATTAATTATTTATATTTTTCTTTAAAAATAATTATATATTTTAAAAATCTAATTAGTACTTTATCAAATTTGAAATTAGAGTTACATTTTAATTCATACAAAATAAGTTTGTAAAATTTAAACTGAAATATCATAAAATATACAAAAAATATTCTTAAATACAAATTTTTATACTTTAATTTTTTTTATAAATTTATTATTACAAATAAAATATTAAGATTTATAAATGATATTACGTTAAAAGAGAAATATATTTCTGATTTTGAAACGGAGAGAGACGGTAGTTTATGTGGATTTCGCTGAAATTTAAAAAATCTAAATCAATTTTTAATATGAAAAATTTTGTCAATAAATTCCAAATGATCAAATGTTCCTTTCATATTTAAAAAGAAAAAATAAATTTTTTTTTCTGGGGGCGCTAAACGGGGATAGGTAGTATGTCAGCGCCTACAACTGTACAACACGCACTTTGTCTTTATCCATTAATATTCAACATAGATGCATGCATGAATGTCACTATATATGGCTTGTTTCTTTATATCATTGTTCTATAATCTAACTATACATCTTTTCTTTTATTGCAAAAGAAAAAAAGTCTGCAGTTCTTAGTAATGGGAAGTACCATGAAGGTAACATTCCACTGCTCATAGCCAAGTAAAAGAAATTGCTTCATAAATTCAAGGACCAACACTTTTGGTTCTTAATTACTAATTGTACTACTCAATTTTGACTACACACACATACATCTCCATGGAATTATTTCTTGCAATTTCTTCTTAATCTAATTAGTATATCAAATGGTGTACTTTGGTTACTTAGGTTGATTATACTTTATTATGTTTCTGTTCGTGTCAGTTTAAATTTTAAAATTTTAGAATTTTAATAATATTATTAAAATTTAGAATCTCAAAATTTAAGTTAAAATAAACGAGTTATTTATGTGACATTCATTTTTCTTTCTGGTTGATCAGAGAGTGTTCACATTTGGGAAAGGAAAGAGTGATGGCAACAAGGGCATGAAGTCCTTGGTAAGTGATTTCACTAATTTCAAATCTCTTTGATCTTTATATCTATCTGCATAATCCTACATAATGTTTATGTAATTGTAATTTCTTCTTTGTTTGTGCTTGTAAACTAGTGTTGAGTGCATATAAACATACAAGTGCCGGTTAAGTTTGTCATCTACTTATTGGGATATGATACTGTGATATGTGTGTGTGTGTCTATATATATACAACACAAGGGAACTTTTTTAAAAAAAATAAAAAAAATAAATAATACTGTGATATATATCCTCTTCTGATAAACAAATTTTGGTATTGGATAATTGATAATCTCCATAGTAATTTTCCTTCGGGTTCCATTTCAATTTTCTCAGTCAATTTACAAAATCCTAAAAACCAAAATTTGATGCTGATATAATTGATTTTGGTTACTGCATAATTAACTTGTAAACTACGTAAAAGTGTTACTACGGTCAAGATTTGTTGATTTAAAAATTTTAATTAATTCACATCACATTATGCATTTCAATTTACGTACTGTAGGGTTTTGTGGGACAAATGTAATTGATTCAGTTGATTGAAAGATGAATAAACACGATAATTATTCTTGAAGATGTTGATGGACATTCATATATTATTGTATATTAACTTACATGTATATAACTGATTTAGCTTGGAGGGAAAGGAGCAAACTTGGCAGAAATGGCAAGCATTGGTTTATCAGTGCCTCCAGGGCTCACCATATCAACAGAAGCTTGCCAAGAATATCAGAAGAATGGCAAAAAACTGCCACCAGGACTATGGGAAGAGATAATGGAAGGCTTGGAATGCGTGCAGACGGACATGGGAGCATTCCTTGGCGACTCATCTAAGCCTCTTCTTCTATCTGTTCGCTCCGGTGCTGCAGTAAGAACAGGAGCTGTTTATGATTTTATAGTTGGTTGATTTTGTATACTTTTTGTTTTCTTATTTTTGGATAATTTTTCTTCACATTTGTAGATTTCGATGCCTGGTATGATGGACACTGTATTGAATCTTGGACTTAATGATGAAGTGGTTGCTGGTTTGGCTTCAAAAAGTGGAGAGCGTTTTGCGTATGATTCTTTCAGGCGGTTTCTAGACATGTTTGGGAATGTTGTGAGTAATATTGTCCAAGTTTTTACTCGATTTAGCTTGATATTACCTAACTAACTGTTCATAGAGTGATTGATAACATGGTCTAGGGGATATGTTTTCCTATAAAGCTCTTCACAGTTGTGTGTTTGATTGAAGGTGATGGGAATTCCACACTCCTCATTTGAGGAAGAATTACAAAAAATGAAAACAGCAAAAGGAGTAAAGCAAGACACTGAGCTAACAGCTTCTGATCTTGAAGAGCTTGTAGAGCAATACAAGAATGTCTATGTAAAAGCTATTGGTGAAAATTTTCCTTCAGGTATCAAGTACGATCACCGATATCTTATGCTCCCTTCATGCAGTGTTAACATGATAGTGCTCGGACTAGTTAACATCATATATGAACTTCATGCTACATTATAATCTAAAAGTAGAAAAGTTATCCGAATTAATTTTGAATGGACTAAAAAGAAACTGTATATCTAGTTTTGGAACAGATTGCTAAAGCTAAGTGCTTTTGTATGTCTGCAGATCCAAAGAAACAGTTACTGCTTGCTATTCAAGCAGTTTTTGATTCCTGGGACAGTCCGAGGTCCATCAAGTATCGGAACATCAACCAGATAACAGGGTTAAAGGGAACTGCTGTAAATATTCAATGCATGGTGTTTGGGAATATGGGGAACACTTCAGGTACTGGCGTTCTCTTCACGAGGAATCCAAGCACCGGTGAAAAGAAGCTCTACGGGGAGTTTCTAATCAATGCTCAGGTCTAAAAAGTGCTGACTCGTATATGGTTATTTTTTTGTAGTCAATATGAATATTTCTTATAATGATTCTATGAGTTGGCTGATAAGCAGCTTTGAATAGGGAGAGGATGTCGTTGCTGGAATTAGAACACCTGAGGACTTGGATACCATGAAAAATTGCATGCCTGAAGCTTACAAGGAACTTGTGGAAAATTGTGAAATCTTAGAACGACATTACAAAGAAATGATGGTAAAATTGTCAAGTACAGTAGGCAACTGATATTTATACGTTTTCAGTGTCTTGCACTCTTTTTGGTCAGTCAATTGTGAGCATCAAGTTCAAATAAATTTCAAATCCACGAATTTTAGATGTTACGTGTTTTCATTAGATTTGATCTTGTTTCAACTGATGTAGATTTTATTGAGGCATAATCTTGAATTTACTGAAATGCTGTTTGTTCTGTTTCTGTATTTAGGACATTGAATTCACTGTTCAAGAAAATAGGTTGTGGATGCTACAATGCAGAACTGGCAAACGTACAGGCCAAGGTGCGGTGAAGATTGCTGTAGACATGGTTAAGGAAGGGCTTGTTGATAACTATGCAGCAATTAAGATGGTGGAGCCACAACATCTTGACCAGCTACTTCACCCACAGGTATAGAGCCAAAAACTACATGCTACGCAGCTAAATGCTCTTATCTTCTAAGTAACAGATGCCATTTTAACTATCAAATGCTATTATATCACGTCTTTTATCTTCTTAACGTCTTTTATCTTCTTAGCAACTTTATTGAGATCACATATGTTGTTTACATTATTGTCTGTGCCATCGAATGCTTTGGATAATGGTTTTACATTCATTAATATTCTAAAATCTCTTTTAGTTTGCGGATCCCTCTGCTTACAAAGACAAAGTGGTGGCTATGGGCTTGCCTGCATCTCCTGGAGCAGCAATAGGGCAAATTGTGTTCAGTGCTGAAGATGCTGAAGCATGGCATGCTCAAGGAAAAAGTGTTATCTTGGTACGCTAATATCGGCTCTTATTTTGACACACCTGAGAACCATTACTATTGTGTGATTACTCCAAGTATGTTAACAACTCGTTCTGTGTTAAATGTTGATGTTGAACTCTTGTATGATTATTTATTAAAGGTAAGGACAGAAACAAGTCCAGAAGATGTTGGAGGTATGCATGCTGCTGCTGGCATCTTGACTGCTAGAGGTGGAATGACTTCTCATGCAGCTGTAGTAGCCCGTGGCTGGGGAAAATGTTGCATTTCTGGTTGTGCTGATATCCGCGTGAATGACAGCGAAAAGGTAAGATTTTGAAATTTTCAATGTAGGGCTTATAGTGTTTTTAGTAGTACATACATTGATAAATTCATTGTCGTAAAGGTGGTTGTGATTGGAGACAAAGTGATTCCTGAAGGAGAATGGCTTTCGCTAAATGGTTCTACGGGGGAAGTGATACTTGGGAAACAACCTCTTTCTCCTCCAGCTTTGAGTGGGGATTTAGAGGTGTTCATGTCTTGGGCTGATGAAGTAAGAAGGCTCAAGGTACTGCTTTCACTTAACTAAAAAATTATGGATTATGTTTATTCAAACAATACATGATATTTCAGAAACCTTCGGACTGACTGAAGGAGTAGTTTGTGCTCTATAGGTTATGGCAAATGCTGACACACCTGAAGATGCACTTGCAGCTCGAAAAAATGGTGCTCAAGGAATTGGACTCTGTAGGACAGAACACATGGTAATTCTGTTTCTTCAATTTCATAATGTTTCTGTTGATTTAGGACCCTAATCGGTTTGGGAGAAATATCAATGGTCTTCAATTTTCATAATAATCTTGTCATCAAGTCCATTGCTCATACTTGCTGCCAAAATGGCCTATCAAAATAAACAAATAAATTTCTTAATCTGTTTCTGTCGAGTTGGGTTATGGAGTATACTAGTCCATAAATTATCATTCTTGGATTGTTGCAGTTCTTTGCTTCTGATGAGAGGATAAAGGCTGTGAGGAAGATGATTATGGCCGTAACACATGATCAGAGGAAGGCAGCCCTAGACCTGTTGCTGCCTTATCAAAGATCCGATTTCGAGGGCATTTTTCGTGCAATGGATGGTACCATTCTTCCAACTTTTACTTGAGAGTATTATTAGAATAATATAGCTACAACAATCTGAAACTGGTTTTTGATAGGGAACTCTTCTTCAGAATCACATTTCAAGTGCTTTTGTAGAAAGAGCCATAATATAGTCGATGCTGTAATGTTGAGCTACTTTAAATTCTCCCGTCTATGAAAATGTGATGAATTATTTGAATTTCAGGTCTTCCAGTGACAATCCGTTTGCTAGACCCTCCACTCCATGAGTTTTTACCAGAAGGTGACCTAGAGCATATTGTTGGTGAACTAACCAGAGAAACTGGAATGAATGAAGATGAAGTTTATTCAAGGATTGAGAAATTATCAGAAGTGAATCCCATGCTTGGTTTTCGCGGATGCAGGTTTGCTGGCCTATTACCTTTTAAGCTTCTTGATCTAACTTTTGTCGAAAAAGTCCTTTAACTAGCTGTTCATCATACCCTCCTCTACTTGTCATTCTTTTGAAGCATATCTGTATGACATTGCTCCTCTATCAGATTATGGTAATGAACAAATAGTTGTGATAAGTGTGATCGCCATTCTGTATGATGAAATTCTACCAAATTTCAGTTGTTCATAGAGTTGAATTCGTATGTATACAGGCTAGGAATTTCATATCCGGAGCTAACAGAGATGCAGGTTCGGGCAATATTTCAAGCTGCCATCACTATGAGCAACCAAGGGGTGACAGTCCTACCAGAAATAATGGTTCCCCTTGTTGGGACTCCTCAGGTAAGTGATTCTCTTCATTTGTTCCTAAAATTGCCATTGAGTTTCCAATATTACCTCTTTTAATGTCCGTCATTACTTGAAAAAAAGAAAAATCTTTTGGTTCACTTATGCTGATTTCATTAAGTCATGTTGGACGAAAACTTGAATTTTGATTTGTAATTCATAATAGACTAATATTAACTTGTTTTTGAAACAGGAACTAGGACATCAAGTGAAATTAGTTCACAGTGTAGCAAGAAATGTATTCTCAGAAATGGGTTCCTCATTGAGCTATAAGGTGGGCACCATGATAGAGATCCCTAGAGCTGCTCTTGTTGCAGATGAGGTATTTTGATATGATCTATCTGTCAAAAACTTATGATGCTCTTGACCTAACATGCTACATATCCAAAATTTCATATGGATGTAAAGCTACATATAAAACTTATATTATGAAAGAATTCTTTTTATCCTTTTAAAGTCCACAAATGTCGTTTAAGTATCACCTTTATATTTTCTGGCCTCATATTCTTTTAAATACTATTGGTAGATTGCGAAGGAAGCTGAGTTCTTCTCCTTTGGGACAAATGATCTTACACAAATGACATTTGGTTATAGTAGAGATGATGTTGGCAAGTTTCTGCCCATATACCTAGCTCAAGGCATTCTCCAAAGTGATCCATTTGAGGTTGGTAGTGCAAACATACTGAAATCACAAAACTTTTTATACGTAATATTAGATTAGACAAATGGTTAGGTAAGTGAGTCATCAATGGGTAATGGATAACCATTTAGTGCGTAAAATTGTTATGCATGTACCTGTTGAATAACCCATTTGCCAAGTATAATTCGTATATAATCTTACAATTTTTGACATGATATTGAAACTTAAAGCTTCATTTTCTTAATATTTAGAAACAATCCTATTGTCACAGGTGCTAGATCAGAAGGGTGTAGGTCAACTTGTTAAGATGGCAACTGAAAAGGGTCGAGCAGCTAGGCCAAGCTTAAAGGTGAGCACCAATGTTGTATTTCTGGAAGTGCTTGAACTAATGAAAAGTTGTAGAAACTTATTGTCCATTTTTAGTATTTAGTTTGATGAAGAACTTGTTCAAAAGGCTAACAGTTTTAAGAGTCAGTATCTATGCATGTATGCCACTAGAACATCTAGTTCTTTGTTTGTTGCACTGTTGGGAATTCAATATATGTGTTTCTGAAGAACTAATTTGCTTAATGCTGATACAAAAAAAGGTTGGAATATGTGGAGAGCATGGTGGAGAGCCTTCTTCTGTTGCATTCTTTGCGAAGGCAGGACTGGATTATGTATCTTGTTCTCCATTCAGGTAAAAAGCTCTAGTAACCCTCCATTTTCTTGAATTTCATGATATAAACACAAACGATTTATTATCTTCGATTCCCTTTTCTTTTTCACTTCTCAAGTGAACTCAAAAACTGCGAAAAAAAATTTTCCTTTCGTTGCAATTACCCTAGTATCATATACAAGTTTTTTTTTCCCCCTTTTTTGATAAATTTTATAAAAAGTTTGCAGTTTTCTGATAGATATAATGTTTGATTGCTTTAATTTGCATGCAGGGTGCCCATTGCTAGGTTAGCTGCAGCTCAAGTTGCTGTATAAGGGTGGGTTTCTGGGAGTGGGAATGTGCTCTATAGTGCTCTACCTTCAATTACAATATTGTTGGTATTGAGATGATGTATATAAATAATCACATTTGCAGATAAATGACTACAATATATATACAAGTCAAATTAGGAAAATCATCCCAATTCCTCGTATATTTAGAAGAGGATTGTGTTGGTGCATGTCTTTATTTTGTTTCATTCTCCCATAATAAGTTCCTCTGCTGCATTGTGTTCTGTTCTTCTACAATGGAGACACAACTGACCTGGTTGTTGCTATATAAACCCTTTTAAGAGATTCTGGTTTTTATTTTTAAGTATTAAATGCAAGACATGCAGAACGATGAATGTATTAAAATTGTTTTTCCTTTTATATGTTTTTTTGGTGGCCATATTATCTAGTAGAATAATAAGTGACTTTTGCCGTTAAAAGTTTTGCTAAATGTCAAACTATTCTGACATCACACTTTTTATTCTGATAATATTTATATTTTTTTCACCCTCAAAATATTGTGCAACTCAAAAAATATAAAATATAAAAAGAATTAATAAAAACAACTTAAAAACACAAAATATGAACTCCCTAAAAGAATGTCTGGAGTAGTTCTCTTCTGGAGCCAAATTAAGGTGCGATTCAGACAACATATAATAATGTAAATTGATTGAAATATTTTCAAAATCGGATCCAAGCAGTTTAAAATAATTGGAACTTTTAAAAAATAAGGGGCAAAAAAGAAAAATGCAGTAACATAGGAAGGAGTAAAAGAAGTATTCTCTAAAACTCTATGACAGTCAAATTAATTAATTTTTAAGTTTTAAAATTCTATAGCCCATGATAATAACACTTGGGGGCCCACACTCGTACAACTATAAAATTTAAATTTTATTAATTGTCTAAAATCTTTTATAATTATAAATTTTTTGGTTAATTTATAATTATAATTTATCACATGTATATTTATAAAATATTAAAAATCCCAAGTCAAAAAACTGTGAATTCGACTAAACAATTCGTCAATCTGAAACTGAGGGAGTACCATCTGATTTGTACACGACGTCGTAGAAAGTCGTCGCTCTCCTCGCACTACTGAATCTCTGCTCGCCTCCGAAAGAAGGGCAACGCCGCCTGAACTCTGTCGTTTTTCTTCTCCGTCGAGCTTCACAGTCTCTCTACAACCTACACACACTTCGAAATGGAGGAAGAAGAGAAGGGGGATAAATCTGGAGGAGTTATAGAGAGTTATGTGGTGGTACACAACATAGCCAAGCGGCACAACGTCGGCACTCTTGCTCGCAGCGCCACCGCTTTCGGCGTCTCCGAGCTCATCCTAGTAGGCCGTCGCGACTTCAACTCCTTCGGCAGCCACGGTTCCACCTCTCACCTCCGGTTCCGCCACTTCCATTCTCTCTCCGACGCTCGCCTCTTCCTCAAGGTCTACTTCTGTCTCTACTGTTTTTGTTTTTAGGGTTTCTAAATACACTTTTTGAGGTTTGTATTTTTTGTTTTGGTGTGTTCTGATATTAGGAGAAAAATTGTGACATTTGTGGAGTAGAGATTACTGATAATGCGGTTGCTGTAAATCATCACCCTTTTAAGAGAAGCACCGCTTTTCTTCTGGGCAACGAGGTATTACTTCTAAGTCTATTAATTGTACTACCATCAATTTTCCCTTCATTCTGTTGTAAATTTCTTTGCTCAACTCAAACGGAGTATATTGCTTTATATTTTTCTGTAGTTTCTTATTAATTTCAATCGTCAATGGAATTTTCTGCAATGGCTGCCTCTGATGTGCTATATATGCCTGATTTCTCTTTTGTGTACACAAATTAAATATCACTGACCAGCCAACAATGGTTGGTTCAGCTGGTATGGTTTGAGTAAGGCTTCGGATTGAATCCCGCAGACAGCAGTCTATCTTGGTGGACGATTGGTAGGTGCTATTGTAAACACCCACATTCCCTGCTCTCAGAATGGGGTAGCAGCCTTCAAATTTTTTAAGAACAAAAAAATAAAATAAAATGCATCATGAACCAAATATGATAGCAATATATGTATTTCAATCACCTTAAAACAACATAGTGACTGATTCTTCAAAAGCTGATGTGATTATTGACTTTTTATCTTTTGAATATCAAACAATGTGTATCAATTGGCAAGATGAACTGATTTTGATGACTAGATGGGTCTATAACAAATTAACAATAAAATTGCCTGGGTGGTTTTCTTGAAACTTATTTTTACTAAAGTGATAAGTTATACTTTTCAGTTTAAAATTTTATTAGATAACATATTGTGTTACTGACTTACTGGACGTAATGGTATTCGGGCATGGCCTGTTTTCTCTTTCTTGATTTCACTTCTTCTATAGCTATCTTTCTAGTTTCATTTTTCTTCTTCTTCGGCTTCACTTGACATTAACTCATCCAAGTTATGTATTTTCTTGACATATTCATCGGTCTTTTGGATTAGCATGTTTGGAAACACAGAAGCTGTTTGAATATTGATTATTGTCTTCGTTAGAGTAAATATCTATTTTCAGCCATATTAGGAGTTGATGTTTTATGCTATTATCTTGTAGGGAACGGGGCTTTCTTCTAAAGAAATTGAAATTTGTGACTTCTTTGTTTATATTCCACAATACGGATGTGGAACTGCTTCTTTGAATGTCACAGTTGCAGCCTCCATTGTCTTGCATAACTTTGGAGGTAATCTTCTTAACCGTATGTCTAAATACTTTGTGCTCATTTTGCATGTTTCTTGGAGGCATTATTTATTCTCTCATACTACCAGTAATCAAGAGAATTAGATCAAGTTTAGGATAATCATGTGAATAGTTGTAAGATGTATAGCATTTGACAAAACAATGGCTTAAATATTTCACTGAATAATTAGCACCTATTTAGTCATTCTTTGTGCATTTTTGTTCTTCTCTGAATATACTTTCAAGGCACGTCTATATACATTTCTACCTTCGTAGTATAGTATCCCAAGCAACTTACAGCTGCCAGATGGTCCTGTAGTGTGGATAGTGAACCGTGAAACAATGTACGGGGTTAGAATTATATCTTAAAGATAGGTCTGATGTGTATTCTGCACCTGTATGTCCACCTTTCTCATTTCCTGTAACTAAAGAATATAAATCTACCATAAGCAAGCAGGTGTCTTGGTGAATCAGTACCCTAGTAACTTTTCTAGGTGTAATTTGTAGAAAGATAATTTTAGCAACATAAATGATGGGCCTGTAATTACTTGAGAATCTTAGATATAATTATTCTCAAAGGTCCACAATTCTTCTGATACATGTTTTTCTGCTCTCTCAGTTTGGGCAGGCTTCTCTGAGAGAACTCGTGATGGGAACAAGTTTGTTGTGGCTGAAAGACCATTAAAGCAGGCAGGAAGAAATTACTGCACAGAGACGACAGAAACTATTATTGAGGAGCGGAAATTAAGAAAAGAAAATGCTTTAAATGGGTTTTTTGACAAGAGTGTAAAAGAAGATTCACCTGGCAATCTTCTGGATGCCTTGTTTGATGAATAGTGGTTAGAGAAACCGAATGCATAATTTCACCAATAGAGCAAATTTTTGTGTTTGACATCCAAGCTGTCTGATGATTTGCGATAATCCAGATTCCTCTGCTGCTGCTGCAACTTCATCTATCTGAGGAAGCGAACAGATCAGTCACTTTATTTATAGGAAAAATCCCAATTAAAGGAGACAATTGAATGTGAGAGATGTTTAATGATTTGTATCAGTTCCATGTGTTATGGTTATTGAAGATATTTACAAGTATAGTTAGCCTTCTCTATGTTGTATTTTAAGAAATCTTCAGGTAATATTTTTAATTTTTATATCATATGGCACCAAAATAAGGCTCTACACATAGAGACAAACTCACACGAAAGTTGGTTCCATACCAAGTCAATGTACCAATTCCATAATTAGATCGTATATATCCCGAAGAGCCATGATTAACCATGTTAATATGATTGCAGCTCAGCTGAACAAGTCAAATATTCCCTATGAAGATTACAACCCGGAAAATTTTCACCAGTTTGGAGCTTCGTTTCAACATTTTGGTGGGTACTGTAATATGGTAGGGATTAGTTTAGTTAACATTTGTTGTAATTTGGGAACAATACATCTGCCGCCTTTACTTTTGTGGTATTCATTCTCCATGTATTATTGGGTCCTCATTAATCCAGCAACGTTACCATATCACCCGAAATGGAGCCCAAGTCAGGCCCCACAAGGCCACTTTGTGTTTCTTACTTTTATGCCCCGCCATGGCATTTTGCTTACAAGGACAGTCCAGCCATTTCACCCCTTTTATGTCCCCACCACATGCATTATATGTGGGCATTTTATTTTTAGGTGCTCAGCATTTCCGTTAATCCAGTCTCTGTCATTAGTCATTACTGTAACACTTGCAATGCGATCTATACTCTAGAAACTCCAATTTAGTGCTTCACAACTGCTCTCTCTCTCTCTCTCTCTCTCTCTCTCTCTCTACCTTTTTTGACTTAATGCTCATTAAGCAGTAGTATAGGCCTTTTTGATAACTCATCATTCACTAACATCCAACGCGAGACACACACAAATAAAAGATGTTATTAGAGGTGGCCTCTTCGCCATCCTTCTATTACCCAATGATTTTTAATATCTGTCCTGACCTCATTAAGACAAATACTAGTGATATGTCAAACATTATTAATCTCTTCATTTAGTTGAGTTCAATGTTTTCAATTATATATTTCAGCAATTTTCTGCCTATTGAATAAAAATAATTCGTATTTCAGCAATTTTCTACCAACTTGCAAAGACATTGTATTCCGTAAAAGAAATCAAGCCAACAACACAAGGAAATAGTTGCTCAATAGTCAACATAATCCATTGAATATTAGTTGCTTCCGTTTGTCTACTTACAATAGGCATAATGTGCTTCACACAAACGTAAATCAAAAGATTTTCCATTAAATAATTGTGATGAAGAATCAGAAACGAAGAAATTCTATTTTTCGCCGACTTTTTTAGATTGAAATAATGGGGTTGAAAAAAATAGAACAATTTTCTTAATTTTATTTTTTTGAGTGATTTTTATTAAGATTTCCTATTGAGTTTTAACAAAAGTCCAGGTTTCACAGGTAGGAGTTGGTGAGTATTGTTGTCATGAAAAAAGAAGCTCAACAAATATCACTCCCATTGTCAACCTTCATCTCAATTCTTGGAGCAGTTGGGATGAGTTTTTGTCTTCATAACTACCTTTTCCCCTTCTCTCTCCACATTTTCAACAAGAACCCCACCTCTTTTGTCATAACCTTTGCATGATGCTATAAACTCGTACATTCTCACATCATAAAACCTTACTTACCAAATTAAGAAGCAACCAAGGCAGTCTCCAAGAATTCTTGATATTCATCATGCCATAAAACACAAATTTACATATATTCTGCTGAAAAAAACTATCTAAATGTTGCAACATTTTCGCAGGAAGCTTTGTCACCTTTGTTCAAAGATAAGGTGGCTGATATGGAGGCGTTCGAAGCCTAAAGTTGTTATCAGGAGATTTGGAAAGCTGAATCAAAAGGGTACTCAAGGTAAGCGAAAACCGATCAACAAATTTGCATCTCGGAAAAATGACCTTGTTGGTAGTACTGGTGCATTGTTGCAAAAGTCCATTCGTGTGGCCACTTTCAATGCTGCCTTATTCTCCCTTGCACTAGCTGTTCCTAAAGCTGAGAAATCAGTTGTTTTCATCAACGAAAATGATGATTTTTCGACAAATGATGGTCTTGACAAGTCTCCGAATAATCATCCCAAAAGCATACTAAAGCAATCTCCTTTACACCCTTCTTGGAGTGGTAACACTACTCCTGAACACTTTGCTAATCAGATTAGTAAACGGAAACTGAGAGTTTCGATTAATCTCCCGGATAACGAGATATCGTTAGCTCATAATAAGGTTCTCAGTGTAATCGAATCGCCTACAAGACAAGCAAGTGCCAGAAACCATGGTCCAATGAGATCTCCAGTTAGTATTCCATTTGGTATGACAAATTGGATGAATGATGGGAGCTTGATAGGAACTAGGACAATTCTTGATGTGCTGAAAGAAGTGGATGCTGATATCTTGGCTTTGCAAGATGTGAAAGCTGAAGAAGAGAAAAACATGAAGCCTCTTTCTGATTTGGCTTATGCTTTGGGGATGAATTATGTGTTTGCTGAGAGCTGGGCTCCAGAATATGGGAATGCCATCTTGTCGAAATGGCCAATCAAGCGATGGAAAGTTCAGAGGATCTATGATGATCAAGATTTCAGGTGCCCTTTTTGTTTTCCACCATTTTAGCCATTGTAGCTTATTTAGCTCTGTTTCTTATTTTGATTATAAACATTATGGCAGTAATCGAGTCAAGTCGAGCATTATTTGTTCGAGTTCAACTCGTTAAAAAAATTATCGAGTACTAATTGAGTTGAGTAATTATCAATCATGATAGTTTATAATCGAACTCAACTCAAAATTTTATTGACTAGTTCGTGAGTAGTTCGAATTAGTTGAATATTTTGAATTTTCGAATATTGAATGATTATTAACTAACAAATGGTTTGAGTTGAGAATCTTGTGCGTTTATAAGAACAAAACTTTTAGAATAACATAAAATTATTTAAAGTATCAAAATTAGTTGAGTTGAATAACTTCTTAATGAGTAATCGAATCGAGTTGACTCAAATAATTATTAAGTCGAACCAAATTGATTATCGAGTAACTCGGTTCGAATTACGACCCTAATAAAAATGATGCTCATTGACCGACCCTTTACTGTGTTGTGAATCACCCGAACCAAAACTTGAAAGACAAAGGTATGAGTGTAGAACACTTTATTTACCGTATAAATTTGACAAAATTGAGGCGCTCGTCCAAAACTGAAAGTACACAAGCTAAACATTCTCTGATTTTAAATGCAGGAATGTGCTGAAGGCCACAATTGATGTCCCATGGGCAGGGGATATTAACTTCTACTGCACACAACTTGACCATCTAGATGAGAATTGGAGGTTGAAGCAGATTAATGCCATCATTCAATCAAGTGATCATCCCCATATCTTGGCGGGAGGTCTTAATTCTCTTAACATATCAGATTACTCACCAGAGAGATGGACAGACATTGTCAGGGTAATTTAGTACTACCCCTGTTACAAATAAGAGTTATTGACTTTTTAAATCAAATAACCAATATATTAAGATTCTAAATTTATATGACCTGAAAAATTACAAGCTACAAAATTTCATAACCCTTAAGTTTTCCTTATATACTATACAACTATATTAATTTGTATCAACCGAAACTATTTTGAATTTGGTACGTTGTCATTTGACTTCAAAAGTCAAATAGTATTTCTTATTTTTTGAACAAATGGTATTTTTTTTCTCTTTCTCATCGGTGGTATTACTGGTATATTTCAGCATATTTCAATGCAGTATGTAAATTAACAATTTTCTCCGATTACAGTATTATCAGGCTATAGGAAAGCCTACTCCAAAAGTTGAAGTAATGAACTTTTTGAAAGGAAAGGAGTATGTTGATGCAAAAGATTTTGCAGGAGAATGTGAACCAGTTGTCATGATTGCCAAAGGCCAAAGTATGTCAAAAGAAAAAAAAAAATCAAATTACCCATATATGAATTAATAATTTTTATTTATTAACTATTTTTTTTTTTTTTTTGTTTTGTTTTGGTGGGGAATGAAAAACAGATGTGCAAGGTACAAGCAAGTATGGAACGAGGGTAGATTACATATTGGCATCATCAGATTTGCATTATAAATTTGTTCCAGAAACATATTCAGTGATTTCATCAAAAGGCACTTCTGATCACCACCTTGTTAAGGTTGATATTGTGAAAGAAGTAGATAGACGACACAAGAAGCTAAAACAAAAGGTTGCAAGGATAGCTAGTTCTTGTTCTTCAAATGGAACATGGAAAATTGATTAATTAATTAATTAGCAGTTTGATTTATTTTTGTGAATTAGAAATAAGTTTCCACCTTTCATATCTTACAAGTAAATGAGAATATGTTTACTTTTCAACCGAAGAAAATTAATTATTATATTTAAGAGTATATGTGGTGTAAACATGGCTTTATGAGATTGCTTCCTTTTCCTCGTCCTTGATAAACACTTTTAATGGTGTAAACAAAGCATTTCTGGCATGAGTCTGTTTCAGATTTTGTTTCTTTACCATTCGTATAAAGCATGAGAAACAATTACTCACTAGAAACTAATAATTCAGGAATTAAATTAACAAATTGTGCTATGAAAAGATGTATTACACTTCATTCTTTCTTTTTTGAAGATAAATCACGACATATTCAGTTTTAAAATTAATTACAAAAAAGATCATCCCATAAAAGTTTTGTATCGTTTCAATTTTATTGAATGTCCCGAACATCCTCAAAGGCTTAAATAATTTGATCAGATGGAAAATAAGGACAAAACCTATGAAATTAGGGGGAGTAGAAAATGACGTTAGTGTTGGCTGACATATAATGCTGAACATTTACATATGTAGAGTCAGTTTAATGCCACCAATTGACAAAACATGACATGCTTCATAAATCATTGATTATCTTAAGATTTTAGAAGTATTTGTTTTCGGTTGATAGAATATCATTCTCCAACCAGCCAGATTATTTTTGAAGTGGGGATCACAAATCTCTTTTTGATAATATTTTGTTTGGAAGAGAATGACATTAAATATTTTAAAAACAATAAGAATCTATTTAGAATCTAAAGGACTAAAGAAATAGAAGTATACAATTGTAGAAAAGTATGTGGGTAGGATATTTTGCAAAAAGATATAATTTTTCAACTTAAAGATTATAATAGGAGAAGTATATGACCATGTATTTTATGAGAAAAAAAGACCGAGTAAAGTCTCAAAATTTAGTTGAAGAATAAAGGTAGATGACGATATTACCCCCCATAAAACTTGAACTTTTATGACAATCTTACAAATTAAGTTGCAACATTTAACGTCCCTAGTAATGCCTTTTTGTACTATATATAAATATAATATAGGTATTACAGTTTAAAGGATAAAGCTCTATCCAACTAATACCTCAATAATGTGAGGAAAAAAAAATGAAAAGGCAAAAAAGAAGTAAAAGATAATGGGTTTAGATAATTTTCAGTCTTCCAATTTTGACTTTTTTTGCTTCTAAAGAAAGTAACTTTTCAACATCAGAAAAGGCAACCAAAAAAAAAAAAAAAAAAAAAAAGGAACTTATCTCCCTTCCTCCACATGAGGTTAGTGTAAAACTCTTAAAACATGCAATTTGAGTTTCATCACACCCACCTACACATATACAAAGTTTGTTGGAATTATATTGAACTACTTTTTGAAGGTAATTTTGTTGGTTATACAATCCCACATGCATTCCAGTATCTTCACTGGGGAAGGAAGAAATTACATTTTCACATGTAAATTGTGTTGTACGGGCGTACATTTTCTAATTAAGCCAGGTTTGTATTATACGTAATTATAAGCCCATCCCACAATGTTAGATTTTCCTTCTCAATCTAAAGGAAATTAATACTTAATTTTCTATCGTGGTGATATTTTTACTACAAAATTGATATTTCTATAAATGAAAAAAACACTCTTATTATAAATGAAAAAAACACTCTTATTTTAAGAAAGACTAGCTTACAAACCCGTGCACAACACTAGTAAATATTTTAATGTGTGTTTTAATATTATTAATTTAGTAATTGTGCTACAATTTAGTAAATATTAAATAATTTAAAGTTATTAAAATTTTGGAAATTATTTAAAAAACTTATTATTTCTTTAATATATTAAAATTTAATAATAGTATTATGTACCTATATAATATAATATGAAAAAAAAAATTCAATTTGATTGTCATGTATGAACTTTTTCGAGATTTTCTTTGATGAGAAGTGTAACAAACTCAATATTCTAAATAAATTCAATAAAGTTTTTATAAGAGTTAAAAATATATTTTAATTTGGAACTGTAATTTAATGAGTTAACTCAATAACTAATTTGCTAAGTTATTTTTGTACTTTTTAAAATTATCTCAAATTCTGTAATAATCTATAAAACTGTACTTAGCTATAATCATTTTAATTAAATATATTTAATTAGTGATTAAGATTATAATTGATTTGGTTGTAATTAATTTATTATAGATGATTTCAATTCAATCGCATGATTGTTTTTTTTTTCTATTTATTATTATTTGTAATTATGGTTGGGAAAAAAATATTAAAGAGTCTGATTGAGAGAAGAACGTTGAAAAATTCTACCGAACATATTCTTTTCTTGTAAATTAATATATAATAATAGATATATAGATTTTGAGTGTTGATATTACTAGATAGAGAGATTGTTATCATAGTAATAAGTGACGACAAGAATAACTTTTATTGCTAATGTATAATTAGTCAGGTAATAACTTTATGCTTTGACAATATTAATTTCCAATAATTTTTTTTGCATTACTCACATTTTATGTAAGACAAACCCCTGTTAAAATATGGAATTTTCTTATAGACTTTCAATTTATATAATTGGATTTACTTTGAGAATTTAATATCAACTCATTTTCAAATGTAATAACACAAACCCCTGTTAAAATATGGAATTTTCTTATAGACTTTCAATTTATATAATTGGATTTACTTTGAGAATTTAATATCAACTCATTTTCAAATGTAATATTTATATATTGTGTGTGTGTGCCCTGGGTTGTGGGCTGTGGGCTGGGTGAGTGCGCCAGGGTAAAAGGGGCTAATGAGTAACGTTTAACAAAAAGGAGACAGGTCGACAACTAACGAAGTGCCAATCACGTACCATTAGAAGAGAAGCAACTAAACTAGGAGACGAAGAGTAACCTTTCTTTTTTCTTTCTTTTTTTTAACATACAAATTATTGTCTAAAAACTCACATGTACACACACTCATCAACTACTTAAGTTTTTTATTAAGTTTAATTTGTAAAGTTCAAAATCTCGACATTTGTGTTTTTGTAAGGTTTTTATTTTTATTAGCTTATAATATTTGAAACTCTGAACTCCTCACTTTTCTGAGGTAATCCATAACCAGTGAGATCAACGGAGATTTACTTTAATCATAAGATTTTTAAACAATTATTAAGTATTAATGCAGATTTTATTTTGATCATACGGAGTAATTTTTTTTGACTTTAAAACTCAAAATTTATCTTATATTTCTGTCAGTGGAGATTTGTTTTATTCTTAATTGAGATGCTAATTTTCAATATAGCCCAGAACTATAAGCAGTGAAATGGTGCATAGGCCCATGGGGTGACAAGCTCATAGTTCTCTTCATCGTTGCGCTCTCCTACAGAACTCATTTTGGACAAACCTTCACTCAAAGGGCCTCCCATTTCTATTTCAGTCACCTTTGATTTTATGGAGTTCTGGTAAAAATTTCTGTCTAACTCGATTAATTCTATCTAATTCGATTAATTCTTATTATAGTCAGCTCTACGTGACTATCACTTAGGCCGCCTTAATCATTAATTATTAGCTTTGGCTAATTACAAAAAAAATTAACTAAACATGTTTAGCCCCTTTTATCCGTTGATATTGTCTAACGTCTTTTACCATATTCGTTAATTATAAATATATTGAATAAATGTAAGTGTTCTACTTGTAAGAAAAATTTAAGTTAAAGAGAGACTAACTTTTGTTTAAAGTTAGGACATACCAAAAATTTCGAGACATATCGATACAGATATATAATTAATTGCTTATTGAGATATTCTATTGACAATGAAATTTGAAATTAAACCATACAAATAAATTGTTAATATATATTCAAAATATTTTAGCACTTGTCATCACATGTTTATGTTACATCTACAGAAACAATAATAATAATTATAAGAAATAAAATTATTAGAGAGAAAGATACATGTATATATAGGGTTTTGTTTAAACCATGACACTCTAGGTACAAAATTTGAAATACTCAGTTTGTTGTCTCAGAAGGATATATATATATATATATATATATATATATATATATATATATATGCACCCTTGTGAACAGGTTATCGAACTCTAATATAGACTTATTCCAATTAGGATTCAGTTTTTTATCCACATATAATATTAATTAATAAAGTATAATATTTTTGAAATCTGTTAGTCTATATTCTCCTCCTCTTTAACAGATTTGATTATTTTCCTCTTCACACTTAATCTGTAGAAATTTATCAAAACTTTTACCATTTACTAAACATTCTGAGTATTTATCATAATCATTTATAAAATTGACTGCATACTTCCAATTAACTATAGTGATTCAACTCATTAAATCACTCACATGTTAGAAGTATTAACCCAAATAGTTGCATAGAAATCAAACTTAAAAAATTTTCTAGCACACTCTTCACACTAGTCATATTTTATAGGTTCAAATAATGACAGTTTTTGAGTTTTAGTAATAATCAATAAATTTTGTAATTCATATGTCCCAAACTTTATTCCATATTTTAGGATCAATTAGAATTAAAATAACTGAATTAAACGCGTCCAATACTAAACTCATCATTTACATGTTATTAATAATTTAAGCATAAAATTACGTAGGAGTTAACTACTAAAGTCACTCTACTTCTAACAAAAAATATTCAAATGATTTCATCACATAATAAACTAATTGCAATCTTAGTTAACATAAACACAATTTAATATGTTTTGCAATTTTAATTTTATATCTTGCATTCATGGTAAGCAACTCCTCCATCTAATCACCATTATAGAAAAATGGTATTTACATTATCAATTACTAACTCAAATTGATGGGCTCAATTCAATAGTTAAATCGTCAATGTACACTTTCTCAAATGGTGTATTAGATTACATAAAATGCAGTTTACTACTATCAGATTATTTCATATATAGTGACCAAATACATTACAGTTGTAGTACTTTCATCTGCCTTTAAATACTGTATTAACTTACAACTGTGTTGGTTCACTCCGAAGATTTAGTTTTTTTAAACTTAGAATAACTTGTGACAATTAATCATGTTAATAGCTACTTTTAACTTACTAATAATTTGCAAGTAATTTCTAATTTCATTCTCATTTTCGGTTCCGTTTGATAACCAATCCTTACTTTTAAAATCCGATAAAAAATAGTATACATGAGCGTCATGAATTAAATAACTACATAAGTTAAGCATCGTATAGAAATTATAACACATGGTAATTTGCACATAATTGAATTTAATACTAAAATTCAAAGTTAGAAACTTATTTTGCGAGAGAGCCCATTCTTCAATAAATTCTTGACAAGCATTCCTCTTGAATCGATTATTAAGTCTATCGTCTCCCATAAATTTCAACCTATTCGATTGAAATTTATTTGATTTCATCAATTTTCTCCGTGTGCTCCACGCAAAATTAGTATAAAGTGATCAAAACACATTCAAATAGTCAATATTGAATCGTGTCTTACTTTTACGAATAATAAACTAAAACCCATAATTTTTTTCAAGTTTAATTAATCTGAACAATTATTGAATTATAATTAATTCAAACATATTTAAATTAAATAATTCAAATACAATATCAGATTTAATTTGTAAGTGCAGTAAACGTGAACTAAACTCCAAGTATAATTAACTTAAATGAACTATTAAGTATAATCTGCATTTAATGGCAAGTATTTTGATCTAATTTCATCTCACGGACTTACCCATGTGAGTAAAGCTCAAATGTCATCTCAAGACTTGGCTAGTCCAAAAACCAACAAATAATAAGTCAAAGTCAAAATTAAATCACTGATGAACCTCATTGAATGGCAAAAGGAAATAATCCATTAATTCTTTTTACTGCTCTTATCAAGTCCCAAACGGAAGTTGGTTTTCGTAGTGGTGACTTAGCCAAATCAATTGATGGGTATAGAGTTAAAATAACCAACAATATCGATCAGGAGTAATCGCTATTGCTGTCCTTAATATCTCCTTGAAATTTCGACCAAAACCTCAATCGTGATCAGAAAAGCACGCGACAATGACATTTGTGATTCGACGTGAAGACCCGAAACAGAAAAGGCGGCATGGCGGTTCAAATCCATAACCAGTCCGTCAAAACACAATCAATTAATTTGATTAAATTTATCTATCAAATTATTGTATGATCATGATTCAAGATTGTTACATCTATGGAAGTAATAACAATAATTATAAAAAATAAAATTATTAGAGAGAAGAATACATGTGTATATAAGTTTTACTCGATTAATACAAGACCAGATTATCAAACTCAACATACACCTGTTCCAATTAGGATTTTATATACACCTTCGGTTTTTTGTCCACGTATAACATTAATTAATAAAATATAATTAATATTTATCAAATTATTATTATTTCATATTTTGAACATATTCAACAGTTTAATATATTGGAGGAACATCAAGAATATTTTGCCTTCTTCTTCCAGAGTACATGCATGAAAAATGGCAAACTCGACTGGAAGCATAGAGTGATATATATATCATCCTAAGAATTTGATATGGAACAACTAATTAAACAAATTAATGAACAGTAATCATTCTATATATCAAACTCGTTACGTTTGATGCATAGGAAACAAAAGACATCCCCTTAAAATTAAGAAATACATCTTTTTACGTTTTTCTTTTTTTTTTAATCCACACATTCATGTACAACACAATCTCATGCATGCATGAATTAAATAAAATGCAAACATTAATGTTTAAGTAATTATTGTACATGCAATAACTACTAGTGAAATAATCATTACTTTTATGACCTTGAAGAAGGGTACCCTATACCATGTCGATTATTCGGAAACACTACGAAAATCCCACTAGCCACCGCCCCAAGAACCGGTGGCAACACCATCAACAAAACCTTCTCTGTCGACGCGAAAGACGGATAAAAACAATCCACAGTGTTTGAATCCAACAAAGACAACACCATAAACACAATCAAACTCATAAAAGCATGAACAAAATCGCCTACTCTTATCTTATACTTCGACATATCCTCGCCGGAATCATTTTCCGGCGACGGCCACAACCCCTTTTTCGTTGCAACACCATAGTGAGTTTTTCCATCATCATCGATGTAACTATCAGTGAATGAAGAGAAAATGCATGAGAGGCCACAAATTCCGATGAGGGCACCGGAGAGGTACTTATTGACGGCGCGACATTCGCCGTTGTTGGTCACAAGGGGGCTGAGAAATTGGTAGAGGAAAACAGTGCCGGTGGGGAGAAGCTTGATTAGGTTTCCGACGCCGGTGAGGGCTTGGTCCTTAAGGGATATATTGGTATTTTTGTTATTTGATTTGGTCATATTTGGAAATTGAATTGATGAATTGATAATATGGTGTGCATGGCTTTAATATGGTGTGGCTATTTATAATTTTAGATTTGGGGGTACGGTGGAGTTTGCTTCTACGTTATTTTTTAGTAGTAGTGCGGGCTTGGACTAGAAGTAGGGTTTCTTGTTGCTTTTACTCTTTGCAAGGTGCTATTTTTATATTCCTTCTAATTAAGTTATCAAAAAAAAATTAAGCTACTAAATTATTCAATTTTTTTTTGCATGTTAATTATCTTTAATGATACTGTTAAAGTGGTTATGAAGAGATCATGGATCAAGTAATTAAGGGAATTGTCAGTTACGAGTGAAATTGGTTAAACTGATAAAAAAAAATCTTTTATGCATAATATGTAATATATATGGGTATTGATTGAATAAATAAATGATTTTTAGTTTCAAAACATAATATTTTTTTCCTAGTATATACTCTATACAATGATTGATATTTATACTTTTGACAAATATTAGTTTTGCATGTTTGATCAAAAATTACATATAGAAATAATAAGTTTTTCTGATGAAATTAATTTGTTGTGAATGTTTAATTAAATATAAGATAAGAAGATTATAGGAACAAATTTTAAAAAAATATAATATTATAATAAAAAAATTATACAAATATTGCTCTTTACTTTGTTTGTAACAAATGTTTTTTTATTTAACCGAGGGAGTATAAGTTTTTCTAACATATACTACTTTTTTGTAGTTTAGTAACATGGAAACAGGAAACCAAATTTACTGCCCAACCCAATGCCACTTTACAAAGTTATAACAAAGAAAAAGAAAAAGCAAATAAAAGATTAAAGTCAGAAAAACAAAAGGAAAATAAGTCAACAGAATGATAAGATTTAAACTTTTTTTGAATTTTACTATCAATATAACCATAAACACTTAAACAAAGATGTCACAAGTTAAATTTGAAATTGTATAAATCTTCCTCTAATTTCTTCTGCAACTGAAGAAAGAAGATCACCGGTTAATTTATAAATACCACTATAAATATTTAAAAAAATATGCAACAATTTAATTTTAAAATTATATTCATCTTCGATAAATATTTACACATAAATTATTTCACAACTGAAATTTATAAAAGTGTATAAATAAATAAAAACTTAAAATAGCCCATTGATTAAGGTAGAAAAAAAACATAAAATTATTCATATGTTAAATTTTTATTAATTTATGATTTATAAATTTATGTCGTGAATTTGTTTGGTGTGAGTTTGTCTATGTGCATGCGTTCGTTAATCCTCCGCTAATCGTAACTCAAGATCAAACTTTTCCGCCGCAGAAGGAAAAAGGAGAAAGAAATCTTCGTCTTCTTCCCTCTTCTTTTATTTTTCAAATGTTCCTTCAATGGCGGAGAGTCTGCAAAATAGTCTCTTCGCTCATCAACCCTTTCACTTTCTTTCATTCATCATCAATCATTCACCACCCATCTCCACGCTACTTCTCCAATCTTTCCTCCTTCGACTATTCGTATCTCCTCCAATCATGTATCAGTAAAAAGGCAATTGAGCCTGGCCGCCAGCTTCATGCTCGCCTCTGCTTAATTGGTCTTGGGTATGATACTAAATTAGCTACCAAACTTGTCAGTCTTTATTGCACTTGTGACTCTTTATCCACTGCACAACTTCTGTTTGATAGAATTTCTAAACGAAATATCTTTCTTTGGAATGTTTTGATTCGTGGGTATGCCTGGAATGGGCCTTATGAGGTGGCAATCTCTCTTTACTACCAGATGATAGATTTTGGTCTTGTACCCGATAATTTTACTTTCCCTTTTGTGCTTAAGGCATGCTCGGCCCTTTCGGATATTAAATCTGGGAAGGACATTCATGAGAATGTGATAAGAACTGGGTGGGAATCGGATGTTTTTGTGGGTGCAGCGTTGATTGATATGTATGCAAAATGTGGTTGTGTAGATAGCTCTCGCGAAGTGTTTGATAAAATTATCATGAGAGATGTTGTCTTGTGGAATTCAATGCTAGCTGCCTACTCTCAGAATGGGCATCCAGAAGAGTGTTTAGCTTTATGTGGTGAAATGGCATCTGTGGGTCTAAGACCTACAGATGCGACCCTTGTAACTTCTATTTCAGCTTCTGCTGACATTGCTGCCTTACCCAAGGGGAGGGAGCTTCATGGGTTTAGCTGGAGACATGGGTATGGATTCCAGGACAAGGTGAATACTGCCTTGGTAGACATGTATGCAAAGAGTGGTTCTGTGATGGTCGCAAGGAACTTGTTTGAGCGCCTTAAGGAGAAAAGGATTGTTTCTTGGAATGCAATGATTACAGGGTATGCAATGCATGGTCATGCTTCTGAGGCGCTTAATTTGTTTCAGAAGATGACCGAGGAGGCTTCGCCAGATCATGTAACTTTTGTTGGTGTTCTGTCAGCTTGCAACCGTGGAGGTTTGTTGGAGGCAGGACGAAGATTTTTTGAATCAATGAAGAATGATTACCATATAGAACCAACTATTCAGCATTATACGTGCATGATTGATCTCCTTGGACACTGTGGTCAACTGAATGAGGCCTATGATCTGATAACGCGAATGAAGATGTTACCAGATTCAGGTGTTTGGGGTGCTTTGCTTAACTCATGCAAAATTCATGGAAATGTGGAGTTAGGAGAACTTGCACTCGAGCGGCTTATTGAACTTGAACCTGAGGACTCGGGAAATTATGTAATTTTGTCAAACATGTATGCTCAAGCGGGGAGATGGGAAGGAGTTGCAAAGCTGAGAAAACTAATGACAGATAAAGGTTTGAAGAAAAGCATTGCTTGCAGCTGGATTGAGGTGAAAAACAAAGCACATGCATTTCTTTCTGGAGATACGTCTCATCCTATGGCTGATGATATATGTGCAGAATTAGAAAAACTTGAATGTCTGATGACAGAGGCTGGGTATGTCCCTAACATCACTCCTGTTTTCCATGATGTGGATGATGATGAGAAGAGAAGGATGATACGCAGTCACAGTGAAAGATTAGCAATTGCATTTGGACTCATCAGTACACCTCCTGGGACTAAGCTTCTAATAACCAAGAATCTACGAGTATGTGAGGACTGCCATGTGGCAATTAAATTCATCTCAAAAATTACTCAAAGGGAAATTATTGTCAGAGATGTTAATCGCTATCATCATTTCAAAGAGGGAATCTGTTCTTGTGGTGATTATTGGTGAACAATGCAAAGATTGAGGTTATGCAGGTTCATTTAAAGGCACTGCAATATATTTGTTTTTCAAAGTTCCCTGCATTACAGGCGTTCAGTTGTTAATTTGGTTCTACTGTTGACAGGAAACAACTAGCAAAAGGACAGAAGCTTTGGGCTGCTGCTGAAAGATCCCTCCACGCTTGTCTTCAGGTTTGTCAAAAAGCTGTGGTGTTATATCTATGTTATTCGTGCTTTAAACGTTTTCTTAAATCTGATTCCTGCCGAATCAGAAGGTAAAGCGGCTGTAGCAGAGGAAAGAGAGTGATCTGTGAATGATCGCTTGTCTCAGACCTTATCGCAGATAAATGTTCTCGAAGCTCAGGTGGTTCTTTATTTATTGCTACAGTAATTACTATTGATGCAGTCACACTACAGCTGTTAGCTTATATGCTACTGAGATGCGGCAGATATCTTGCCTAAGAGCTGAGCAGGTCCCTTGAAAAGGAACAGAGATAGCAGCAGAAAATACACAAGACAACCTTCTTTTGAAGGAGGAAGCTGACACAAATGAAGGTCATCTGAACCAACTTGAGGAAGTACAAGCAAGGGTTACAAGAAGCATAGGCACTTCAAAAGCTCTATCAATTCTTCTCGAAAAATTTGTTATCCCTAATTTTCTCAGTCCATATATTTTTGTGACAGTTTTGATGGGTAGGCTAGGAAGGAGAGTGCATCTTCTGGTTAGTTTCTTGGAAAGGCAAGTACACTAGTCATATTTTTTTTACGTTCCTACATATTATCTTTCCGTATTATAAAACCTCTTCCTTGTTATGAATGTTGGCCAATTTTTGAGATAATGACAATTACAAACTTTGTAAATACTCCCTCCTTTCCAGCTCTAGAAGTACACTTCAATTTGATCCTAGCATGTCTGTAAGTTCCTGAACTCAATTTGCGATATAGCATTGTTAAGATTTTCAATTTACTGAGGTTATGTTTGATAAAACTGAATGATTAAATCTAAAAGATTATGACATATGTACATTATAGAGCCTCTGAATATAAATTACAAAATCTGTTTGATAACAAAATTATTTAATCATTTGAATAACATTAAAACTAAAATAAAGAGGGTCATTATCAAAGTAAAATTAATTTTCAAGTTAATTTATGTAATAAAACTTGTAAAATAATATTTATACAAATTTATTAATAATATTTTTGTTGAAATTCTCATTAAGAGCTATTTTGTAATGAATCATCGTCGGTTTCTTCTTATATTAGTTAAGAGGTATTAAGACATTCAAATATCAAAAAAAATTTTATCAAACATGCGTATTTTATCAATTAAAATGTCAAACTATTAAGAGGTATTGAGAGACAATCAAACACGAATTAAGTCTGTATTTAACAATTACTACTAGCTGGTTCGAAAAGGTGGTACCATATGCCATTGGCTTTGTAAAGTACATTCTGTTTTCGTCTTATATTTAAAAAAAATGTAAAAATGCTCCTTCCATTCCATAAAATATCGCATTTGTATATTTTGCAAAGAATTAAGGTTACATATTTAATTGAGACTTACATGTATAAATAACAAAAAAATTTAATCAATGTAAAAATGATGGTAAGATAATATACTTATAATAACTAACTTCTAGAATTATAATATGACAATAAAATAAATTGTACAAATGTAATTTCCTTTTCTTGAACATGTTTTATTTTCAAATGGCATTATTTTTTAGATCACTAAAATACTTTCGTGGGTTAATTATACTCCTATGGTGGGGACTGGTGGCAACTAACGAGATTCAATGTACATACAGTATATATACTTGGTACGTAAATGGTGACGTGAAAAATCCCTACTCTAAAGTTAGAAGTTAGGTTAAACTAGCTAGTTATTTTTCCCTACAAGTTTAATTTAAGCCCATCTTGTTAGGATTCAAAACTTTTTTAGGTAAATACGAATTTTCTGCTCCAATTAGTATTCCATTTGTTGCTCCACTTATTCTCGCCAAGTGTCTTCATTTTTTTTTAATAATTAAATTTTAAAACTCTAAGTAAATACTTGATGATGAAGCAATGGCCGATGACTTACAAGAAAATTAAATATTCATTTCGACTTTTAGAGGCAAATAAAGGATTGAACTTTAACATTAATGTAATTTATAAAAAATTTAAATGTAAATTATGTTATAATTAAATATTTTTTACTATAAAATTATAATAATTATATTAAAATTTAAATTTTAATATAATATCATTTGACTATAAATCAAAACTTATATTAGAAATCATTTATCCATAGCTTCTCCCTGCAATATATCTGTTGTTGCAAGAGTATTTCTAGAGTTGTCATATACATATATCTACGTCTCTCCTAACTGGTAATATATATGTATCACCTTTTCTTTTAGCAAATTCAAATTCTACCAGAAATGGTTAAAGAACTTGTTAAAATAAAGGCGCGTAGAAGTATATACTTTTTGGGGTCAAGATTAAAGGATAAAGGCTATTTTATATCCTAAAATTGAAATCAATTATATATTTGATATACATGTAAAAATAAATCAAGTAAATTTCATAGGGGACTTAGATATTTACTTACTTCGGTAATAATGCAATCTCTCCGGATTGACATTATTTTTATGTTATCTATGAATGCAGTGTTGCGAATCCTCCTCATTATCATAACTCGATGATGATGTCACTTGTTGATCGTTCATCCCATGCATTTGGTGAATCTATTCTGTTAGGTTCAATATTTTCAAAAATTAAGTTTACACTAGATGTTGGAGATTTTTTCAAGGATGTTTAAGTGGAAACCGGTGAAGTAATGTTTCAATTTGAAATAGTTAAAGGACTCCCCAATTCAAAAAAAAAAACCTTAACTATTGTGAAAAGTTTAATACCATTCTCTTATGTTTATCTAGTTATTAGTAGTTATTGTATTGTATTTTTAGTTTGGAATGCTTCTGCGTATTATCTTTGTATGAATTTTCTATATTAATGTACTCCTTATTGGTATAAAAAAAAAAATTCAAGTAAATATAAAATAAAAAAAAAGGGAAAACGTACCTATACCAATTGGTTACTTGGTGGTCTGTAGTCGTAAACAGCGTATATCAAACGTTAATCTTTTAAAATCATAAAATAATTTTTATTGATATTGAATAAAGTCCTCAAAATTTTCTATATTTTTTTCGCATTTATTTTATAATTAATCGCACATTGATCAACTTATTTCTGATTATTTTTACTGTGAATATTCCAAATTATAACTCTAAGGGAATGTAGTAGATACTTCACGAACGAAAGAGTTTGTGGGTGAGCATGAAGTAGATATTTCATGAACTAAAAATGTTGTAAGTTAACTCAAATAGTAACAGAACTCTCTTTATGTTGTAAGATCAATTGATTGATTAAGAGTTATAAAAGTTAAAATTAGAATTGAATTAGAATTTTCCGAAATTTCGCCGATTAAAGAAACTGAACGAAATCGAACCCCCATCTCTTCTTTTTTCTGGGGGTAATGAACTCCCATCTCATTAGATCCTTCTTCTTGAATACACCCTCACTTACTCCTGAAATTAGGGAGTGGTTATATATACTAGGTCGGCCCAACATGTCATCCATCTAATTCTTTCTCTCATTTATTTTGTAATAATCAAGTGTTTATTTTATAATTCCTTACATTTAGGAGAATATCTGACATTATGTTTGAGTCATTTGACCATCTTTTTAAAAAAATAAAAAAATTAGGAGTTCAAATAATATGAGTTTATGTGTTCTAGTTAGGTAGCGGTCTCATTTGTAACTAAAAAAATCTATGAATAAATTAGGAGATGGATAATTAATTTATCAATAAATTAGATCTCTTTATTAATTTTAACGATGGATATTATTTAACCTAAGTTTCAAAATGACATGTTTCTCTAACATATATATATATATATATATATATATATATATATTATGCGATTGACTTACTACAGAATCTTTCCTCACAAAACAAATACGGAGTATGCACTTCGCCGGCACAAAGCGTTAGAATTCGTATTTGTGTTTATTTGTAAAATTATTATTTAATGTATGTTCGTATTTTGGTCATAACTTTTATATACGGTGTCTATTTTTGACCCATGATATAAAGATTCAAAACTCCCGAAAAGTTTTACATTAAGCTATTCCGAAAAAAAAAATGCTCCTAAAGTAGAAATTTGGGACTTTGAAGTTTGTAATTGATGTTTTTATCACATTTTACTGACACTGATCGTCAGCTTTTGTCAATAAAATTGACATCAATTATTCGGATTAGTGGTCAATTAAATGACTATTGATAACTTATCTATCAATTACAACACAAAATTGTTATATATTAGAGTTTTCTGACATAAGAGAAATATACACAACTGAATATCTTACTTTCTTGTACTAAAACCTCTTTCTACATTTTTCACAAATTGCATTTATCTGAGTTTTACTGTGATTTACTATCACAATAGAATTAGCTTAAATGCTTAACATATATCCTAGGGGTGAAGCGTCTTTGAGCCCTTTAGCAAACCTTTTTTTGTAGGAGACGATTAGCACCTTAAGGACAGAAATTACGGTGTCTAGCTGCCATTTTTCTTACATCTTTAATTTCTTGCTCTAACACAAAGAAATGGCAAACATAACACCAATTAGCGGAGACGTGCAGTGATCATCTTATTTATCAACTCCATCGAATTAATTAATCAGAAGTAAATAATTAGAAACAAACAGTTTATTTCACATTTCATTCACAATGTCAATTTCATTAATTACATGTAACGTACATTTAAAGGAATCAGAATATGGATACAATATATATGTATTATGTCTCACGTTTTCTCCATGCAATATATAAAGTATTAACCTTGATATACATATCATATTTTCTCCAGTTGAATTCATTAAAAACCTATACGTATCATGCATATTTTCTCCACCTATTTCAGGTACTGATGCACTCGTCGATCATAACATTGCTAACCCATACCTTTATTTTGCGGGCATAAATTCATTTGCATACGTACACATATGCATGCAAAATTACTAAGAAAAGAATACAAATTAAACTCAAACTTTTTTTTTATCGAGCTAGGTAATCATATTCTTATGAACTTGAACTGCTCTGGCTTGAGTAAGGGTGCCCTATACCGTGCCGATTATTCGGAAAAACCACGAAAATGGTGCCGGCCATCGTCCCAAGAACCGGCGGCAACACCATCAACAAAACCTGATCAGTTGAAACAAATGAAGGATAAAAACACCTCATAGTGTTTGAATCCAACAAAGACAACACCAAGAACACAACCAAAGCCATAAAAGCATGAACAAAGTCCCCTACTCTTATCTTATACTTCGACATATCCTCGCCGGGAATATTTTCCGGCGCTGGCCACAACCCATTCTTGGTCACAATACCATAATGGCTGTTTCCATCACTATCAATGTAACTGTCCGTGAAGGAAGAAAAGCAACATGAGAAGGTACAAAGTCCGATGAGTGTGCCGCAGAGGTACTTGTCGGCGGCGTTACATCGGCCGTTGTTGGTGACGACGGGGTTGAGGAATTGGTAGATGAAGACGGTGCCGGTGGGGAGAAGCTTGATTAGGTTTCCGACGCCGGCGAGGGTTTTGTCTTTCATGGATTTATTAATGTTAGTGTTGGTATTTATTAATGATTGGGCCATTTTGGAAATTGTATTGAAGGGAGGGTTGTTTTGTTTGTGGCTATTTATAAGTAGGGGATTGTTTTAATTGGTTGAGAATTTGAATGCACTTTGCTTCGACGTAAAATATGTGTAATCATATGTAAATTAGATGCTCAGCTCCGGTTTCAAAATATGAAATACATATATTTTTAGAACGATCAATTTTAGAAATAATTTTTATTTTTCAAATATTTTCTTATTATTTCGTTATTAGAGTGATGATAATAATTGTTATAGTGAAAACTACTTCTAAATAATGAAAAAAGTAAAGTTAGTTGAAATAGTAAAATAATATAATAATATTTATTCCATAAAAAGTTCATTACTTTTTATATTTTAAAAGTAGAAATATATTGTTAATTTTAGAACATCCAATATATATATATATATATATAAATCTTTTAGAACAGAGTATATTTCTTAGTAGATACTAAGTTAAGTTTGAACGTACATACGAACTATGTATAAATATGTACCTTTTTTATTAATTGGCGAAAAAAAGCAAATCTATTAATTAGGAAACTCATCAAAACTATACATATGTACGTGCGTATATGATATTAAGGGAGATAATTCATTTCAAATTATATTCATCAATTTTAGGTCAATAATATTATCGGGGCTTCAATTTGATATCTAGTGACACTTTTAGTATGTGATAATAATCACTTTTAGAGACATTTATTTCTCTCACAACATAATTTTTATTCTGTCTATATCACCTTAGTCCTCAAACAATTGTGTGTGTCCAATATATATATATATATAATTTTCCAAATATTTCATTACAGAATAATTATTATACCATATAAAACCAGCATTTTTAATTTTAATGCCGAAAGATACTCATTTTCACAATTTAGCGTATATGGGTTTGTGTTCCTAGTACGTATCTGGTGGTGGGATGGAGCTTGGACCAGAAGCACGGTCTTTCTGTTGCTTTTACTCTTTACATGGTGGCCATGTTTAGCTTCTAATTAAGTTGGTCACCAAAAATTAATTAAGCTACTATATTTACTTATATTAACGAGTGTATATTAACAGAACTATATATGAAAATCGAGAGGCAATAGACACACGAAAATCATATCTAAATGCGTTAAAAAATCTCAAATTTTAGAATTTTTAATTAAGAATTGGATTTAGTATTCCGAAATGATTACGAAATATATGTTGTTAAAAAGCCCTCACATTAAAAAAATAAAAAACATGCTAGTGGTAAGTCGTGTTTAAATTCTTATTGATACTTTCCTTAAACGTCTTTGGGAGAGTTGTATAAGTTTCCTGCAACTCTCACCCGCCTTCTCCATGTCCTAAAATGGGAGTGATTTTAGTGCGAGGAAAACTAGACTTCTACTCTCCTTTTAGTTTTTTTTTTTTATGAAAAAAAATAACTAAACTTATTCTACTTTTGTCTCAAAAAAAATGTAACACTAAGTATTATTTAAGTCAGAGTTTAAGTCTAAAACTGAGACCAAAAAAAGAGGTTCGACATCTGAATATATGTTCCGAAAAGTATAGAACGAGAGGCACTTAAAAATTAGAATGGAAACTTTCCTAATAAGAAAAACAAGGACCGACTAAAGTAAATTACCTAAGTGTAATGGATTGCATTTCACTGAAGGTATATTTCCATTATTTTAAATAAAGTTTGGACAGAATATGAATGATCTCCATCATCTCCTATTATTAGAATTTTTAATGTGCATCAAAATTATACTTAAATATCTCACTTTTATATCGTCTTTACAATATTGACATATCCAATATTATACTTTTGGTTGATTTTTAAATACCTTAAAATTAATGTTTCTAAAAGAAATGTATATCTCATGAAAATCAGATCAGTTATTACAATAAACTGATGTTACACTGTGTGTATAATATATCCAGATCATATCAATTAGAAAAATCAATAGTTGATACTAATTTATAAATTTATTTTATTTTATTTTTTTACATAACTCTATTGAACAATATTACACATAAGTAATATCATTCTGTTTTTCTTTGCATAATACCGCTCTTAACAGCAGAGAACTAAGAGAATATAAGTGTGCACAGCCTTTTTTTTTTTTCAAGTAACCGTTAAAGATTTCAAGGGTAAGACCAAGTATAAGGGACACAAGCCCATGGAAACGGTAGCATCTTTGGTTATTTACGGGAGTTTCTATTAACATATTCTTTATTTTATAAAATTAAATATAATTTTTTATATATTTGCAAAATTTCTATTTATCTAATTTACATTAAATTCTCTAATTTAAGGTATACAATATTAAAATAATAATATTTTAAAATGCTCATAGAGTTTATTTTAAAATGAACCCTTCTGGAAGAGTCCGATTTTATTTCACAATGGTATTCCGTTTTTAGTACAAAGCCAGCAGAATTTCAATTACTTAAAAAAATTTAAAAATCTAATGCGACAATTTGTTTGGACTTTTATAGCCAGAAATAAATCACACTCTCTGTTTTTTATACATATATTTTTAGAAAAGAAGAAATATTCATATTTTTCATGCTATTTTTATTTTCAATATAAATATTAATGACTTAGTTCTCATATTATCCTTATATTAAATGTTTATTTCCTTTTTAATTCATCTTTATCAATAAAATTTAAAGGGTAATATTAAAATTTTATACTGAGTACTTATTTTGACTAATTGAATATTGAACCGATGGAATATTAGATTAGGAAATATCATTCCCTTCCCGAAAACTCAATCAAAGGCGCATCAATGTTTTCTCTTATTAAATTAATTATTACAAGAATAATATCCTAAATGAGCATATTTATATATACAAATAAATTTACAACAGAAACTTATAAATTAGTGAAAATTTGACATGTGAACAATTTTATTACTTGTTTTTTTATTTATCATTTTTCCAACTCCATTAATTCCAACCAGGATCCTAAATGAATTGCCTCAAGTAGATTTAAATTACGTTTATTTATTAAATGAGTTGAGTGAAGTTAAATCATAATAAAAAATTATGTTTGAAATCGATTCATTTAATTAAAAGCGTGGAACTCTAACACGACTCAAATCTGTTAAAAAATCAAGTTTAAATTTTAAAGGAATTTGTTTGTTTCTATAAAAACTTTAAAATTGATAGACATCCAACCAAAGTCAAGAACAATCTTTCAATAGAGGAGATATTGGGTTTATGTTCGAAATCTCGTTACAAAATACAGACGCCCTAACGGATGGAACTACTTCGCTCAACTGTCGAGTAGCCTTCAATTCAACCAGGCAATTCTGCGATGGCCGTGCAGCGATCTCCTTCCACTCTTTCTCACCTCCGTCGGTTTGGTCGCTATGGCTGCACGTAAGTTGATCCCCAACTGTTTAAATTGTTCAATGTTTTTTCAATTTTTTAATTCACAGCTCTCATCCCACTTAAGTCAATCTGTTTTCTCCTTGCATTTTGATGAAAATAATCATGATGCAGTTTACCTGTTTGATAAATTTTCTCCAAGGAAAAATATTGTACACATCTCTATCTAATGTCAGACTCCATATCCCCTCTCCATATTATGTACTCAATAATGATTCGATCTTGTTATCATTTACTTTATTTTTAATTTTTTTAGTATGCGTGTGTTTGGGATGGGGTGGGGTGGTTGGGGGAGGATGTGTTGGGAGGTGCTGCTGTTGGAATGGAAACAATCACCAATAAGACGTATTCATCTATCATTGTTCAAGTTGTTTATGAGGGAAAAGAACCACCTCAAAAGTGTGCCTTTAGTTTCATATTTCTAGTTTGAGTAAACGGTAAACCATAGAGCTTTGAGAGAAACAAGAAGATAGTTGGATTCTTTTATCAATTTTTGCAGTTCATTGTGAATACCTTTTAATCTATACGTGAACTTGTTTGCTTCTAAAGTTGGTATGGGATATTTATTTATTTCTTCAATTTCCCTTTAGTTATTTTTCTGTTCCTTTTGCATTGCTTTGAGCAGTAATTATTCATTGTGTTGCATTGTCTTCTTTCTCAATGGTGTGTTTTCAACATCTCTACTCTCTACGCACATGTTTATGGATTCCAGTGTTCATGAGAGAGAGGAGCTTGTGCTCATATCAATTTTCCTTGTGTAAATATCATCTGTCACGTATAAATCGCAAAAAGCCCAAAAGTTTGACCTTTGTTGATGTTTCTCATTTGCACACTTGGGAGACAATGATCAAATCAAGTTCTCCACCAGTTCAATGCATGGAAAATTATATATGGATAAAAGATAAATTATAAAAATTTAATAATTTTCTTATCTGCAAGATAGAAGTAAAGCTATATTCAGACAGCAAGCAAGTAGACAAACATTAATATAAGGTTTTTCTACAATAGAGAAGAACTGAAGCTTGATTACTCATTAAGGCAAAATAAGTAACTGCATTAATTGTAATACTTGCCACTCTAACAAACTAATGCATGGAAGATTTTATCATTACATACCAAATCCAGTACAAACTAATGCATGGAAGATTTTAATTCCCTAACTAAATCCAGTATATTAGTCTTAGTATCACTTCGGATTAAAAGGTTTCTTAATCTAGATTATGAAAAGATTTCATGCTTGGGGCGTGATTGCACCACATGCAACATTGTCATCTTATGAGATTATTCTTAAATTAAGAAAACGCAGGTAGCTATATAAACATAGTGCCACACAGGCAAAGATAGTTGACTCTATATATCATGAAAAGTAATTTACATAAGCTTTTTAGGAGTAATCTTTCTTAACAGAAACTAGCGAACTATGGATGAATTCATTAACGGATACCTAGGCAACCCACAATAATACTGGATGTAGCATGTCAAATTATATTGAAATACTTAAGGTACTCTATTAAAATTCATGCGTACATGGTGTCTAACCCATTTGTTTAGATGCAATCCGTCAGTTCAAATCCTAAGTACAAGATCCAACCCATTTATCTACATCAAATCCTAGACTTCGTAAGCTAATTTCTAAGTAGATAGTGTCTTAGTAAAGATTGCTTGGTCCATGTAAATTCATTATAAGTAGTGGTATCCAGGAGTGGATCTAGGATTTTAGAGAAGGGGAGACAAGAAAAATTGACAAAGCAATAATCGATAAAAAGAAATTAAAAAGTTCAATTTTTCATTAACAATAATAAATTTCATTATAAAATTACTCTTCGACGCTTCATATCTTTAAGTATTCTAATAATTATCTCATTATCAGTGGTATCAAATATATTACTTTTTATATAAATTTATGTAATTGAAAAAAGAAACAATAAAAAAAATTATAACTTAGGAGGGCTAAAAATACACGAATACCATTAATATAATTATTGTAGCTATAGGATGGGGGAAGGGATGGGGGGAATATGCCACCCCCAGCCCCCAAATGGATCCGCCTCTGGTGATATCCAATCTATCTACTTAATTCAAGTATGTGAATCAAAATCTCTTTAAGTTAATGCTATCTCATCATTTACTTGAATCAAGTTTCTTATTAAAATCCTCAATTCAAATTTCAAGGTGAATGGTCCCCAGCCCATTTAAAAGAAATTAAGTCTCTAAATTAAAAGAAATTAAGTCTCTAAATTAATATGTTAAACCAAATTTTTTCTTTAATATTTAACTTGAAACTCCAAAGTAAATTAGGTCTGTTTATTACTTTATTCAAACTCCTATTTAAGTTCATAAATAAATAGTTTTTTGTTTATGTAATTAAAATCAGATCCAAATATATCCAAAGTCCTTGGTTAATGGCGCTTAAACCATCTACTTCCAGAATAAAATATCCAAGCTGTGAATGAACTACGACTTGGCTAAATCCTGTAGATTGATACTTATGCAGCTTAAGTAATTAATAATTGGGCTCAAACCATGAATGAAGTCATAGCTAAAACTCCTTGAAATCCAAGTATTTGATTTTAAATTGGAATCAAAGCGTGTTTCCAAAAAGACATGTAATTAAGAAATAGGTTGTCCACTTATCCTAAATGCTTCTTCGTTGCATTCAGAGTACTCACAATTATGGCAAGTAGTTTTAAAAAATAAAAAATTGAATATGCAATTATTGCTCAATAAAAACATTATTATATATCTTGAATTTCATATGATTGTGATAAATAAAAAATATCGATAAGAACTTGAAGGTTTATTTGTTTCAAAATATGACCAATTTAAAGCAATGAGTTACAGTTTTATATTATCAATAACTAAATAATGCCAACTCAGCCTCCTGTAGTCCAAGGCCAGAGCGGCTGGGTTTGATCTCCATAATGTTTGAAGGTATCTTTTTTAGCTTCTGAGCAGAAGGCTTAAAGATATTCTGTCATTGGAACTTGTCGAGAGTATTGGTTTGGTCGCTAGGAATGTAGGACCGGGATGGTTTCACTGGTCAGGGTTCGTGGGGCCAATAAAACATGTGACCTAGGTTTGGTGACTTGTCAGGTGAAGGGTGCCCCTCACTATCCTTTTTCAAAACCGGGGTAGGAGAACCGCTTTCTCCCCTTTCCTGACCTTATTAGTTTATCAATTCTCTTATTAATTTTCCTCCTCGTACTGAAAACCACAACCCTACTTGGAGAGGTGTAATTTTCTTTCCTACAATCTCAACTCTCAATTGGATATGTAGTGAGTTGAAAAGATCTATAGATCAATCTGTAAAATGGTGGTAACTAGGGCTGCAAGCAAAAGGGAAACGATAGAAAATGCGAGAGTTGGAAATAAACGAAAATTTCAGGATGGAGGACTGAAAAAAGCTTTGTTGATATCGGCTCATGCTAGAAATGAAGAGAATAGTGATATGGAGATGGATGTAAGCCCACCACCTGAAAGGAACCAGGAAATTAATGCATCAAAGGAGCACAATCAGATTGGGAATTTCAATGAAGACCCCTCATCAATTGATAAAAATCCAGTTGCTTCAAGAATAGAAATGGCTCAACATAAATGTCAAGAATTGATTGAAAAGACCAAAAATCAAATACAATCTGCCAAGACTCTTCTGTATGCTGTTTGCTTTGATTTGCCATATGGCGAACAGCAGGCAGAACCGCATTCTCAAGGTGGTAATGGTATGAATATAATTCCTTTCTTTATCTTCTTGGTCTTCCTTGTATTCGTTGTTATTAACTTTTATTAGCGAGGTTTTTGATTGCTGAAACAGCTACCTAATTAATTTTAACTTTTTTATTTGGTACTATTGGGGACTTGATCATGCCTTATTAGGTTCACTTGTTTCCACTTTAGTTAGAATGTATATACATGGTTATGCAAATTTAATTGAAAAATATTTGTTAAGAAGCTCAGGAACTTGATGTTGATTTGAATTTAAAATTTGGGCCAAATTTTGAAACATGAAAATCCAAATCATGGCACTTGTTTGTTGGATATAGCTCTCGAAAATACTTTCTAGACCTGTGCTATATTTTAAGCTTGTGGTTTAGTAGCCAAGAGATAAAATAAGTTATCTGGTCGATCAAATCATAGCTCTCGTTTGTTGGATATAGTTCCCAGTCATACTTTCTAGCTTGCATGTTCCCATATATTAAGTTTGTGGTTTGGTAGCAAACAAGTAAAATAAGTGAGACTTATCTTGTTTGAAATTTATTTCATTTTTATTTTTTGGCTTGCACGGGGACCCTTGGGGAGGAGAGGGAGAAATGCCACACCAAGATCCAACTTCTGATCAGAAGTAAGACTTGATTTATTGTTCCAAGGCTTTTTGGTTGGACTAAATCATTTCAAACAGAATGAAATGATGGTCGGAATTGGAAAGTGAATCAAACCAAGCTTTTCCTTGATGCATCTGATGTACTTTCTCAATTTTTGTAAAGAATGAAATAACATTTTAAAAAATGATGGACCTAAATTAATTATCTATTTAATTTTATTACTCCTTCCACCTACCTTCCTGGCCCAATGCCATCCCCTTCTCTGGCGTCCTCCACCATGGCACCATAGCTGCTGACTCCCCTTCCCTCTCTTTTGTTTTGCTTCCTTATCCCTCTATCTCACTGTTTTTCATCCTTCTTCCCATCCTTTCTCTCCCTTTTCTTCTCTTTTCTCTTTGTTGATTTCAGCGTATGGGTTTATATATATTGGTGAACCGATGATTGTGATTAATTTTGATTTGTGGGTTTGATTTGATTTTATAAAAATTTTTGATTTTCTGTTTGTGCACTTGCATGTGTTTGTGATGGAAAATTAAAACTTTGAACTGTGGCGTTGAATTATGTGGGTTACCAACGTATAGCTTTGAAATATGCATTAACATCACCAGCATTGGAATTCCTATGGAAATTTGAAATCAATAATGCTTATGCTTTGTTAGCAGATCATCAATCTAATGATTGTTTGGACAAAAGTGTTGCTGCCATGCCCATGTCCTCATCTGCTATAGCTGCATCTCAACCGGTCTCCAAGGTATACTCTAAATTATGTTTGGATTGATCGAATGAAGTATGAGAGAACATATTTGGTGAAGAGACATGGTCAAAGTAGACGTGTCATAAATAAGAGAAAATTAGTGGACAATGGTTGAATGAATCACTCTTATCACGACCAATTTTATTCCATGAACAGTGAGGAAAGATCTGTTCATTTTTCTTCATTTTATATCTCTTAACCTAGTCCTCATTTTTGCAACCTACTTCCACCAAATACCTTCAATATTACATCCATTCCTTTCGTAGTCCATTTGTTGCAATCCAGACGCAGTACTAGTCTCACCAAAGGTAAAATTTTGTAGAAAAATATTGTATTTAAAAAATTCCACAATCTTAACGATTGTCATGTCAAACCTCAAATGTTAATATTCAAGATAGGTAGCCGTTGCTTAGATCATAAAAAAGAATAAACATGTTACAAACCAATCGATGGCAAAGCAAGATATTTGGAAGTATTTTTGTCATCAATACTCACTAAGTACCTCTTATCGTCTGTGGAGAATCCACATTCAGAAGCAAGGAAAGATGCAGAGAAAAGAAAGTAAACTAGCACCTCGCAGTTTGGAAGAAACTATATGTGCTGTGTTACATTTTTCGTTTCTTACTTCAGTCGAAAACAGAAAATGTTCGCGGAGGTGATAATTTATGACATTCTTGCTGTTTCAACTTCCAGTTAAAAACTTCAGTTGTTATTTTCTTGCATTTTCCGGATTTAGAGAAGGTGTTATCATAATTATAAGTTGGTCATTTATTCTGCTTTGGAGTGAATTAAAGACAATTTTTTAGATGAACTGTTATTTATTCAAACAGTAAGTTCATGTTTGAAGACCGTAAGAGCTTAAGTAGCTTGAATTCTTTTGGTGTAATATTTTAAGTCTCGGTAAATTATTTATTGGTCCTTTTTGGAATCTTAATCCATCTGTTCTACAAAAGAGTCATTTATACAACAAAAGCGGATGATCTTTTGGCTTTGTAATAAAACGATTATTATTATCATTGTAATTTATTTTTGTAAAATCTTATTTTGAATTTTTTTTTTTTTGGTTAAATAATTTTCCAAATTTTATCAATCATTGTTTCAACGATTCCTTCCCAGTCAGATTAAGCATTTATTTAGATGAGTACATTTGTGCCGACAAATAAACTCAACAGAAGTACAAATCAATTAAAATTTGAAAATTTATTATTTTCTCCTCATTTTAGTTTTTAGTGGTGACAAGTGGTTCCTTTTCAATTTACGTTGCCGTTAATATTTTTCATGAACATAATATTTATTGATTGGAATATTTTCTGTCAAATATTGATCTACATAAGTATTACTCTCTTCTTTTCTAAATATAAGCAATTTGATTTTTTTATACGTAATTTTAGATGAACTTTTTTACATGTTAAATATTTTATTTTAGTCAAAAAAAAAATTATTCATACTGATCCTCTTTTAAAATATTTTAATTACTAATTTTTAAAAAATAAAATAATTAATATATAAAAAAATTAATCTAAAATTATCTATAAAAAATCAAACCACTTATGCAGTATTTAGGAAAAGAGTGAGCATGACCTTTAATTGATTTTTGGTTGAGATCCCTTTTTTATTGAGTTGAGCTCTCTTCTTACGAAACTCATTCCGTCCGTGTCCCGTTACTTTAAAATATTATTTTTTTATTTATTTTATTTTATTTTTTATATTATTTCTTATAAAAAAAGTTTAAATCATTATAAAATATGTTTTATATATAAATGGATCGGTAGAGTTAAATTAAATGATACAATAAATTTCATATTTTACTCTAATCTTATAAGTTTCAAATAATCTAATCTCATTAGGGTCAAAGTTGGGCACCTTAATCTTAATATTCAAATAATATCATAATTTTATAAGATTCAAATAATCTAATCTTATTAGAGTCAAAGTTGGACACCCTAATCTTAGTATTTAAATAATTAAATTTTAGAGTTGGACATCTAGCCCTTAGGATTCAAATAATTAATTTTATTAAAATTAAAGTATTAACTGTTTGGGTAATGTTCGGGTGAAATTATAGTCCTAACTCAACTTTTTTTATTAGTGCCCAACTCTCATCAGCATAGGATTCTCTTTCTTGTCCAATGGGAGGTGCCGTCCAATGAAACCAAAATTAGGTGGGGTAGGCCAACTGTCCCTCCAAGTCTTTGATTTTGTTTTTGTTACCAACTCATATTTCTGGCGCTGATATAACAATCACCCAATAATAATAATAATAATAATAATACTATTAATTAATTAACCTAATAACACATATATCCCTGTCCACTCGTCACCACCAACTTGCCTTCCTCAGCCGGCCAAACCAGCCACCGACCCCCCACCTTTATCTTCCTCGCACCATTTTCCATGGCTTTTTGTTTCTCATTTTTTGCATTTATTTGTTCTTGTATATTCAATTTAAAGCACTAATAATTTAGTTCATTTTAAGAAAGCTGCAATTTTAAGAAGCTCCTACTATCAAAAAAAAAAAAAAAACAAAGCAGCAGCTCATGCTCCAGCTTAAAGATAATAACACACCATTGTCAATGAACATAACCAAAACATAAAACTTCAAAAAGATTTGAAAACAAAATCAGTACACTATTATTCAACTTGACATTAAAACAAGAGATAGATAGGCTAATTCCTAGCTGCTTTTTTACAAGAGAAACCAGCTGTTACAAACAAAGAAAAGATCAAGAACAACCACTAACCATAAATGACAATTGATTCAAAACAAGGTACTGCTGCACAACTTTCCCCTAAAACATTAAGAAGTAAACCCACCCTTCATAAAATCCTACTTATTTCCTTGAACAGATTATTCTTCATACAATCAACACCATCTTCATTATCAACAACATCCAAACAGCAATCCACCCACTGATTTCTTCACAATCCCCAAGAAACTTTCAACTCTACTTAGACCCAAACTTTAACTAACACCCCATAGTTAAATACTTTAGTATATAGATATATATATATATATATATATAATTAAATATATAGATAGATAAATATTTTCATTTTTATCTCTGATTCACTTGTCTTCTCACTTTACTTTCAGATCTCTACTACTCTCCATTTGTGAAAAAATATCATGGAGAGATAGTTAGAGATTTGCTGAAAATAAGCAGGTCAGATGGAAGAAGATAGAGATTAAAATTTTAAAACACAACCGCCGGAAACACACTTTTCAGTCCAATCGGAGCAACCGCCTCAAGTCTCTTGTAGCCGAGTCGTCGACGGTCTTAGAACCGTCCTTTTTGTTGAAAAACGACGTCGGAAGAGGCAGCGAGCTCGGCGCCGGCGACATCGAGAACGCCGACCCAGCGTACATGTCCGGCAACACCATACGGACCTGCTTCGGAACCATTTTCGGATCTGGACCCAACCTTTCCGTCCCGTAAACTATCATTTCTCCCATATTACTCTTCTGATTTGGATTATTCTTCTGATTTGCTTTGATTTTCGTGTCCAACGATTCACCTCTCTTCAGAATCGTCACTTTCCCCAACACAAGGCTGTTGTTATGGACTTGCTTGGTCCTCGACTCATCGTCGCTGGCAGATCTCGACTCCGGCGACCTCCGTCTCTGGTCCGACCGGACCGCCGGCTTCCGGTTACTGCTATTCCCCTTAGGTGAACCATAACCGTTACCACAGTAGTTTTTCCGGCGATGAAAAATCGCCGGAGCTACTCCAATCCTTTGGGTCAAAGCATCTTGTGGTCTCAACACCTCCGTACCCATCTATCGATTTTGAACTAAAAATCAAAAGAAAATTTGTATATACCAAATGAAATATGTATAAATTAGCTAGATGCTATGGACTAATAATTTGTTTGTATTTCTGCTAATGAAAGAAAAAAAAGAAAAGAGTAAAGTAAAAAGGAGATAATATTGTTGAGCTAGTCGTGTATACGAGTATGAAATGGTGGAGAAGGAAATGGGGGAATATATATAAGGAAAGGAAAAAGGGTGGGTGTTTCTGACCGACCTTCGCTCCACGGGTGACGCGTGAGGACCAACCAAATGCATTAATACTCTTTCCATCCCTAGGTGAAACAGTTGAACATCGTATTCTTTTTTCTTAAAATGTAAATTCAATTTATCATGATTTTCTTCTTTTTTTAGGTTACATGGGAAATTACGTCTTAATGGCTAAATACATATATTCACACGCTTAAAACTATAAATCAACTGAGTTGTTTCGTTTGTTCGGTTGGATTCTATTTGTTTAAAGTTTAATCTGATTCAATTCAATTCGATTCGATTTGTTAAACGAATCATGTTCAAATATGATTTTTTATTTGTTTAATAATTTAGACTCGACTAATTTATATTATTTTGTCTCGTATTTAACTCAATTAGATTCGACTCAACTTGATCACTTAAATAAACTAATCTTGACTACAGTATTTTATTCGATAAATAATACATATTTGACTCGACTCATTTAATAAATAAAATTAACTAGGCAATATTCGAGATCGAATTGAATCGATTTGTTTACAGTTTTACATATACTCTTAGAAAAGTATTATTTTTATGTAATTTGTAATATTTAAAATATTTTTTTTGTGAGATAATAGTGATAATATTTGAAATTGAGATCGCTTTTTTGTCCGAATATATAGGGTCCGTTTGGCAGAACTTCTATAAAAAATGTGATGTGGAGGTTGAAATAATTATGATGTTAACTTATGGGCTCGAGTTGAGGTGAAATATAAGGAATTTATTTTTACTTTTTTTTTTTAACCCACAAAATGATAAGTTTGGGTTAAGATGTATAACATTATCAAACATAATTTTATTAACTAAATCCACAAAAGATAATTCAACCCTATATTCAGTTCATAAAAAGTAAGTGTCAAACGAACTCATAGTTGTGACAAAATTTGGAATCGAATTAAGATAATTGAGATTATGTTGATAAGCAATCAAGTCAAATCTAATTGATTTGAATACTTTTAGTAAATTTTTAAATGACAAAACAAATGAAATAGTTCATATATTTCATGTTTAGTTTTAATTTAGTCATGTACTTTTTAATTATCGTTATAGTACTTGTACTAATTTATATAGTTTCAATTTGATCCAACATGATAAAATAAAACTATAAATTACTATTAACTTGATTTTTCAATGCAATTTTAAATAAATAACAAGATTAAAAAATGTATTTCCCAATATTATTTTAAAAAATAGACTTTGCATTTTAAATTTAATCAAAGCGTTAAAATTGATTTGAGAAAAAAATCTATCAATTTTAGTAAAAATTTATTTTTCAAACAAAATTATCATATTTTCAGGTCATTATCATATTTAAGAAAATCTATACATATTTTAAAATTTTAATAATAATAAATAATTGATTATTTATCGATATGTTTGAATGAATTGAGAGATTTATATGTGTGGCCTCAAATTAATATGATATTTATTTTTAAAAAAATTACCTTTTATTGTGAAGGAGGTAGGAACAATAATCCAACTGAAATAAATTAACCACTTTAGATACAATACCCATTAATTTGATGTTTCCCATTACTATTTATATTTATATAGATATGAATTAACATTTGAGGAAAAAGATATAGCAAGGTAATTTTTTTTTATAAAAAATATAAATTATAAAACCCAGAGCACTCTGTTACTTCATCCGTTCATGCCACAACTGGCCCCGGGGGAAGAAAATTCAATTCCTTTTGGGGAATTATTTTATTTGTTTGTTTTCTTGTTGTCATATATATATATATATATATATATATATATGTATGTATGTATGTATATGTATGTATGTATGTATGTATGTATGGTTACATCATAGAAATATTTTAAGTATTGGTTTTTTTATTGATATGCATGGAGAGAATTTGGGCCGCCTTGTTTGAGGGGATGGCCAGGGGAAGGACTCGGTCGCAGGGGGCGGGTCCCACTGCTTTACTTTGTTTCCTCCCATTCTCTAAACCGTGGGTGGGGTATGGGGTGGGATGGTGTTTCCTTGTCGTTTTGTGAGTTATATGGGTTCAGTTGGTGTAACGGCGTTACATTGCTTTGTTAGAAATTATTGGCGTGGGACCAAATATGTGATTTTTATCACATTATTTTATATATATATACATATACACACACACGGACGGATTAATTATATGGGAATAACTGAAATTTGTTAGTACTTATTTTGGAAAAAGAGGCAGTAATATTGTACATAAGAATTCACAATCGTTTTGAAAAATTTAATTTTATAGGCTAAAAAATTTGAAAGATAAATGATCGATAAAATATTTATTTTTATAGTGTATATAATGATTTTCAAACTCTGTAAAAAGCTCGAACAACACCAGTTCATGAAAAGAAATATAATTGAACTCTGATTTAAGTGATTTTTCATTTTATATTTGAAGCTAGAATATGAACAACAATATGCAAAACGAATAATATAACGCACATAAGGTCTTTAGAAACAAAATTGACGTGTGAAGAATGGAAGGTGAAGAGACCAGCTGTGATCTATTGTGTATTTTTTTCGTTGTTTATTTCTTATTATTTTTGCTCTTATCAAAATGACAGTTGCGATAATTAATTGGCATGATTAAAATAAAGTATAGCTTATTTCTCTAAATTGTACGGAGTATTTGTTTGTAAACTTTTTTCGAAGTTTGTAATTTTTCATAACTTTGAAAAAATTTCTTTAACATAACTTTCGATAATGATAAATTTTAGATATACCGAAACAACCATACAAATTTATACATACCCATCCGCAAAATAAAGAATAAAATTGTACATACAAATAAAAAAGAACAAAACCATTACAAAAAATAAGTGGGATTTAAATTTTTAATCAATAAATTGCGGTATGCACGACAAGTGTTATTATATTTGTTGATCTCAAGATGATAACACGTTCATATTAAATTATAATTACAAACAATTACTCTTTCCGTTTTAGTGTAAGTGTCGGTTTAACTTTTTTGAATTTATACTTAGATAGACTTTTCATATATTAAATATTTTGTTCTACTTAACGTTTTTATTCATATTAATTTTTATTTGAAATATTTATCATTATTTTTTTTAGAATAAATAAAAAATTTACCAAAATATAGGTGCAAAAGTCGGACACTTATATTAAAACAAGGGTCTTCAAAATATAATATATTCCTAATTTTTAAATGGGTGTTATCGTTTCTTCTTCTTTTTTTTTTTTACATGAAAAAAGGAAGATATCAACCGACTGATTATTTATACACGTGGCACACGCATAGCTTAATTTTGGTTAAGGTTTGGCTTGCCGTGTATATGACCTGTAAGTGGACAAGTTGCTAACTTGCAACATTTTCTATTTAAACTCCCCTTAAAGAAATGCCACGTGGGCTACCCACCCTATAAGATTATTACTTTTCCAATTATGAAATAAACTAGTGGAGTACTGTCAAAGACTACTTTACTTTTACAAAAAATTAGAAAGAAATTTGGTTACAAAGACTACTTTACTTTTTACCACCACCTTTTTTTTTTCGGTTCGAAAACATTACCTTTTTTTTTGAACAACGTGTACTTCTTTGCTTCTCTTTCTTTTGGTAATTGTGGTAAACATATTATCGACTCCTCAATGTGAATTAATGAAATGCTATTCCCGTTTTAATATTAGAAATATTTTTTAAAAAAGTTAAATGAAGACAAATTAAATTTTAAATTGATATTAATTTAGTTAATTTTTATTGACATAATTATTATATTTTTATACGTAGTAAAGCGTATATATTAATTTAAAATTTTAATATATTATTCTTTAACTAAAAAAATAATAAAGGGTGTCATTACTTTGGTAGAAAATGAGCATTCAATTAAATAACGGCTTGTGAAAGTGACATCAAGATGTTATTCTAAAAAAAATTAATTTAATCTAATTTAGTTAAACATCACTTATCATTTTATTAAATTAAAATCTTAATTTGTAACCGACTTTAATTCTGGTGTAGTAAAATTAATCGATTTGGAGGTGTAATTCTCATGTAATAATAATCAAGTCCCAGACATTCACATATTTCCTAAATTTCAACCACTAACTTATAATTTTCATAAAACTTGAATTCAATAAGAAGCAAGCGAATTTTTAATAATTTAAAATGACTAAAAGTTTAATGACATCAAATGATAGAGATTAGTAATGAAGAAAAAGTCAAATACAAATACACGACCATAAATATCAAAATTATCTGTTACTAAATTATACTGTACTTTTGTTCTGTTCCTTTGCAATCATTCAGCAATTTGAGTCATGAGTAAGGGTCCCAGATTCTATATGCATATGGTTTTTTTTTTAATTTATCTAAAGTGATCATTTAAATTATAAAATTTCAGACACAATCCGTACAGATCTCATATAAAAGCAGGACACTTAATTAGAGAAACACATTATGCACTCAAACTAAACAACAAAAAGGAAAAAAAAAAAGGAAAGAAAAAGAAAAAGAAATATATGATTGCACATATAATTTATAAATGGAAAATGATACTTCCATCTACGCTTTTGTAGGTTGAAATTGTCTAATAACATTCACACTATTATTTTTGACTCAAGATTCATAAAATGTCAATTTCAAGTTTTCTTTTCGATGAAAAGATTACTCATGTATTACACAACATATAAACATATACTATTCAAAAATTAATTTGTATAACTGGAAGCTAAATTAATTTAAATTTAATAAATTACAATATCATTACTCCAAATACAATTTTCTGTCTAACAGGGTTCAATGGCCCCATTTTTGAGTCCAAGAAAATATCCTAAGCAGAAGACAAAAGTTATATATAAAAAAAAGAAGAACAATTTATATGTTTCCGTAATATATACTCCGTTTATCAAAGTTTTTAGACTAACAGAAAATGGAAAAGTTTTAGCTATAGCGAATATTTTTATGTTATGCAATCAAAATGATATTGCTCCAATAGCCCTTTCTTTTGTTGTATTTATTGCTCCAATACTCAAATTTACGGAGTACTAAATTTCTCGGCGTTTTATTGTTACTCATATATTATTGCAGTTTGTTCTGTGTTTTTAATCTCATAACAAAATCTGTAATAAAACAAAAGATTTGTTAAATAGACGACGAGATCACTTTCCCTCTATACATATAGGTAATGACACTTGAAGAAAACTAAATGGAAGGGTTGTTTTATTCGATTCGATTTCTACCGTTTAATATTTAATACGTCTTTTTCGAGTCACAATTTTTTTCGAAAAAATTTATTTATTTCGGTGTGGATAGCAAGCAAATTGTTGCTATTTTTTTCTTTTGCCGATAAAAAAAACGATATACGGAGTATTAAGTATGAAGTTTAGAAGCATCCTAGGTTTTTAAATTTATAAAAGATGCAAAACAATAGAGCTGAGGGAACAAAAGTAGACTGCTTTTAAAAAGTGGGCAAGAGAATCTCCTTTTGCAAGTGAATTAAATGGAGCAATAATGCTCTCTTGTCTCCTATCAAACTATATATATTGCTGTACTTATTATTATTCCTTTTATGAAGGGTTAGTGGAAACATCCTCATAAAAAAGAACACCAGTGAAATAAAATATGCTACATACTTAGATACGATCGCAAAAGAAAAATGATATGTTGCAGATGCAATGTCACCATTGGTCAATGAACCTATCTCTTGTCGCTTTTATTTAATTAATTAATTTACCAGCAAGGTGATAACTTAACCACAATTAATTAAAGATTATTTAATTGCATCATGTGTATTAACTTAGTCATAAAACTTAAAAAAGTTCCATTAAGCTTCCCGCTACTTACTAAATAATATTTCCTAACTTGTAACATAAATTTTCATTATGTAATTTTATAATATTTAATTGTGTTTTTTTTAATTTATTATAATATTAATAATTTTGCCCCCACATAGTTTAATTTTTTACATCCCTCACCAAGCATATGTATATATAATTCCTCACTCTCTTTTTCCCCTTATTTTTATTCGTGTCAGGTAGGACATCTACGTCAATTTCTCTTAATAGATTATTTATTTTACAGAATCAAACATAACTTTTTATACATATACAAATTTTCTATTTATCTCATATACACCACATTCTCTGATATATAATATATCTTAATAAAATAAAAATATTTTAAATTTTCAGTATTTAGATTTGTTATTTCTTTATTTAATAGACAATATGTTATTATATATTATATGTATTAGATATATATAACAATTAAAATATATAGTACATATAAATAATATATTAAATATTATAAATCACTTTTTAATATATTATAACATATAATATTAATATATAAATGATATTAATTTAATATTTACATATTATGTATCAGTTTTATATAGTATAATATACTAATATATTACATATGAAATACTATATAATAATTATAATATAATAAAAATTATTATTATATATGTTAATATTTTGTACTAATTTATTAATTATTTAGTATAATATATGTATTAAAGGATTTAAATATAAAAAAATATGAGTTTTTATACTAAATTAATATATAATATTTTAATACAAATAATACATATCTATATATATATATATATATTTACTAAAGTAGGATTATAGAATAATATTAAATATGATAAAATAATATTATAATTTTGATGAATATGATAGAGATACTATAGATTTAAGGATAAATTATTCACAATTATCAAATTAACTTTAAAATAGAGATATTTATGTTATTCATATTCTTTAATTTTTCATCAAAATTTTCTAAATATAAAACACAAAATTGAGTTTGAAAACTGACACAGGTGCTCTTAATTAGCATGAATAAAATCATAAAAAACAAATAATAATGTACATTACAACGACAATTTTCTTTCAAAATGTAGTACTCCGTATTAGTATTGATGAATTCTAAGTTTATGCTAGTCGTGTTCCACAATCACCAACAAAATTAAGTCAATTATCATATAATAATTATCATATAATTTATATAAAAGGCTTGAAGATACGGTTGGGTGGGGTGGGGTGGGGGGGGGTGTTGGTGGTGGAAGGAAGGAAAAAACACGCAATATTTGAGGGTTAGCTGACCGGTCAACTACTCCAATTTATTCATCAGATGTTCAAAATTCAAACTAGAAGATATGGGTCAACAGTCAAACTGGTTAATATCATATGAACGTCAATTCGTCATGTACAATTACTTGCTGGCTTCTAAGTTTATTTCCTTAGCGATTTTGCTCCAGTAGACTTATGATAATTTTGTTTAATAAAATCAACGGTAATACTTATATTATTACTTAGAAATTTAAGTTAAAAAAGTTCACAAATTCACATTCAATTCTCATTTTCTCATTTTCTTCTTTGAAAAATTGAAAAATGAAATCACTCAAAATATACAATCTGGTACGGAGTATCTTAAAAAGTTTGGAATCAGTTATAAACTAATTATAAATTTCGTGCAAACACGAATATTTCCTCTATTTTATAATAAGTGACATTTGAAAATTTAAAATTTTTTTCATAATAATTATTCCCTCCGTTCACTTTTACATATAGTTTTAGAGAAAAATATGTTTATTAAAAAATGTATTAATTTATCTCTAATTGACTAAACAAGTTATAAAAGTTCAATTTTACCATTTAAAAATTTATTTGAAAGAATAAAAGAGAAACAAATTAATATTAAACACAAGAATAATGTAAGAAATTGAATCATTAATTATTCATAGGAATTTACAAATGACATGTAAAATATATATATATATATATATATATATATATATATATATTTTTTTTTTTTTCTCTCTCTAAAATATATTATCGTTTGATGTAAAAATATTAGACTCTTAATAATGTAATCTTAAATATAAAATGATCTGCAAGTGCGGTTCAAAGTTATTATTGTCATTTGGGGTGTAGTAATGGGCCAAAACCACTAGGTATATGAAGTGGGCTACCGGCAGCAAGAAATAATTTAGAAAATTTTAGGTCGGTGCACTATTTTGTTAGTAATTCTTATTTAGTTTGAGGTAATTTTAACTCTTTAGTATAGTTTATATTATCATGTTACTATTTGATAGCATAAACTTAATGAAAAGTTGAAAAATAATTATATTGTATGAGAATTATTTTGGTAATATAATAAAGACCATAAATTTCCCCATAATAAATCGAAGTCGAATGCTAAATATTGTCTAATCTAGGCCCCCACTTGTTCTAACTTAAAATTTGGATATTTTAGATTTTGACAATATAATTTGCATTGTAAAAATTTATAATCTCATAATTTTAAATTCAAACAAAAAGGCCATAATATACCTCCAAAGCCCAAGAACCCAATATGATGGTCTAGCTAGTAGCTATGGTTTTGAATGAAAGCATTTGGAATAAAATTAATAAAATAAATACACAACCAATTGATCCATTCATGTCTAAAACTCATACTGTTCCGAATGTAACTTTTTATTTTAAGTTTGGAATGTAAATCTATGACAAAAAGAATTAAGAACAAAATGAATTCATATCATGAATTGTACATTTATGAATTTGACAACAAAATACGCGGTCTTTTTATCATTTCAAGATACCTGTCAAGCTCATTTCATAATATGAATTTCAAAATTTAAAATTATAATAAAAATAAATTTAAATATGGCACGATTAGTATGTGAGTGTACTTTATCTCATAGCAATTGCAAAGAATAATGAAAAAAAAATTTAATTCACAAGATTGTGACTTAAACTCTAGTTTAAACCTTATATGTATATCAAATAAAATACTTAATTTAACTTTCCAAACTCTCTGATAAACTAGTAACAAGATAAGCAACGATCTTAGTCGTATCTTATGTGATTGCATAAAATTTGGTACCTGTAAGTGTGTAATTTGTCTAAGGTGAACTTCAATTATTCATATAAATTCTAAATCAAAGTGTTAAGGGCGTCGATTTACACTCGATAAAATAACGTTTTAATGCAATAATTTAGATTTTTAAGTCAAGCGAAATCATATATATATATGGGGGCCGATCCATATCTAACGTTAGCTCTGAACTCTTTCGCAGCTAACACATTTTTAACCGTCGATAGGAAGATTCAACGCTGGAGATCAAACTTTAAAAAAAAGAAAATACCTTCTGCCAATCCTACTGGCGAAAGGGTGAAAAAAAAAAAAATTTCCTTTTCCGCCACTCCCACTGGCGGAAAGGAAAAAATATATATATATATTTTTTTACCCTTCCGCCAGTGGGAGTGGCGGAAAGGGGAAATTTTTTTTTTCACCCTTCCGCCAGTGGGATTGGCGGAAGGAAAAAAAAACAAAAATTTCCCCTTTCCACCAGTAGGAGTGGCAGAAAGGGGAAATTTTTTTTTTCCTTTCCGCTACTAACTGGCGGAAGGCAAAAAAAATAAATTTTTTTTTTTGTCTTTCCGCCACTAAGACGTTTTTCCGCTTGACCTTATTATTTTTTTTAAAACCTTATGTCAGACATTTTCAGTGTAAGAATAACTTTTAAGATTTAATTTGAGGATTTTTTTCAGAGTAAAGACATTTTGAGTGCTTGATATTTATTCTTGAAAGAGAATTTTTTTTAAAGTCTTCCTCTAATTTAAAAAAAGAATTGCTTGATAAAATGTTATTTTAAACCTTTATGTCATATGTTTTTATTGTTATACATTATATTACACTGAAAAATCAAATTGTATAACACACAATCAATAAATACAAATATATAACACACCATTGAGAAAAAACATATATATTACATTGACAAACATAAATTGTATTACATATGAATCAAATATAGTTAAAACAAATACAATTTCACTCCATTGATCATACATATTTAGCATTAGTCTTCATCAGAATCCAACGTCTGTGATCCTGCCATCTTGTACCCTCTAGGAGGACCCCTAACCATTTCTTTGTGCAGTTCCCAAGCAAGACGCAAGCGAAGAATGGATGCATCTTGAACTGTCCATTTAGCTACAGTGGGATTTAGTTCACGTGAGATTGCGTCCATATATTTACAAATGTAAACCCCACAGTCTGAACCATTATGTTGTTTCGCCACTACAACTTTCTTCCCGAGTCTTGCATCTCTTGGGGGCCAATTGGTCTCAAAGGCAGCAAATCTTAGCAATATAGGTACAAGAGTCTTCTGCTAATTCAAAAAAAAAAACATTAGTAAGTGACAATAATAAATTTTAACCAAATGTAAAGCAACATAAAATCTTTCGTACTTACCGCAACTGCAACATCGGCCTGGTATCGCGCATCCAACTGTGCCGGAGTCATCTCTGGATGCATAGGATCAATGATTTTTATTGTCCATGCCTTAACATTGAACATCACCAGGACAAAATGTCCGTGTATGCGAGAATGGAATGGCATGAAAATGGCATCACATTCCGAAACACGCAAACCATTTTGTTCTACAAAGTGTTGTACAAAATCAACTGCATTTGCAATATCAGTCTCGACTCCGGCATTTATCATGGTTTGACCCACGACAATGAAGAAAGTCGGCAGATAGTACAAATTTCTTTTTAACCTCTTTCCTGTCTGTGTTATGATGGCGTCTCTTTCTGCCAACAATTCTTGGTAGGCGTCCACAATTGTGTTGCCTAACCATGCCCCATGCGATAATTCTGTGGCCTCCTGTTGATTAATATTGTAACCTTTAATTTTTCGAGGCCAATAATGCGAATCATCGACTGGTTCACCATTAAACCAGTGTCGAGTCAACCAATTCATCTTCCAAGGGTTTAAAGGCTTCACCATGCCCCCTTTAACCGGAACCATCAATAGATCGTGACACTCTAGCCATATTCTGGACGGGTGGTGCCTCTTGGGATAAATGGGTTGCAGTTGGATGCTCTGCGAAAGGATTGAACTCAGTTGTGAAGGATACTGGAGGATCCGATATAAACGTCATGGAAGTTGGAGCTTCTGAAGGATCAATGAAGGACGGAGTGTAGAAGGGTTGCTCCGAATAAACCCCGAGATTGGACAATTGCATTTGTTGAAACAGAGCACTATTATCAGTTAATAGTGCTTGATATTGTTGTTCAATCTCGGGAGGCTTATTCGACCACTGCTGTAACATCCTTAGTGTCTGTTTCAACTGCACAATAAAAAGATACAAGTATATGTTAATAGTGTTACAAAATAGATATAATGCAATGAAATGATTATAATTAACTGTACGTACCACGTTTATTACATGAGGTTGATCAACAATGACACGATTACTGTATCGGATATCAGTGACATCCGGTTTTGCAATTCGTCTTCGTGTCACCTTGTTGTACCACAAGTAGTACACGTCCGTGTCTAGTTTGTTTTGCTTGGTATTTTCAGATACCAACAATCCCACAAGATTCTCCTGGAAGTCGTGCCACATCTCTACGTACGGCGCGCCGAATGCTTCGTAATTGGAGACTTGAAATCTATTCTCCTTCTTTGCCTGATTCAACCTTAAATGAGTGCGATGAACAGGAGGGTCAGGTATCCTTTGATAATGACACAGTTGCCTAAGGACTCTGTCTGGCATCTGATACTCAATCTCGTCAAAATGTATCAGTAGGATTCGACTGTTTGCGAACAGTCGTGCCATCCAAGCGTCCTCGTCATCATCATCAACCATCTGAATAGGCATATACGGCTTTCATGTGAATTTGTCTTGTGGTTGATTTTCAAACTCAGACCGGTATGTTAGGACGTTGTGGTGTGGATCTGCTCGTCTGTCCTTATAGTAAGCATGCTTATCGTATACATATGCTAACACACGCGGCGACCACAACTCAGATCCAGGCCGAGACATTGGACGTCCTATCCATAATCTGTCATATGCCCAAGTTTGCACGACTGTCATGCATCCCGTTATCCTTCCAGGTAAGACAATTTTACCCTTAACTTCTCGGTAGTGGGATGCATCGTGGAGTGCTCGGTAAATGGCTGCTAGAACTGCTGAACCCCAAGTGTAATTCACTATATCTTCAATATCTCTAACAAAAACCATGTACCTAACATGAAAATTAAAACAACACGTTAACCAAATTAATATCAAATTATGACAACAAAATATAATAACAAAGACAATAATTTATTCATACCTAGCTGGGCATATGTCTTTGCTTTTTGTGGGAAATAATATAGCACCACACAACCACAGTATGTAGGCTCTTGTGTAAATAGCTATATAGTCAACCGGTGGATCCTCTGGCAGTTCACGAAAACAATCCAAAAGCCACGTCAAACGGATACCACCACCGTGCTTTGCTTCCTTGTAGAATTGGTTATAGAACCGTTCGCCAAAGCAGTCTTGAAACAATTCCTTTTGTTCCTTCTCGGACAAAACACCACAAGTAAGGGGTTTCCTGTTAATGGGTAAACCGATTATATAGTGGATGTCCTCCAATGTGATTGTCGCTTCACCACTATTAAAATGAAACGTGTTTGTAGATGATCTCCATCTTTCCACTAATGCAGTAATGAAGGATGCATCGTGTCTTGGGAATATACATCCGTGTGTAAATGCATGCATTCCAACTGCATTAAGTATATCCTTCTGTGCGTCACTCAACATCCAAAGATCATACCTTTGATTACTGTGTTGAGCAATGTCGAGTACTCTGAATTCATTTGTGTTGTATATGTGCGTCGATATATGAGTAGGTTGAACTTCCAACAAACTGTTATCTTCGGGACCCGGATTTAATTGATAATTGTCCATTGCAACCTACAAAATATTGAAAAACCTTTATTAAACACTGCACACACAAAAAACACAAAAAGACACAAACACACACTGCACACACACAAACACACACACACACACACACTGCACACACAAATAACACACACACACACACACACACACACACAAACACACTGCACACCCAAAAAACACACACACACACACA
>CM025781.1:8050307-8101080 GCA_014636745.2 Centella asiatica | reverse complement strand
GAAGGGAAAAATTTTTTAAAAAAAATACCCCTTCCGCTACTAACACTGGCGGAAGGGACAAATTTTAAAAAAAAAATACCCCTTCCGCTACTAACACTGGTGGAAGGGAATTTTTTTTAAAAAAATTTTTCCTTTCCGCCAGTGTTAGTAGCGGAAGGAGTATTTTTTTTAAAAATTTTTTTCCTTCCGCTACTAACACTGGCGGAAGGGGTATTTTTTTTAAAAAAATTTTCCTTTCCGCTACTAACACTGGCGGAAGGAAAAAATTTTTAAAAAAAAATACCCCTTCTGCTACTAACACTGGCGGAAGGGAATTTTTTTTTTAAAATTTTTCCCTTCCGCTACTAACACTGGCGGAAGGGAATTTTTTTTTAAAAAAGAGTTCCCTTCCGGTACTAAGACCGAAAATTTTTTAAAAAATTTTTTAACAAATTTTTGAAAATTTTATTCTTTCTTTCAGCGTATACATGCGATAAGAAATATGTTAGTATTTCTATTTTACGTCAAAGAGACAAAACATTAAATTTAAATACGACTAGTTGTAAAATAATTGTTGACTAACATAGAAAGTCGTGCATAACATGAGTTTATTTTTAATAATTATTTTTTTACTCTTTTGATAGTTTTTATGTTTTTAATGTTTGAATATAAATTTTCTTTTATTGGTAATTATATTTACCTCATCTTTTGTAGTCATTTTTTTTTATAATCATAGTATTATAATGATTTCAAACATTATGATTATAATACTATTTTATTATAATCATAATATTGTACTTAATTATTTCAAACAATAACTAATAATCATAATAATTATAGTATTTTACTATACTCATACTATTAATCATAGTGTATAATCATAGTATTTTAATTATATCCATCGATCAAATACATCAGAAAATCATACAATTACAATTAATATAATTTAAAGGTCAAACTCGATCACGCCTCTTCTTCATCATCGTCTAAATCTAATGTACTATGTTGAGACATTTGCGAGCGTATCTCCATTACTTTATCATGATTTCTCTTATCGTGATCAGTGTATTCTTGACATATAGCACATTTTCCCAGCCTTTTTGCAAATTGAATTTGTTCAATTCCACCGCTTATTGTACTCAACACATTCATAATCAAACTTGGTTTGATTTTTGATCGGTGGAGTAAATTGATTAACTCTCTATCAACAACTGTTATATTTTTATGTGTTGCCATGAAATCTATTTTACTAGGCGTAACTATTGAATGATTGTGATTTAATTTCACTTTTGTTACACGCCAACTATTATTTTGCACGTTATGAACAACAAACATTCTCGCTTTACACATTGTGCGTTCAATAATATCTCTTTTTCTCCGGATTATGCTTTCATCATCATTTTCATTTTCAAACAAAATTTTTTTCTTAATAGGTCTACCTGCTTTTCTACATGCATATAGTCTATGAGCTAATTGATTTGACCCCGAATGTTTTCTGCTCATTAAAATTTTTACTTCAAATCCACTATTATGAGTATATGCATTATAGTATTTTTTAACTTCAAATATACTTGTAAATATTTGACCCACATACGGAGGACAAACACCATCACTGTCTATATTTATTTTTTCTTTGTCATTCAAATTATTTTGTTCTTCCATATTATTTTCTTCCTCAATATCATGTTCTTCGTTCTCAACATTCATACTTATATCCGAATTCGAATCATCAAAAAATGTATCAACATCATATATTCTATCGTTATCACTCATTTTAAAATGAAGAAGGTGAAGAGCTAAAAACTTGATTTAAATGTCAACCTGAGATATGTTTATCTGATCTGTAATAAAGAAAAATTTTGTAATAAATGAGTTAGATTCAAAATAAATAATTTTTATAAAACTAGAGAACGAAGAAAAAAACTGAAACGATAGAATGAAGAAAGAAACTTACATGCGGCGGAATACGATAGTTTTTTGACCTAGGTCTTTGTTATCATATATATATATATAGCATATCACGAAGGAAGGAAGAAAAAAAATATTGTACTTGTTACTATCAAGCACAAGACTGGCGGAAGACAGGCGAAGGGGAAAAACGGAAGGAAAAAAAAAAATTTCCCCTTTCCGCCAGTGGGAGTGGCGGAAAGAGGGAATTTTTTTTTTTTTGCCTTCCGCCAATGAGACTGGCGGAAACAAAAAAAAAAAAAAAAATTTACCCTTTCCCTCAGTGACAGTGGCGGAAAGGGGAAATTTTTTTTTTGCCCTCCGCCATTGAGACTGGCGGAAAGAAAAAAAAAAGAAAAAAATTTAAAAATTTTTTTCCCTTCCGCCGGTTACACTAGTGGAAGGGAAAAAAATTTTCAGCGTAAGGGGAAAATTTTTTTTTAAAAAAAATATGCCTTCTGCTACTAACACCGGCGGAAGGGGTATTTTTTTTTTTTTAAGTTTAATCTCAAGCGTTGGATTATTCATTGGACGACTGTAAAAGTGTTAGTTACGAAAAACTTCAAAGTTAACGTTAGACATGGATCGATCCCCTATATATATATATATCAAAAACTTTGTTTAGACTTCCCAATATTTTATGATAATATAATCAAATCGTAATGTATTTTCGTTTTAGGGGTAACTTACATATGTATATCGCATTCATATCCGACCACACAAAACTGACAGCCAGCTCGCCTTATCTAATCATTGCCGCAACACTATGCAACTGCCCTGGTCTTCCCTTCTAAAACTTCTCCAACTGAATTTTACTAAAAAAAAAAATCAATAAAATGAGACTATTTTTTTAGTAGTATGGAGTACAATTTAATCAAAAATTAAATTAAATCAAATTTGAAAAAGAAAAATAATTGGTGGAGAAAATGCTAGCAAAAGAATCATTAGGACCGAGTTTTGATCTACCGGAGGAAGTGCTGGAGGTACTGCCGTCGGATCCCTACGAACAGCTTGATATCGCCCGGAAAATCACATCCATTGCCCTCTCGACACGTGTCTCCTCCCTCGAATCGGAGGCTTCCTTCCTCACCTCCGAGCTCTCCCACCGCGACGACGTCATCTCCGATCTTCAAACTCAGATTGACTCCCTCGATTCTTCTCTCTGCGACACCAACGATAAACTCTCCATAGCTCAAGAGGACAAGGTGAACAACTTCCTCCCGTATCTATATATGTATGTTTGTATGCATGTATGTGAGCAATTTGATTCGTGAAGTTATGGAATTGTAAGTGGTGTTGTTGTGCAGGAGAGATTGCTGAAGGAGAATGCTTCGCTATCGGAAGCTGTTAAGAAGCTCAATCGCGATGTCGCCAAGGTATGTATATGCAGCTGTTGAATTAGATAAGGTTAATTCAAACTGAGATTCATTATTGTTTTCAGTCTTCTATCAATTTTTTTGGATCAAGTTAGTACTGTTATCCAGTGCAACAGTGTCTGCGGTGGAGGAAATTTTTCTCTAATGTGTTTGGAATCCTGACTTTAAGCTAAAGTCAGCTTGAGTACTGGAATGGAAAGAATTTTTGATGTTTTTGAATGCAAATTTGGACACCCATTCATAATTCCAATTCAAAAGTTTGGATTTGAATTGTTGAAGATTAAATTAGTATGCCGAAGCTCCGGAATTCAAGTGTTTATACTTAAAAATTGTGAAATGAATAACAGTGCTATTGTTAGTTTTTTCTTAAGACATTTCAATACAATTCAAGAATAAAATGCCAAAAGTTTGTCTTAAGCTCATATTTGGCCCTTTTGATACTTTGATAATCATGTTATTATTTTTTAATTACTATACTTCGGACGAACTTCGTACTAACAAAGGATTACCACTTCAGGTGTGAATTTGCATACATATTTTCTTCTCTTTATGAGGGCATAAAAGAATTTGCTTGCCCGTCAAAATGAATGAAGAACGACTGTCTTTCTATTTAATAAATGTGGGCAACATGTAACCAAAAAAATAAAATAAATTATGGTCAACAAATTCAAAACCAGAATTTTGTCATGATAATCAACTCTCTATGCGTATTTTCATCCCATACTAAATCAAGCAGATAAGGTTATCCTGAAACTCATAGCTGATTGAGATACCAAAGAATTCTTGCACCAAGAACTGATCTTTCTGTGTCACACACACTCACAGAAAATAAGTAGGTACTTCTATCTTACGGTCTTAATGCATGCAGTTGGAAAGCTTCAGAAAGACACTAATGAAGTCACTTCAAGATGAGGATGGAAGTTCTGTAAGTTATCTTAGCTCGAGATCTTTAAAAAACGTCACTTTTTCCTAGCACCAAAAAAATAAGTTAATAATAGAAATTGTAGGATGTTAATTCAGGTCTTCAACTAGATCATTTTTTTCTTTTTGGTTGCAGGGAGGAGCACTACGGGTTGCTGCCATACATGAATCAAACAGTGGTAATTTATCTTCTCCGTCCACTTGCAGGAGGTCATTGGTTTTTCTTATGTTCATTTAACTTTATAGCTTATGGTGGATACTCACCTGCCTTGACTAGGGACAATTGAAATTTTACTTGGTCAATTTTTTTAGTACATCTACAAAATTCATTAATTCAGATTTGGTATTACTTCAATTGATTTTGCTTTTAAAATGATTAATATTCTAATGTATGTAAGAGTTCCAATGATGTAATACCTTTGTTATTTTAGAATTTTGTTGATGCTGTATTACAATTTGAATTTTAGGATGTTGCAACCTAGTATAAACAAAATCAACTATACTTTTTTAATTTCTTGATTTTTTAATTTAATTTTTTTTGTTTTGGTGAAATGGATGAGTGTTATATATAAATCTTGGTTAAAAAATTATTTTTATTTGAATGCATCGTATCAAGTTCTGAACTCCCCAGGGAAAAAATCCTATCTTCTTCCCTGTCCCAGTATTGTTAGAAAAATCCTTACGGAGTTATCGTATACATAGTATAAGGTTTCTTACTGAAGGCTATGCAATTGGTTTCAGAAGATGCTACTATAATTTCTCCGAGTGCTTCTTCAATACAAAGTCAGTCATCAGATGCGGAGAATTCACATGCAGAGGATCACGAGACTGATGGTGAGCACATGACTATGGAGTTGTCTCCGTCGTGCTATATTGATCTTGTTGTCATATAGGACTGCTCACTCCTTGTGTTATTGAATTGGTTGGGAGGGATTATATCTACAAAATTGAGTCATTGAGTTGAAACCTTGTAATTTAGTGCATTGATTTTGACTTCAGTTTGGCTATTTTGTATATCATGGCAGTCTCAAGGCCTCGTATATCACAAGCTCTGTTGTTAGCATCTCAAACTACCACGCCTAGACTTACTCCTCCTGGTTCCCCTCCCAGTCTATCATCATCTACATCTCCAAAGAGAACATCTAGGCCACTGTCCCCTAGGCGACATTCAATTTCATTTGCGACAACAAGGGGTATGTTTGAAGACAGATCTTTGTTATCCTCTACTCCGTCAAGCCATCACGGTTCAATGGGCCACGATACAGGTTAGTCCTGATGACTTTATCAGTGTTTCTTTCCTTGAAAATTGTTGTGAAAATAGCTAGTTAAAAGCCAGAAAATATGTGGTCACTGTAGTTGCTACCATGATGCGAGTATATGGGCTACTCAAAACGTTCACATTGACCATGGAAGGGGAACTTATTGCAAGTTGAAAAAGACTTGAATCCCATAGCAAAGCGTACAGCTGATGTTAAGTCACCAACTACATTTTAAGCTTATAGTGCTGAAAGGGGCATAACATGCTTAAACACTGTATGTTTGCTTAATGACACTGATTCCTAGCAGAAACTGTTGCTGAATATTGAATATTCATTATTGTGACACTTTTTATTATTGCATCAACATAGTTTGGTGTCATATACAATAGAATTTTCATCTCAGACACCATTTTCTTTAATATTTCTTCAGTAACTTAAAAGGCAACAGAAATAGATACATTGTTTTGTATGCTACACTATTTCATGGCATCTTCGTGCTTGTTTTAGGGCGAACTCGAGTTGATGGGAAAGAATTCTTCCGGCAAGTCAGGTAAAGTCTACCTGGTGTTGATTTCTTATGACAGCAATGTATATAATATTACAAACAATAATGTAATACTTAAAAATGTCCAAGTCAACTGCAATTTGTCATCTACCTCTAATAAGGATAGATTCAACAACATTCGAGATGACACACATTTCCATGCTCTTTCGAAGAACTCTAATGATTGCTCTCTCTATATACAGTAGACTCTAGTGCTAATAATGATTATGATTCTTTGATCTACTGTAGCATAAGCTGGTCAAACACGCAGTTAATCAAAGTTTTTAAAGATTAAGAATTTGGATACATACACATATGATTCTGTCTTCCGTGCAACTAGTACTTACTCCTAAGATCTGTTATGACCATAGAGCGACTTCTATCAAATAAATATATGTAGTATGCAAAGTGTTCAGTTACTGTGTTAGTATGATTTGTTCGTACTTCTGAATCATGTGTTGCAAATATGTGACCATTTTCAGTAACATTCTGCCCATTTTTCCTGCTGGATATGATCAATTTTGTTTTCGTTATTTTTTTAAGAAAAATGAAATATGTGCTTAATTGCTTGTTATAAGAAGCATAATGTGAAGATTACAGAGTCACGTAGTTTACTTGTGCTTCCATCCAAATCCATGGGGACTGCTTCATGCTCATTATTCCTATTCCTGTCCCTGAAGTTCTAGGACTGCCCATCTAATTCTTGATTCCTTGACCAGGGGTCGATTGTCTTATGAGCAGTTTAGCGACTTTTTAGCAAATGTCAAGGAATTAAATTCCCACAAGCAAACAAGAGAGGTATGTGACTTCATATCCTCTGAAACCCTCACCTCTTCCTTTCTTTGTTACTGGTAATGATTTCCGTATTGCTTTTTTTTGTACATGCATATTTTGTCTTAAAAATTCTAGGAAACTTTAAGGAAGGCAGATGAGATATTTGGTGCAGATAACAAGGACCTCTATGCTGTATTTGAGAGTCTGATAACTCGCAATGCACATTGAAAATCATGAAATGTACCTGTACATTTTTAGCACAGCTTTCGCGTATCAAAGATTAATTTGTAGCTTCGGTTGTACATTATATTACACTTCCTATGTCATGGCTATTCTACACAGATCTTCATTCTAATTGTATCTAATGTATGTAAAATAATGTATCAACTGGCAATTTGATATGGCATTTGAAGTTTTCTTCACCTTCGAGACTGGATTCTGGTCATGCGCTTCTCGTTTGTTCAAGTTCTCAACAACGGAACCTATTCTTTGTTGGTTCTCTGTTTGAAAAGTTCAGTGGTGCATGAACTTATACACCTGCTGTGTAAAAGAACAAAAACAAAACATAAAAGAGAAAAAAGAAAAAGAAAACACAAAGAGACAAACATATACTTCCTGGTCTCCATTGTAAAAATTTAGAATACAAATACACTTTTTCTGATTTTGTATCTTATCATTTAAGAATCTCAACTATTGTAGATTGAAGTGATTCTGTAAGCGCCTATTTTCTCTATTAACACAACTAGAGGTTGGGCTTAAACATTATTTTTTTAACTTTATAGTTTATACTAGTAAATTTATACTACTAACCCTCTAATTAAAAAGGTAAGGTTTTAAAATGAACTTTTTAAAGCAAATATGAGAAAATTTGTTTAATATATCAAATTAGATAAGAACAAGCTAAAATTTTAATATGCTAAAAATAACCTGAAAAAGTTAAAATAATTATAGTTTGGGTAATGCTAGAGAGAAGCCGTTAAAGAATATTCTACAAAGCGTAGGAATGAACAGATGAAAATGAGCCGGATTTGGGGCAATTTAAAACGGACGCTCGCTTGTCAACAAAATCTTTGATACGGAATCAACACGGAAATAATCTAGTCATGCCTACAGCATTTAATTTTTAGCTCATTCTTTCTGCAAATCCTAGCACCATCATCATCATCATCATCGTCTTCTTCTTTTTATTTTTCATTTCTTTGATTTTCAATAACACCCGAATTGTTTCCTGGGGTTCTGGTTCAGCTTCGTTTTATATATTTCAGGGAAACCATTGTCCCAGAACCTTCAGTTTGATATTGGTATGTATTCAATACTTTTATCTTCAAAATTTTAATCATTTTCATCTGGGGTGTCTCTGTTCTTATTCTTTATTTTGAAAATGTTTACTCCAAATGAAAAAGAGAGAAGAAAACCTCATAATTATGAATTTGTGTATAACAAATCATTTGGCAATGCGTTTTGGCTTCTGGGTTTGTCTGCATTTGTGATTTTATTTTGTATGACAATGTATATATATGTAGGATTAATTCTTCAATTTTATTAAAAATGGGATCTTTTCAGAAAATAATGTGAATTATCTGGTTGCCTAAAAAGACCCATGTTAAAAAATATGTGCTTGCACAAATCAGAAAGTAATTTGTGTAATTGACTTGTTTAAGCTGGTTGATGATGAACAAATTGGCTCGTCAATTTGAGGTTTGCTTGGTTTCCTTGTCATTTTGATGTGGTTGCATACTACTATTAGTTATGGTGGATGAAGAATGGGGTCTTGTATTTCTACCGATTATACATTGTAATCGTTTATCAACTACAATTTTCTGTCTACATAGTACCAAATTCTAACTTTTCGAACTCCTAAAATGAATAAATGGATAGTTTAAGAGTTACGCATGTTCAACTGTTCGTTTTCATGTTGGTTTTGACATCATTTTGCTATATTTACAGTCATAGTTCCTGCTGTATGGCAGAAGAAGCTACGGAGGGAGAAATATTTGTGATCGGAAACAAAATTTTATTTTCTGTTCCATCAATCTCTCATTCTGCTGAAGGTATAAAATCTTTGTAACTTGCTGTTTTCTGTCGTTAATAATTAAGTAGATTTCCCATTTCCATGATTCTCTTCTTATTTATGTTTCTTCTTTGTACATTCTTCTCAAGCATTATTCCCTTTCAGCTATAACATTTTTTTCCTTTTTGATTTGTGCCTTTTCAGATTTGAGTTCCAATTTAGAGGAAAGAACAGAAGAATCCTCGACACAAGAATCAGGTGAGGATGACTTCTGTGAACTACCATCTCCCAATCCAAGCACTTCGTATTCAGAAAACGATTCAAACCCAAAACATGATTCACAGTGGCGTGGGTTCTTCCGTAAATTGAGAAAAGGACCATCGGTGGGATTGCATACCTTCCATCCTAGTCTACCTTCCATCAAGAAGCTCTCTAAGAAAAAAAGTAGAAATCTGACAAAGAATATGCCAGGGCTGCCTTCCCATCTGGATGCTGAATTCTATTGTTTTGAGTCTTCCTGGGTGAATTTTTCACTATCTGAGCTCCAAAATGCAAGCAACGACTTTAGTCGTGGTAAGTATCTTCTTCAAATAACAGCTCTTAATCTAATTCTGTTCTTGTTAATAACCCAGAATTGATAAATATTGTAATTGGATACAAAACTTGGTGAAAGTTCTTTGAGATCAAATGATTTGATTTCCTATTGGCTTATTATTCGTTTTGCTTTTCTGGTACATGAAGAAAATTTGATTGGAGAGGGAGGTTACTCCGAAGTTTACAAAGGGGTTTTGGAAGATGGCAAATATGTTGCAATTAAAAGGCTGACCAGGGGTTCGCCTGAAGAAATGACATCAGATTTTTTATCCGAGCTGGGGATGTTAGTCCATGTCAACCATCCTAATATTTCTAACGTTATTGGTTATGGAGTTGAGGGAGGAATGCACCTTGTTCTTCCTTTATCTCCCCATGGAAGCTTAGCATCACTATTAACCGGTCAGTTCTTGAATCTGGTTGTTTCCAGAGTGAGTTTACCATGTAATGTTATTTTAAGCAGCTAAAATGCTTTTCTCTTTTGTTTTTGTCTTCAGGCGAGAAGGAAAAACTGAAGTGGGGTGCTAGATATGATATTGCCTTGGGCATTGCATCAGGACTCTCATATCTTCACGAGGGGTGTCAACGGAGAATCATCCACAGAGATATCAAGGCTGCTAACATTTTGCTCACTGAAGATTTTGAGCCTCAGGTAATGTTCAAATATAAGGATGTTTACTTCAGCAGCTTAGCTGATTGCTGTTTCCATTTTTTTCCCCCGGAGATTTTTGGATTTGAATCCTTGACATTTAGTTCAATGCAGATCTCTGATTTTGGACTCGCAAAATGGCTTCCAGATCAATGGTCACACGTCACTGTATCACAATATGAAGGCACTTTCGGGTTTGTAAATATAGAAATCGTCTCTTTTCATGTCCGAGAATTCATTCCTTTTCCTTTTCTAACTCAATATGCTTTTGTTATGACAGCTATCTCCCTCCTGAATTTTTCTTGCAAGGGCTAGTAGATGAAAAAACTGATGTCTATGCTTATGGGGTACTTGTATTAGAGATCATAAGTGGACGCCCAGCTCTGGATAAATCACAGAAAAGTCTTGTCATGTGGGTATGTTAACATCCATTTATATCATGCTACTAGCAAATTAATATCCTTTTGACAGTTATTTATTTATTTTTAAAATCAAAGGAATCTGAATAATTTGATAACAGCCATTTAGAAACCTTCTGTTTGATTTGTTGCAGGCACGACCTTTGATCTCTAAGAAAAATATTGAAGAGCTTGTTGACCCTACGTTGGGTGGTGCTTATGACGCAGAGCAATTGAGTCGTGTGGTTTCAGTTGTTTCTATGTGCATACAAGAGTCTTCAACTGAGAGGCCTCAAATGAGCCAGGTATTTTTTTTTTGTGAGCGATTAACTGAATAACTTGAGGTTTTTCTTTCAAAGTTTGATTTTTAAGATAAATTATAACATGGATGGATCTGTAGTTTTTCTTTAAAAAAAAATAAAATAGAATTCCACCAAGTTCTCTAACTAGTGAATATAGTAGTTATGGTAAGTTGAATACAAGGGAATACGAAAAAATGTCAATTCCAAAAGATCTTCAATACTATAATTAAGATATTTTGACACAATATTTCCAAAAACTGCGGATCTGCCTGAATTATTGGCACCATGGAAACATGAATCTTCATTCGTTTTGAGTGCCAATGGTTTATTATTATGTATTCGCATTGTAATTAGTAGCCAAAGGCCCTTTCTCACTAAGAATTACAAAGCATACTTGAACTTGAAATGATATTTCTTATTGGCAAAATACACATAATAAATATCCTTGCTTGTGGTGCAGGTAGTTCGGATCCTAAAAGGCAATGAAGGAATCTTTGGGAGCCAGAAAAAGTTTCAAAAAAGACCTGCTTTTAAGCAAACATGTTCAATTGATATCTCTGAAGATGAAGAGTTCAGCAGTCCCACACTACTGAGTGATCTGAATCAACCGAATCATATTGCATTAGGGCTCTAAGGTCTCTATTTGGTGATGGTGTCCGTAAAAACAATCTGAGAACTAGTAATGAGAGCCTTTGAACTCTTATTGTACATAAAAAGAGCTAAAAAGCAGCGTGAAGGATTAAAATTGAGAGTCGCGAAAATGCAGAACTGGCCAGGACATAAAGAAAGGCCTACACTGAAGAACTAAGGATTTGCTGTTGTATAAATATCTGTATGCATCTAATTTTCTAAGTAATTAGCTGACGAAGCGGAAGGATCACGACAAGCCTAACATCCTTGCTGCCTATATTACAGAGGGGAAAAACAAAACAGCTAACTTGGCCATCAACCCTAACTACTTATGTGTACAGGCTTGCTCATCTTGTTTCATGGCTTGCGCCGTTACTAGCTTCCTGGGATTGAGGAAAACATAGTTTTATGATGTTCTTATTATACATCTGCTAGGCATGTTATGCTCATGCCTCTATTTCATTGTGCTCTAATAGCTCTGTATTTTTCTTGGTGTTTGGCTAGACTAACAATTTGTGGGAGACAAAAACTTGTTTTGTGTGTTTTGTGCTAGTTTTTGTTTCTGATGACTGAGGAAGTTGTTTGATGTATGGGGATTTCTTACTTTGTTCATATAATTTGGATATTCTAATAGTTTGTCAATCTTTTTTCTGTAGGCGATCAATTACAATTCTGCCATTACAAAGGAGATTTTCCCAAAAATTTTTGGTATTCTCCTCATCTTCTCCATCAGGACCAAAGTACAACAACTCAGTGCAACTAATATCAAGCACATCACAAAGTTCATTAAGATTTTCTGCATTTCTTAACAAATTTTCCAATGTACGTTTAAATACATATATGAACAACTCATTTAATGCAATATGTACTTCGTGAACCAATATCTTCTTTTTTTTTTTTTTTTCTTTTCTTTATACTTACCCATTAAAATTTTGTGAACACAACACAACACAACCAACATCATTATTTTCGTTGCAACGGTTTCAAATTTTGTTCACAAATTCGATACTTGAATTAAATGATTTTTTGGGGAAATCTTGTAACGGGTTAAAAAATTTTGGCAAGAAAAAATGGAGGCGGAGGAGTAAGTTTATTGAAAATTTTCTTGATTTCAAAATTAGAGCAACATGGTCGCCATGTTTAGCTTTCAAATCTCTCATGATATTGGCATATTCCTCAAATTTTGAAGGATTTTAAAGAAACCTTTGCTTCAGTAAATTAATAAATACAAGAGTTTCTCGTATCGAAGGCTTTTGCATTGTAACTTGTCTTAAAGAACAAACTTGTGAAACACAAAGTTATAAAACGACATATATTTATAAAGAAGTACAATAAATGAAAATTAATTATCCAATTATTATTAGGATAAGAAGTCATAAGAAAAAATGAATTTGAAAATTCCCGGTACCTTTTCAATTACGAGAATAGGAAATAGATTCTTCTCGGGAAAAAAAGAAGAAAAAAGGAAACATATGATGAATTTTAGTTTTGCTAATCTCAGCAATAATATATGATATGCGAATTTTAATTGCTAATCTCAGCAATAATATACTTCTGATCCCACTTTTATCACAAGTCTTATATTTGTAAGCGTTTATTATATTATCATATGATGAATTTTAGTTTTGCTTCACCATTTGAATTTGAGCAATAACTCTATTCTCCTTTTAATCTGACCATTCATTTCATTGAACATCAACTAGACAATTATCTTTTCTAAAAAATGAAAGAAATTTAGATTTTAAACCTTTCAAATTGATAAAAGTTATGAACTATTAAACAATAACATCTTACATTAAAAAAAAAGGTTTTGTCGCTTATAACACTATGATATGGCCTTTCTAATGTAATGTAAATTCTCCTAAACTTTATTATACAACGTTTGAATGTAATATGTAACGTTCTATGTTATAACTAAAAAGAAAAATGAATTTTTTTTTCTACTGCAACAAATACTATATCTGTTATTTAGTTTATTTCTAAATCAACAAGCGTCTTTAATAGTTTACTCAAGTAAAAGAATTTAATAATTGAACTTGTTAATAAATATTTTTGGACACCATATAGTTCATTTGTAATGTTCCAAATAAATAAATAAATAATCCGTGTACTTACGAAAACCGACGTCGTTATACAGTTTTAAAGCTAAAGAACAGCGCTAAAGAACAGCCGCAGATTTTTCAGTTTGCACGTCGATTCGGTCGCTTCACTACAGTCTACGGCGTCGCGTTTATCGCTGTTAGAACCAAATCGTTCTATCATTATCACCTCCTGTAATCTTTTCCAGTGATTTGCACACAATTTCTCAGCTAAAATATTTGGATTCGAATCTGATCTGATGAGTAAATTTCCGAAGATTTCACTGATCTTGCTGATTTCGATCGCCTCGATCTTCAACGGATCCTCAAGCACCTCCATTATCAATCCCTCTAAAGTCAAGCAAGTTTCATGGAAACCTAGGTCAGTAAGCGTTCTTCTTTTCCTTTCTAGTTTTTCAATTTTGAGATACATGTATGAATATGAAGTTCTGTATGATTATCGTCAACTCAGCTTATTCGATTTCGATTCCGATTCGTTTGCAGAGCTTTTGTTTATGAAGGATTTCTTACAGAGGAGGAATGCGATCATTTAGTATCAATTGTGAGTTTGAATCCCTAATCTGAATTTAGTTTGTTTGTGTTTCTGATGATTACTGTAACCATGTGGTTTGGTATCTATTGTATGTATTAATTTTCTTTTACGAAGGAGAAATGACATCGTTTTGTGGCACTCTTGTAGTTGGTTATTGATTTATATGTATATTTTGGTTTGAACTTGTTATGTTACATCGTACTGAATTGTAGTTTGGTGTTAATTTGTATTTTGGTTTGATCGTGCTGATTGTATATTGTATTATCACATTGAATTGTGCTTGGATTGGGTGGATGTGATAGGCAAAATCAGAACTGAAGAGATCAGCTGTTGCCGATAATCTTTCTGGGGAGAGTAAGCTCAGCGAGGTTCGGACCAGCTCTGGGATGTTTATACGTAAGGCAAAGGTTTGTTCCTTGTTTTCTTTTATATATCATTATTGATTTCCTATGCAAATATTGTGGATACTCCTTTTGATAAGTATGTTACAAAATATAAAATAAAAGCAAGCCGATGTTGATATGGTGTGCAGAAATTTGTACATTTTGGCGTTGATTTATAAGAGCAGCATGTGTAACTTACTGGAGTTTCTATTCAGAACTAGGATTTCTAGAAACAACTTTGAACTTGAGAAAAGAATAAATATAATATGATATAGAAAACAAATTGGTCCTTAAGTGCAGTATTCTGTATTCCTTTGGAAATTTCGTGTAGTTTGCAGAAAAAACTATTGAGGACAGACCAATATAGAATGCAAAGTGTATTAATCTTAGCTATATTTCAATGGATAAGGATGATAATGACAATTGGGTCCTAGCAGTGGCGAAGCCATGAATGTATGATTACCATGTCCAACATCATGCAAATATAACATACAAAAGTAATAAAATAGTACTGACCTATATTACAACCACAAAAGAAGATCACTTATTTCCGTTTCAATTTTACTTACTACAGAGAACCAATAGATTTCACAGCCACAATTTCAGAAAAATGGGAGGAGAAAGAAAATCATTCATTTTGATTTGATTTTTATAGAGTACTCCCTCCGGTTCAAAATAATAGTTGCTTTAGCTCAAATGGCACATACCAAGGAGGTTCATAATTACTACATTGAAATAACAAATATTAATCAAAAATACTTTTTTACTCTTTCATAGGAAATACAAATAAATGAGAGAGAACTAATAAAATTAATTTCATTGGTAGAAGTTTCTTGAGATGAGAGAGACAAAGGTTAGCTTTGGAAAAATTTTAAACTATTCATCTTAAAATACGAAAATGACTAATAATATAAAATTTTAAACTTTTTCTAATATGTCTATTATTGTGAACTGGAGGGAGTATATTAGTTTATTTCACAACCATAATATCGGACAAATGGAAGGAAAAGAAGATTAGCTTGTGGACTGAGTGAACAAAATAATCTAAAGGGGGAGTACTAGTTATTTGGGTTGGGTGGCTGGCAAATGGAACAGGTTACTAAGATGAAAAAATTTCCAGCTGGTGACATAACACACCCCGGCCTGGAGAGTTATGCTTCTCTGACCTAGTTAATCCAAAAGATGAATTATATCATGAAGATATTAGTTGTTCTAGATTATCAAAACTTGTTGCAAATTGTTAAGTATTTTTCTTTCTCATCCAGTTTTTGCTAATCTTTGATACAGGATCCAATTGTTGCTGGTATAGAGGATAAGATTGCAACCTGGACCTTCCTTCCCAAAGGTATGTGGTATGGAGAAAACCCTTGGGACCTTTTATTCATGTTAATCATTATTAACTGTTGCTATAGTTAAATAAACTAGTTTGGTTGATCTGTGGTTCTCAATCTGTGGGTCAGACAAATATTCCACGTTGGCAAGTTGGATTGCTTTACAAGTGCCTAGAAATTAGCCCCTTGTGACTGTTTCTTTCTTCTCCTCTCTTTGTACTTTGTTTAGCTCCTGTACCATGTTAGAGGTCCAACAAATATACTGGCAGGAGCTGGCAACTGAACTTAATGATTGTCTTGCAAAGGACATGAAGATCAGTTATTCCAACTGAAGAAAGAAATCAACTATTTCAAAATTTATGTACTCAGAACTAGAATTTTAGCAATGTGATGCTTAATTCAACAGCATTCACAACATCAAACATTAAGGGATTCCTTTCAGTATAGAGACATAGAAAAATGGTATCTGAATCTTTACTCTACCAGTAGATTTACTTGTACTTTAGAGTATGTATTGATTATCTACTCTCATGTCTATTTAATTGTAGAACAGAATCATATTGTATCACAGAATCTCGTATTTATAATATCTTGGATTGGAGAATTTAAACATGCTTTAAAAGTGAGGGAATGAGTAATCAATTGATCAAGTGATCAAGTCATACTTTTATTGACCAAATGAGTTACAATCGGAATCCAAGTATGTGTGCTCTTACAGGCTTATGCTACCATGCTCATATGGCAGTTGAGGTTCGTGTGATTGTTTGTGAGGTCAGAATTCCAAGAAGGCCTCAAGGTTAGTAACCGATGGATGAAGGGAAGATACAAGTCTCAAATGCCAAGGGTCTCAAGACAAGAATAACATTTGCAAGATTTAATCTTTATAACTCCAGTATAGTAGTATTATGTTCCTAATCATTGCAATATCTGTGGGTAATATAGAACAGGAAGTCTTAACTAACATTACACTTCACAAGAAATAACACTATCATATCTATTATGGTAACAGAGGATTTTCAACACAAATTGGAGTATTCTTTGCAAGAACTTGAACGTTAGTTAGGTGGTTGATCAAAATTGAAAAGGCGATAGCGATTCAGCAGGCTTCTAAATCTCTGGTTCTCAGGCACAGATCAATTAGCTAAGATCACATGAGCCATAGCCAACTCAACACTTGCCGACCTCGGACCTTAGGCATGCTACGCAGCATGTAATGCATACATTAAATTATGAGCTATCAGTGCTTGACTGACCCTCAAATAATTCGGCCATGTTTGTTTTGGAAGTATTGGGTAATGTGTGAGGGACTAATATGGAGTCTGGACTTAGGCTCGTAGAGACCAAGTCCTTGTGTAAAATATGGAAATTTAGCTCTATATCAGTCACTCGGATAGGGTGCTATTCGCAGGATTATAACTGAGTACTACGCTTGGAATATTTCTGCAAGTTTTTAAGGTTTCTTAGGTTATCACGTTTTTATTTGTTATTGTTGAGCCTCTCCTGAAGAGTGGTAAATAAATAGCAAAACTTTCTGAAAAGGTTAATGATAGATTGGTCCAGTATGAATATTTGTTTATTATTACACTATGAATTCATATGACTAAAAGATTTTCTTAATTAGATCTTTGAAAACAGCTCTCTTCTATAGTGCCTGTATTATAAACTTGGCTCTTGGCTCATTCCCAAGTAATTATATTTGATCAATGAGACACTGTGGACTTAGGGTGCAGTTGGATGTTGAAATTTGCACAGATATGTAATGTTTAACCATATTAGAGGTAATATGACTTATTTTTCTTCCTTCAGAAAATGGAGAAGACATACAAGTGCTACGATATGAACATGGGCAGAAATATGATCCACACTACGATTATTTTACTGACAAGGTCAATATTGCCCGGGGTGGTCACCGCATAGCAACTGTGCTCATGTATCTCAGTAATGTTGTGAAAGGTGGCGAAACTGTGTTCCCTCAAGCAGAGGTTAGTTCATTTTTTAGATTCAATCTCAATTTAAATTGAGTTTTAGCAGTCATGTGTGTAAAAAATTCAGCTGAATATCCTATCCACATGCATAAATCTACATGTTTTATGTGCAAATGCAGTTTGCATGTTTAATGATCGTAGTTTTTATAAGTATATTCATTCTTCAAACATATTTCTAACTTAAAGCATATATTAGAAGGATACTCTTAACAACAAAACTGATATACATTTACAAGTTGGGATGCCCATCATTAAAGTACAAAATCAATATTAGTCAAGTCCAAGAAGCTCAGAAGTTGTTCTGGTAGAGGCATAGAGCATATAGTGCAGCTTCTAAGCCAGACCTTGAAGTATTAGGATAAATCACAGAGAACAATACGGTGAAGATACTGTAATTTTGATATAGGTTTAAGCTCTCATTTATTCTACTTCCACTAAGTGTGCCGCCAGCAAATAATTAAAGTCTGATCTGACTATCTTCTGTTATCAGGAATCTCCACGTCGTAGATCTTCCTTGTCAGATGATGATTTATCCGAATGTGGAAAAAAAGGCATTGCTGGTGAGACTACATAAAAAAAACATTACTTTTCCGCGGAGTTACATTTTCAGCCATTTTTATTCTCCGTATTTGTTTGTAAACACTTGGATGATTTATAATTACAGTAAAACCACGGAAAGGTGATGCACTTCTTTTCTTCAGTCTCCACCCAAATGCAGTTCCCGACCCACAAAGTCTTCATGCAGGTTGCCCTGTAATTGAAGGTGAGAAGTGGTCAGCAACAAAGTGGATCCATGTAGACTCATTCGAGAAAATCGTAGGAGCCGGTGGGAATTGCACAGATCAGAACGACAATTGTGAGAGATGGGCCGCTCTTGGCGAGTGCAAAAACAATCCAGAGTATATGGTTGGAAGTGCAGAGCTTCCAGGATACTGTAGGAAGAGTTGCAAGTCGTGTTAACATTCTCTCTGGCCTCTGCACATTTCCACTCAAAACTAATACCTGTTGTAGCTTTTCATTCTTTTTTCATATTATACAGTTATATTGCGTTTCAGTGTTGAGGATTTGTGACATAATGAAAAATTTTCCTTTTGCAATATATCATTTTCTTGACCAAGTAATTTGATGTTCGTGGCTGGTTTGAGCATCTTACAAGTCTTTCAATTATTGCTTTGGTCTTTTGATTGTTTGGTCGCCTTAACAAACTGTTACAGCGAGAAACGACACGACAGCAGCGAGGGACATGTACAGAGAAAGGATTGTTCTGAAAGAAACTACTGACAATGATAATGGAAGACATTGGGATTCCCATCATATCCAAAAAGAAATAAGGAAAAGAGATTAGTAGAAAAAATAAATAAATAAGTGGTCCTTTAAATCTTCTTGTGACAGGTGACTTCTGGATGTAAGGAGTTAAGGTAAATCCGGTACGAAATTGGTGAGCCTTGATTATTGGTTAATAATTATTCTAATTTTTTTTATCCAAAAGTGACAAGATTTTGATAGAAAATTATTACCATTACATTGCATATTATAAAGTCAATACCAACCTCAAGTTATAATCACACTAAAATTAATATTATGGATAAAATAGACATTTACTTCTTTCTTTTCTTTTCATTTACTAAACTCAAAAACAACGCCAAAGAAAACTTATAAATTTTTTATTCTATTCTTTTCTATCTATTTAAAAAAAATTATATTCTATTCTTTTATTTTCTATCCAAAACTCATGAACATAGCGTCAGATTACTTATCTAAGATTAGTGAGTTCATTATTTCTTTATTTTCTATTATAATAGATTTTATATACATTTTATTTATTCATAAATTTACTTAGAATAAATATACCTAATTGATTTATACAAGAAGAGGAGAGGGAGGGATGAGGGCAAGAGTATTTATTACTTTATTTAAAAAAAAAAAAAGAAATAGTAAATATTGATTAGCCAAAAGGACAATTCATTGGAGAGAGCTTGGTCCTTTCCTTCATGAAATAACCAATAACAAAATGGATGAGTCATTGGAGAATAAATCTGGAAAGTGGAAGAATCCAATATAATTTGACTAAAAAATATGGAGAGGATAAGAAAAAGGCCTCGGTCCGACAATAGCGCACGATGGTGATTTTTTATATATTTTATTTTAATGTATTATTAAATATTAATATGATTATTATGATTATATTATCCCGGAGAATCCAGTTCAAGCATATCCACACGATTATAAATAGGAGTCGGAAGAATCTCATTCTGATATCGCTGTACTTTATAGAGTTGACAGAGAGTGGATTGAAAACCAATTTGATCGTGCAATTGAAAAAAGAAATAATAAGAAGAATATTGAGTTCAGTAATTAATGATATTGAATTTAGTAATTAAATCGATCAAGTTACCCATTGATTATTTTGCAGTCATTCAAGCTCGCAACTCTTTTTAAAGTTAGGCTCGTAAGATCGTTCAATTGACTAATAAAATATAGGGATAACTATAAAAAAATATCGTCAACTATGTACTAATTTTTATTTTATGGATCATTCTTTCAATTTTTGTAATTAAAAGATTAAACTATAATTAGTTTTCATTTTAGTGACTATTTTTTTAATTTTTACAATTATGAGATTCAACTATAGATTAGTTCTCACTGTAGTAACCGTTACTTATAATTTTTGCAATTAAGTGATTTACTTATTATGTTTTTTAAATATGATGTAAAATTTAATGTATTAAAGACATTTTTAATGAAAAATATCATTAATTTTTTTTTAGTTACTTAATTTTAATGGACATATCCATATATTTTATTATTCGCTAATTTGTCATAATGACATGTCAATTAAAGTTATTATTTAATCAAAGATAACATTAAAATTGAGTAATTGAAAGAAATTAATAAAAAAAATGACTCAGTTTAAAGAAAATTGAGTCAATTTCTTATTATTTTCTTTTAATTGAGTCATTTTTTTATTAGTTTCTTTCAATTACTTAATTTTAATAATTTTTTTATTAAATAATAATTTTAATTGACATGTCGTCAATGAATAATAAAAATATATAGATATGTCTTAAAAACTGAGTATTTGAAAGAAAATAATAAAAAAATTGATATTATTTTTTAATTACAAAATGCTTTTAGTTCATCAAATTTAAATCATATTAAAAAAACATAACAAGTAAATTTCTTAATTATAAAAATTAAAATCCTTAAAATGAGAATTAACTTATAGTTGAATCACTTAATTATAAAAATCAAGAACGTTCACTAAGTGGAATTAATTCTTAATTGAATCCTTTAATTACGAAAAAAACAGTTTCTAAAATAGAATTAACTTATAATTGAAGATATTTTTATATATTTATCCCTAAAATATATTATGAATGTGTCCCAAGGTTGGTTGGATACAAGGCCAGCTCGAAGATTTTGAAATCCTGGTGTTCTATCTTGTATTAAAATCTCGAACTTGATTCCTTTTTATTACATTCTTTCTTTAATTTTCCTCAATATATTTTATAAATTAAAATATATAATTTTTCTTATGTAATTTTAATTATATGGATAGATGGACATAAAAAAAAAAAGAAGAAGTTTACAAATTTTTTTATAATTTGATAATGTAAAATATATTCATCTTAATAATTAAAATTTTAATACAATTTAATGAGTTAGATTTAATAGTTTTTCAATTGTTAAAATCATAAAATCCACATCATTAAATTGTATAAAAATCAGTATACGAACACAAAATAAATCACATTTAAAATTATAAAGTGTATTTTGAAAAAAACTTGGGACGGAAAGTTTATATTTTTTCCCTCATTTTTCTTCTTTTCTTTTTAAAAAAACCTCAAAGACAACATAATATAAATTTTTCACTATTTTTTTACTTCTAAGTAAAGTCGTTAGCGTTTTAATCATTGAATAAAAAAAATAAAATTGAGCAGGTATCGATCATAAACGAAAATGAGATATGAGGTTGAAGACAAATCAAATAGAAGATTTGATCTACAATTCGTAAGCTACTGATCTTACCGAAAATTGTAATGAGTAATATATCTTGGTTTCGGTTGATATATGAATATTTTTTGAAGAATGATTTGATAGTAAAATGTTTTTTTAGAAAATATTTTTTTAAAAAATGCTTTTTGGAATAATCATTTTTAATGTTTCATTGTTAATTTGAGAAATGAATAAAAAACACAATTACGATGGTGATGATGGGAAAGTGGTGATGGTGGTGGTGACGGTGGCTGTGGCACCGACAGTTTTAGCTATATAGTGATATTTGGTTAATTTTTGGAAAACATTTTTTTCTTTTTTATTACATAAGTCATCTTTTTGAAATACTTAAGGGAATATAAAAGGTGTAGAAAATATTTTTATAACTTTGAATTTTTCTATTATACAACAAATATTGAAAAATATTTTCTGTTTACAAACAATAAAAAATAAAAGAAACCATTTTTCAAAAAAAAGTTTTCCTTACATCAAACAGAGCCTAATTAGTTCTTCCGAAGATGATAACATATATTTTTTGTCGATTTCTCTATCTTCATCAAATGACAATAATAACATATATTTTATCTATTTCAAAATATATGACGTTTGATTTTTGATATGTACTCTTAAAAGAAGCTTAATGTATATTATATATTTTAATTTTTCAAAGCAAATTAAAAATTTAATATTAAAAATATTTTAGATGAAGATTAATATAATATAAAAATTAAAATTATACAAAATGTTTTAATATATATTAAATTTCACATAAAATTATGTGAAAAAAATTCAAACGTCATGAATTTTGAAAATGAGGTAGTATTTTAAAATTAAAATGCATTTTTACTTTAAATTCCCTCTTTTTAAAAATTTTTTAGGCGTACTTTTATATATATTAAATAATTTATTTAATGTTATTTTGTTCAAATAATCTTCCTTTAAAATATTTTAATTATTATTTTTGAAAAATTAAATAAAAATTCTAATACATAAAAAAATTCAATCTAAAAATACGCGTAGAAAAATCAAACAGTAAATATAAAAATATAAACAGCGGGAGTAACTCTAATTTTGGAGGCCGGACATTTCGCCTTCTCGTTGACCATCTCCGATCAGTACCCAATGCCACCCTCGCTATCTGCTAAGCATCAGAGTTATCAAATAAGGAATTAAACTGTGTCTTTCTTTCTAGCTTCTGTTGGGTCGTTGTATTACCTATCTCCTGTTTTAGTTTAACGTTTCAATTTTTAAATCAAATGACATATTAAATTTTAATTTATAGCTTCTTCTATTTCCAGACGGTGAAATTATTATTTCTCAGTTGCTAGAGCTACTGAATCTTTAATGGGTTTGTATGAAAATCGCTTCACACATTCATGCATTCCTATTTGGTACAAGTTACATCTAAGGTTACTTCTCTTGCAAGAGCAGGCCGTATTGTTTGCGCTCGTAAACTGTTCGACGAAATGACTTACAGAGACTCAATCGCTTGGAATGCGATGATTAGTTGTTATTCTCAGCTGGGTCTTTACCAGGAAGCTCTCTCTTTGTTCCACCAATTGAGACTAAGCAACACCAGACCTGATCATTTCTCATTCACCTCAACTTTGAGTGCTTGTGCAGGCGCGTACGTGCTCTGTTATGGACAAAAGATTCATGCTTTGATTCTTGTGTTAGGATACGGGTCTTATCTGCCGGTTAACAATTCACTGATTGATTGGTATGGCAAGTGTTTGAGGCCTATTAGTGCCAACAGAGTGTTTCATGAGATGGGTTTGCGAAATGAAGTATCATGGTGTTCATTAGTATTTGCGTATGTCAATGCCAATGAGATTAGTGCCGCCCATTGTGTTTATGATACTATGCCAGAGAAGATTGATATTGCTCGGAACACTATGATTGCTGGTTATGCAAGAGTTGGTGACATTGAGTTGTGTTTGCATTTATTCAAGAAGATGCTAGAGGATTCATGTGGCCCTGATCAATGGACTTTCAGTGCTCTTATTAGTGCTTGTGGTGAAGCACAAAAGTTTCGTAATGGATATGTGGTGCATGCGCTTGTTATTAAGAGCGGATGGGTCTCAGCAGTGGAGGCTACCAACTCCATTCTTAGTTTTTATGCCAGATCAAGTGATCATGATAGTGTTCTGAAGATGTTTGAATCCATTGGATCTTTCACTCAAGTGTCTTGGAATGCAATTATCGATGCTTATATGAAAACAGGGGAGACACAAAAAGCATTGCTTGCGTTTCAGCAGGCGCCTAATAGAAATGTTGTTTCTTGGACATCTATGATCACTGGCTACACTAGAAATGGCTACGGAGAGGATGCTATAAGCTTCTTTGTTGATATGATAACTAATGGTCTCCAAGTAGATAGTTTTTCATTTGGAGCAGTTTTACATGCTTGTTCCATCTTGGCAACACTTGGGCATGGTAAAATGGTTCATGGATGTTCAATTCACCATGGTTTTCATGCTTATGCTTATGTTGGCAATGGTCTAGTTAACATGTATGCAAAGTGCGGGGACATAGAAGGTTCTACAAAAGCATTTAATGATATATTTCAGAAAGATATAATTTCTTGGAATACAATTATCCTAGCATATGGGATGCATGGATGGGCTAGCAAAGCTCTTCAGGTTCAAGAGGAAATGGTCGCATATGGGCTACTTCCCGATAAAGTCACCTTCATTGGCTTGCTGATGACTTGCAGTCACTCGGGACTTATAGACAAAGGTCGTGCCCTTTTTGAATCAATGACTTCAGTTTATGGACTCTTCCCTGAAGTGGATCATGTGGCATGTCTGGTGGATATGCTTGGTCGAGGTGGGTATTTCGAAGAAGCAAGAGAGGCAGCTAACATATGTCTAGGAGCACGAAATTCTAGGATCAACTCACACGAAGCTCTGTTCAGAGCTTGTTCTGCTCACAGTAAGGCGGACATGGGAGCAGAGGTTGGCGAAAGGTTGAAATCTTTAGAGCCTCAAAATGAGATGAGTTATGTGTTGTTGTCAAACTTGTATTGTGCAACTGGACTTTGGAAGGAAGCAGAGATGGTGAGGAAGGTGATGGCAGATCAGGGATTGAAGAAAATGCCTGGCTGTAGTTGGATTGAAGTAAGAAACAAGGTTACAACTTTTATGGCTGGTAAAATTCTTTCACATGCATATGTGGAAGATTTGTGTAATATATTGTACTTTCTTGAATATGAAATGAAGAATCCATGCTCTATTAGTTGTGAGGATGGAATTACATAAACGTGGTGGTTTCATAAATTTTGTGAAACAAATTGATTGTACTATATGGTTGCTGAATTTCAACTGGTTACTAAATGGCTCGTAGTGTGCCATGTGTATTTGTGTATATTATTTGTGTCGTCTTAGCATTTTCCAACCCAAAAATCCCAAATCTTTCTGTCAATCTTTTCCCTTTGTCCCTCCCACGTCGTGGACTGCTCCTGCCATGTACATTCGTTCATGCATAAGAATTAGGCCGCCTCATGTTTCATCCAGTATGAATTATTCTTCATGGTTGAGCAAAATAAAAGCTATCCATATTCAATTAGAACTCTTCATGGAGGAAGGACTCCCAATAGAGGGTTGGGGTGGGGTGGGGTTGGGTTGAGTCTTGTTGTTGCTTATGTTTTTATGACTTTTACCCCAAACGACAATGCACTCAAAACTCCAGAAAAGAGAAAAATGAACATATAGTCAATTGTACTCGTCTCATTTTTTTAATTAACTACATTGAAAATGATGCATGAAAACAATGACTAAATATTCATTTTTCTCCCGTAAATAGTAGTGCACCTTTCTTTTCTTTTTATTTCGGTCACCTATTTAAGTTATTTGAATTAATTTCAATTATAATTCAGTCGACGGTCTTTGTAATGAGCGCACTTAATATTATCCTCTTCGTTCTTAATTAATTAGCATCTTTAGAGTCAAATGGACCACATTTCGGTTTGAAAACAATTATATATATACACTTGTGCAATTATAAAAATTAAGTGTAATTATAATTTACATAAGTTTTCTTGTGATCATATTTTTTTTACTTGTATATTTATAAAATAATAAAAATTTTAAGTCAAAAATTGTCAACTGTACAAAAAAAAAAAAAATATATATATATATATATAGGAAAATCCTGAAGATGCCAATAACTTACATATAACGCACTGTATTATTAAAAAACTATTTTAGCCAGCATTACAATCACATGGTATTCGAGTGACAACTAAATCACAACTGTATCAGCTAATAGTATTATATATGCAGATGCTAGTTTTCTTTTTTCAAACAATACAATGAACATGACCTCTTCAAGCACAAAAGGGGGGATTGTTCTTGCAAGCCAAGTGCTATAAAATGATAATATTGAAAATTATATATTCGAATTTTATGTACCAATTGATAACATTTGGTAAGGTTAAAAACTAAAAAGTTCATGATACCCCTTTAGATAAAGAATGATAAATTCTATATCATGATTGTCAAATTTCAATCAATTGTCATAGTCATGTATCTAATAAATTACTAACTTTTTTGTATAGGTGAATTTTTTTAAATGTTAAATATTTTATTTTAATTAAAAAATTTATTCATATTAATTCTTATTTAAGATAATTTTGATTTTGAACTTTTTTAAAATAAAATAAAATATTTAATATATAAAAAAATCATCTAAACTTGCGTGCATAAAATTCAAATGACAATTATTATGAATCAAATTGAATAATAATTAGTGGTGAGCCAATTGTTTAGCATTTAACAAAAAATTTTGGTAAAATTTGAAAAAAACACTAAAAATAAAAAGAACTCAACATTTTTATCTGTATATTAAATTTGCTAAATGAATATAAAATCAACAGTTTTTTTAAAATTCAAATATATAAAGGTCTTTCCAAATTAGTTGCACTTGGTCGAATTTTAGTTAGGTGTAAGATTCACTGAACACTAGAAAGAGAAAAAAGAAAAACAAAGAAAGAAGGTTTTTAAATTAAAATGATAAACAAATTTAGAGCGATTCTTGTTATGTTTATGGCAATGGTGAGATTATTGCAGTGTAGCGAAAATAGAAGAATATTTGGCGTGTTGTTATAATTTAACTAATTAATTGTCCCTTTTACTTGCCATATACGAGCGTACTAATTAATAGGAAATTCAGGAGTAGTAGGCAAATTCATTTTAAAATTGTGGGACTTAAAATTAGCAGACATTTATCATATGCTATTAAATATTTTGCGAAAGAGAGAAACTCACTAAGTTGAAAATTTTCCTACTTTAGCTTTTTTAATTTTATTTTAAAATTAAGTTGTATGATGATGGACATAAAATGAATTCCTTTTAGATATTTAAGTTTTTCAAGACTCATAACACACGATCAAGGCTGAAGATGGTTTGAATTACTAGTAAGTCCAAAATTTGTGTTTTCATTTGAATGGATATGATTTTTGATTACTACCATTATTGTTATTTATTTTCCTTTTAGTTTTGGCTAAATTCTTTGAAAGTTTATGATGTTGCCGCTAAGGGGATCGTTATAAGTTTATTTTTTTTCATATATTTTTTGTTTGATATTTGAATTATCGATTAATTTGAATCGTATTTCGATTAAATTTTTTTAAAAAAATATTTTCAAACCGTGTACTTTATATTAAGGGGTCGAAAACTAAGGGTCATTTCCAACTCTAATTGATGCAAATAGATGGGTATTTGTGCCCAAAAAACAAGATGGGCATTTCAAGATTTCAACTCATAGGATAAAATTTCATTTAACATATGCTACCAGAAACATATAAAATTTAATATTAAAATATAGAAAAGAAAAGGAAATAGGAGAAGGGGTAACTCGGAGATGGGTGGGGGGCCGGTGTGGTGTGGTTCCATGACAAAACAACACAAATCCAGAGGAAAAAGAAAAGAGCATCATCAGGAGTCCATTGGGTAGTACCCCATAACCCAAAAAAGCAGGCAAATTTTTGGATTTTGCTCTGTGTTGATTTGTGCACATTTATTTCACCAAATCCTTTTCAAGCATATCTATCCTTTGATTGTGCTGTTGCCCATTAATTTATGTAATATATATACATATACACACACAAACAGACACATATAAACTAGTATTCCCACTGTGATCTGTCAATTTCAAGGATATTGGTTGGTGTAGCAATTAAGCTATATAATTAATTAACAAAAGACAGTTGAGAGGGAGTTTGTTTGTTTGTTCTGCTTCTCTTTTCTCTCGATCCTCAAAACCGAAATCAAGAATGGAAGTGGGTCAGTTGCAGAGAAGATTTGTGGAGTACACTGCATCACTGTTTCGTGAGGTAATTAATAAATTACTTTAATTGACAGAATTGTGGGCATGTTTTATTGTATGGGTTTCGTTTGTTTTTGGTTTTTGTTTTGATCTGCTGTGTTGCTATTGCTCCTTTTTCTTGTTTTGTTTTTGTTTTTAGTTGGTTTTTGATTTTTTGATGTTTGGCTTGTAGGGGTTCTTGGATGGGCAGTTCACACAGCTGCAACAGCTGCAGGATGAGAGCAACCCTGACTTTGTGGTTGAAGTGGTCTCTCTCTTCTTTGAAGATTCTGAAAAGCTTCTCAATGATCTCACCAGAGCTTTGTGAGGACTCTCTTTTGTGTGCATGTGTAAATTTTGGTTCTTTATTACCATTTTTTGGGGCCAATTGTGTGGGTGTGCTATTGCATTTGTTGGTTTGTTTTGGGATAAATTATCCAATATATGTCTTTATTATCAGAGAACAGCCGAATGTGGATTTCAAAAAGGTGGATTCTCATGTTCATCAGTTCAAAGGAAGCAGCTCAAGGTATATATGCGTTTGAACTTTCTTGGCTCGTTTAATCTCTGTTTCAGGTCTTTTTCCCAAAAAAATAAATAATAATAATAAATAATCTCGTCTTCAGCGGAGAAATTGTTGCATTTTAGTTCTAAGTACACCATTTGTTCTTGTTCCAAAACTAGAGATATGTTTATGTTGACTTTGCGGTGTTAATTTACATAATTTTTAAATGCAAAATTAATTTTGAATGTTCTACTTTAGCCAATATATCTGCAAACCAAACTCCACTTTGGTGGAAAGCAAGGTTTAAGTTTCGCCTCCCCTTCCCGGACCCCGAAAATACTACACTAACATAGCCAAAAAAAAAAAACAAGTATCGACACAATAGTACTAGTAGTTGAAGTTCTATTCATTTTAATTTTAAAAGAGATAGCATCAAGTTTGAGTTTGAAAATAGAGTAAAAATCAACTTTGGAAAGTTGAGATGTATTTTTACCTTTGGAAATGAGGGAATATATCATAGGCGAAACGCAGTATATATTTAAAATTTTCATCAATGAATGTGGCTCTCATTTTCATAAGAATGGAGTTTGTCCTAAAGCTGATACAGCAGAAAGCATATTTTCTTTGTAACAATCAGTTGTTATATGGAGTTAGTCCATCTTCCAATCATTTTCTCTTTTCTACTATATGCACAAAAAATGTCTATTTGCTTTATTTTGGTTACAGTATCGGTGCTCAAAGAGTCAAGAATGCCTGCGTTGCCTTTCGCAACTTCTGTGAGGAACAGAACACTGAAGCGTGAGTAGTTTTAGTTTGTTTCATATCTGAAAATCTTTTTCTTGTTTCACAGTTCAGTCTTGATCAATTTTCTTCGATATAAGATCCCTTTTAACTTCATGTGCAGATGTGTGAGATGTCTGCTGCAAGTGAAACAAGAATACGCGCTTGTGAAGAACAAACTTGAGAATTTATTCAGGGTGAGTTAAATCAAAGTTTTCCTTTTTGAACAAACTTGTAATTAAGCTTATATAACTTGTGTGTTTGTATGTCTGTTCTCGTTGTAATTTACATATCTGAATATGGATTTATGATAGTTCAATTTCTTTGGTTGCAGTTAGAGCAACAGATTGTGGAGGCTGGCGGTGCGGTTCCTATGCTTGAATGTGTGCCTTGATGGTAGATGAAAGTGTGGTAAATGGACCAAAGTAGCTTCGTGTCTGTTTTCTTTTCTGTTTTTACTCGATGAACCAATTAATTTATCGGTAGCTTATCTATCACCGATGTGCTTGTGATGTGTTAAGAATCAGAATGAATAGAAGGTGTGGGGACCTGTTTAGGGTTTATGTATTTCTTGATCGTAAACTAGTTTGTATGCAAAGTTTTCTTTTGATAAGCTGTGTCTTGCTGAGAACGTAGTTAATCTTACATTGATTCAACCAGTTTTGCTGGGGATGGTGGCTATGCAAAAGTAGGATATTGAAACTATAGTAACTGGACATAATTATGTAATGAATTTGTTTAAATCGCGTGTACTTTCACTAATAAATCTGCGCTGGGATGCGACTACTGACAATGAATCGTGAAGAACTGTTGTTTTTCCCATCTCCATATGTTGAAGTTTATGTCGAATGTAGCTCATATTGCTAAATCAAGGATAGAACATGCTATCATATCCTTCCAACAGCTAACAATATTCATTGCTTAGCTACTTTTTTTTTGGATTACTTGTATTCATGGTCTGTTTCGTATTTTACAAGTTGATCTACAAGTGACAGCCAGCAGACACAACCCTTTATGAAACTGATTTCATATATTTTTCATGAGTCTGCAAAACTTAATGAGATGGCATACATACTGCAATATTGGCTATAAAGGAGCTGCAAGAATACATATTGAAAAACGAAATTTACAGGACAAATCAATTTTATTCGTGTTGTTTCTTGTTGATACACTTTGTACACCGATTATGAAAACTTCCTGATAGAAGGGAACTTTTGTTCCAACTACAGAAGAAAGTGAAGCACAAAAAGACTAATTTAGCGTCAAAGAACAAGAATGAAGCATATTGATCAATTCCAATCCTTTACCAAGAGAATGTAGTTGCCTTTGGTTGTCCTTTAAGCTCTATTTGGTGGTCTACTCCAAATTCTTTTCTGTTCATCAAAGCTTCCAATCACAGCCGACTGTTTCTTGTCCTCTAGTCGACTTGCAAAAAGATCATAATATGCCGAAGTGTCCACTTTTTGTAAAATCTTAACTGCTTTCCCTTTTTTCATGTCAATCGTTAACTGTCCATCTTTAGATAGAGCTCCAGTTGCATGAACTGTGATAGGTTCATATATAAACGTCGAACTCAATGTCAAGTTATCTTCGGCTAAGATGACTGCACCAAGGATCTCCCCTGAAAATATTTCCTACAGAAATTAAACAAACTTAATATTGAAAAGAACAAAAATCCCAGTTATCAATAAATTGTGGAACTAAATATGGGTATGTGAATGTAGAAATAGTACCATATGTTGATATCTAGCATGCTTTTGTTGCAAGCGGTGTAATGCTGACAGCAGGCGCCAAGAAAATTGCGCTTCAGGTGTTTTCATTGTCTTTTGCAACTTCTCTATAATCTTAGGAAATGCACTGACTTTTCGTTGAACATTGAGTGGAATAAGGGTAATATCAAGCTCTGATTCGAAGACTGTTTTTGCGGCCAGAGGGTCGAGAAACAGATTCATTTCTGCATATTTGTTCGAAGAAACATTGATAACATTTCCTGTTTCTGATGTGCCATAGTACCTTAGGTGTCCGCCAACTATATAAACATCCTGCATTTGAATTCAAAACGTGTTCTGCTAAATCTTTGCAACATATAAGATTAAATATTCAGCAAGAAAATATTTGAAATTTCCATCTTTTCAATTATAAAGGCAGTTTAGTTCACTGACCTGAATAATAGAGCTCATGCTTTTGTTTGTACTAATAATCTTTGCCAAATTACTCAAGGGTCCGTTACTCAATACTGTAATCTTTGATCCAGAATCCAGAGATTTGACGACGGTTTCCCAGACTTCCATTGCCAGTGGTTGTCTTAGTTCAGGGTGATCGGTGTCCCGCGGAGCACCATACTTTACAGAGTTTTCTGCTGTATACCTATAATGTATCAAACTTCATATGTGAAAATTCTGCAAATGAATCGAGTTTGTTGCGAGCAAACTCAACTCAACTTGACCCTAGGTGGTTAAATAGAAATTTGACAAAACCACAAGTAGTTGAATGCATTTTACATGAGCCTAATCTCTCCTAGGACATTGCCTATGACAAACAAGTGAAATTATGAAAGAAATGTACCAAGTAATTATTGAGATTCTAAAGTACCTCCGAGGGCTTCGAGGCAAATTGCGAGCAAAACCATAAACAGTGTCGGAGTCGAGAAATCCACCACTACCGTGTGGAATGGCCTTGCTGTACTTGCAGTCCCCAACATTGCTATTAAAAGGGTCGGACTGGTTCACAGCGAAAATCTCCCCCAGACCGACAGGAATGTCATCGCGACCCATCATATGTAGCAAATCGTAGATGACATCTATCGTTGCAGCATTCGCCCAGCCAGTTGCAGTTACTAGTATTGCCTTTATAGGAAAATAGAAAAGAATCACTTGTAATAACATGCTGCTATTTATAGTAAGAAAAGAAGAAGAAATTGTGTAGTACAACTTACCTTAAGATTGATCACTTCAACTGGTACTTTAAGGAGATAAAAGAGAGCTAGAAAATCGCCTGCACTCATATCCATGTCAAAAACAACACTCCTTCCCAGTTTTTTCCCTCGAAAATCTGGTTTCAACAGAACTTGCTGGTAATAAGGGAATTGAGTCGTAAAATTGAACTTCCCACTATTTTGAGGGGCATTTATAACCTGCAATCAGACAGTAACATCGTTGTCATTGCTCGTCCTTCTGTTGTAATGAAAGTTGTAGTGTATGATCCTAACATTAGCCCAAGAAACAGCTTGAAAATTTATTAAAAGTAGGTTATGCATGCTTAAATCTGTCGAAAAGAGAGAGTGCACAGATTAACTTACATCCAAGAAACTTGTAAAAAATTCTCTATCAAGAGAGCTGCTGAGATTACGATTGGGTTTAGCCCTTGTTGCAACAAGCACTCGGACTCCTTCCAAACCACTTACTTCAGCCGTATAACCATCCTGATCATGGTCATTGATCAATTATGTAGTTGAACATAAAATCAAATTGTTGCCAAAAATGAAAAGATTTCAGTTTATGACCAAATATAATCATGTCCTCGTCTAATAGACAATATCAACAGATTGGAATCTTATCACAAAAAAAATATTCAAAAATTAGCATTTCATTATTTGTATACTTTCCTAAATTATTGTAAGTTATACCTGACATCTTCCTCTCCCATTTTTGACAAAGCAAAAATGGTCGCGAATTCGAGTCTGAACATGACCACTGTGAACCCCATCTTTCTGTAAATTGAACTTGGGAGTTTTAAGTCCATCAAAGAATGGATTGGAGCCATCAGATATCCCATAAGGTTTGTTTGAAGTGATCACAGTTATGTTCATGTACTCCATTTCAGCAAAGTCATTGTCGCCGTTATTCTTATACAAATTTCCCATGATTGAAGTTGCCACACCAGATAGGAATGAATCCCACATGAAGTAACTCTGTAAAAACAGTAAGTTGACATTATTAGTAAGACCAATTGTGAAGAACCCTTGGTGCCGATGCATTAAGTTTTCGAGTTTTAATAAACAAAGAGCAATACAAATTGTTACGTTTGATGCGCCTCGGATTTATTACCGTGAAAAATTGATCATTGAACCAAGTATCACGAGCCATTTTCAAGGACATGAAAATGTACTGTGCCTCATAAGTGAGCTGATAATTTTCAAATGTATCGAAAAAATCTTTTGTTATAGGGATGGTATTTGTTGCATCCAAAGGAACAAGGGTAACAGGAATCCCAGAATGGAACACCTACAACACAGAAACAATTCAGTTTATAAAATGTAAAATTTATTTGCTTTTAGTTAATACTATTTGCGTTCACGTCAATGTTTAAAATGTCAAATCACTTTATAGAGTAAAAATAACTCTTTTTGTCAAACAGACAAGATACCATGCAATTAAATAAGTCACGATTGGAATTTCTATATCTGTTGTATTTGTGCTGAAAATAAATTATTAAAGCAAATGTCATGTCTCAGACGCCCATCAAACAAACATAACATACACGTTTGAATGTAAATTTGAGGGTGGTTTAGACTTCTCATGTGCTTTCATCATTGATTTTCTGCGCAATTTTGGTGAACATAGCATTACTCATCTATACGATATAACTACACAAAGTACACAGTTACCTGGAATGCAGCAAAAGGATCTCCAAACATATTGAACTCTGCATAAGGATTGGCAGTATAGGTTGTGAATAAATTGCCATGGTCACCACACTGCTCTGGCTTGCAAGTTGAGCTTGCATTTTTTGGACAACAACCTGTCGGATTTTTCGACCTCACCCCACCTCCCATGACAAATATATGCTCCACATTTTTCTTTAAATGCGGATTTTTCATAAGAAAAATGCCAAAATTGGTGTGTGCCCCAATCAAAAATACAGTGGCTGGACCGGCAGAGATTGTATCAATCATAACTTCCTGAGCAGTAGGCTGTCGAAGAGGAGCGTATTTCCTGCTCCCCTAAATTCCAAAAATCAACATAATGCTCCATACAATGAAATTAATCTGAAAATAATCTTATTATACATATTAAAGCTGATCAACACTTATAGTCTGCGGTGGATCACATCCATAATTCGGTCTGTAATTATCTATCTTCGGATGGGCGACTACGATTTAAAATTTTATTCCTCATTTACTCTAACTTAGAGCGATGTATTTAAAAAAGTTTAAATCTACGCAGTCATGTGGTGAGCACAAAGCGAACTATTCTTTCGCCTTTTACTAAAGAATACAGTGTGCTCGCCACTTATAGTGACATTCGCCAATTTTTGGAACGAGTTTCCTTTTTGGAGACCCCCATAAAAAAATAAAATAAAAGTTTAAATCACTGCCGTCCATCTCCAAAGTGGACAACTACAAATTAGATTTCCAGAAGCTGAACTCAGCAAACTGTTGTTATGGATCGACATTATATATATGTATAATTGAAGATTTATAATCTTGCACATACTTGTGGAAGGTAGCTTTTCCGAAAGCCAAAATTTGTGTCAATATCTAATCTTCCTCCACCACCAACTGGAACAGCTTGTCTATATCTACAATATCCAGCAGTACCTTTCCCCTGACAGAGAACATAATCAGATTAACTCATTGAAATTTTACCTCAAAGAATAAACCAGCAGTAATCAAACACATTAAAACTCGAAATGACAGCAACTGTAAATAGGATACCAACCGATATTAGACAAAAAAAAACAGGATTTTAAGCTTGTGCATACCTGTTCTATAATAGGAAGATAGCCACCGACATCGTGTAAAATAGTACCATTTTCAAGAATTCCACCTTCACCACCAACACCAACAGCAATGTCATCCCTCCCCATCATGTAAAGCATGTCGTATATCTGATTTACGGCGTGCCCTGCATCTGTCCAGGCATTTGCACTCACTGTTACTGCCTGTAAACAAGGTAGTTGTATTATTACTACTTCATGCCGCAATCTTGTAACTTGAATTTCATACTACTGCAAATAAAGTCATGAATTTCAAGGCATATATAAAGTTAAAAGTTTCTAAAGTTGTCTTTTAAATTATAAGTTCTTGTTTTTCAGTAAATTTCAAACTAACACTTGGCCATACTGTTCTAGGAAGATACCCGTTTGGATGAGATTCTTATTCAAAAATTTATCTACTCTGTATATTATTACATTTATCTGTATATCCGAAACATTTTCCTTTAGTGTATTAAGAATTCAATTATTATTATTATACTTCATCTGTACCAAAATTAGAGATAGATTTCTCTTTTAACTAGTATGATTTGGGAATCATATGGTTTTAGTTTATAATATGAATTTGTAAGAATATGGAAGTATAACAATTAGTATTGAAGAGTATTTTTAGTATATTTTTATGATATTTCACTTCAAAAAATTTAAAAGTAAACAATTTCAGTTCAGTTTTGAGTTATAAGATTTCGTAAACTGAACTGATTTTAACTGACGGAGTATTTAAATAGGAGAATCGAACCCGGAAACGAGTTCATTACCCGTGGAACAAATGCCCGAGCTCATATATCGGAAACATTAACCATTGAAAATCAGAATATCCATGAATGAACAAAAAAGGCTCTAAATTTTAATCAAAAAAATAAAAGAAACAGAGAGAGAAGAGGCTGAAGAGCTCTAATTCATCAAAAATATATACGGAGTACTAGTATTAAATATTAATCATAAACTAGCATCAAACTAAAATGAATAAACAGAAATTACAGGGGTAACATTTAATTTCTTAGAATAGGTGAAAACCTATTTTACCCTGTTAACAAAGCTCTAAGATAATGAGACATAAGCATATGTGTGTGTGTGTGTGTGTAAAGAGAGAAATATATATATATATATATATATAGAACCTGCAAATTAAATTTTGATTGGTCGAGTTTTAAGAGGTAAAAGAGAGCAAAGAAATCATCGGTATCGACGTCGGTATCCAACAGAATCCGATGAGGAGGAGGAGGAGGACGTCCGCCATTTCCGGCGGCGTGAGCTCCGAACATTATTCCGGCGAGTATCAACAAAATCACAACAGATGTAGTAGTCTTTCTTCTCCTCAATATCCAGCAGCAAGTTCTCCATTGTAACCACATTTTCACTGTCTACCGCTGCTCGTACTTAATTACTTTTATGAATTGATTGAATACTTTTCTTTTATCAACAGACTGTTTGGTTTGGTTTGGTTCGGTTATTCCACTGCACGTAACTACTAGTCCATATATAAGTCAAAATATATATATATATATATATATATATATATATATATATATCATTGGAAATAAAATTTTGACAAATATCAAATCGTAAATAAAAAGATAATTCAATCATAAAAATAACGTAAACATTTATTCTGATTCACCTAAATTCGGACTATGTCCAACTTATCTAAATATTATTATTATTGATTCAAGTAATCCGGAAGATACAATTATGGTGGGATAACTTACGTTTCGCTAATTTATTTTGCAAACTCTCAATAGTTGCATAATATTCTCACCCCTTTGTAAGAGATTTTCATAAAAAACTAAATATTTTTTAATTGATTCATAAACACAATAAAACATTGTATTTATAAACCCCTAACATAATATTAGAAACCTAAAAATAGAAATATGAAATAGAAAAACTTGTTTTTAATTGGGAAAATTATGATGTTGAAGTATGATCTAATTCCAACATTATCCTATTTGGTGAATACTTCGCACGCAATACAGAATCTTTCACTCTAAGCCTTCAATCCAACTTCAGAAATATACTACTAAAACTTCATTAAAGTAATTGTCTTTGTCAAGAAGTCCGCACAATTTGTCACTGTGTCAACCTTCTTCAAGTGCACCACTTTGTCCTCCACCTTTTCTCAGATAAAGTGATACTTAATGTTAATATGCTTCATTTTGGAGTGATACGGTGGATTCTTGTCAAATGTATAGCACTTTAGCTATCACATTTCACCACAACAGACTTTTCCTTAAATTCAAGCTCCTTGCATAGCTGATGAAATCATATTGCTTCATTCTCTGTATGAGTCAATACCATGTATTCTGTAAGCAACCACACTTTGCCTCTTCCTCATCCAACTAACCGGTCCACCGAACAAGTTGAATACATAACCACTAAATATTTTTTAATTGATCAGTAAACATAATAAAGCATAGTATTTATAGACCCCTAACAAAATGTTAAAAACAAAAAAAGAATTAGAAATCAAACCAAAATTAAAACTCAAATGAAAACCTATTCTGATTAGTAATAGAAAATGAAATGCATCCCAATAGAAAATAAAAAACTTCTTTGTAGCCAACAAACTTGCACTTCTCAAATTTGTTGTCAAGTTTTGTCATTTTCTCCTTATGCCTGTGTATATAAGCATCACAACCAAATATACGAACATGACTCATACTTGACTTCTTCCTAAATATTACCTTATATGGTGTTTGTTCATTTACCGCTGAAGTAGGAGTTCGATTCTTCAAGTAACATGTTATAGCAATTGCTTTTGCCCAGAACTCAGACTCCAAGTCTGCTCAATTTTACATACATCTAGCTTTATCCATGAGTCTACGATTCAGCCGTTCTGTCACTCCATTATGCTAAGGTGTATACCTTATGGTATTATGCCTTACAATGCCTACTTTTGTACAATACTTAACCACGAACTTATATTCTAAACCATTGTCAGTCTGAAAAACTTTGATCTTTCTATCAAGTTGATTTTCAACTATTGTTTTGAACTCCTTGAGCTTTTCAAGCACATCTGATTTCCTCTTCAAGAAATAAATCCAAGCTTATCTTAAGTAATCATATATAAATGAAATGAAATACCTTAATCCTTCAAGTGATTCATCCGAAAACTCATAAAGATCATTGTGTATCAAATCCAGCACCCATGTAACCCTTATACCTTCACCCTTGAACTTTACTCAACTTTACTTTCCATACAAGCAATGTTCACAAAAGTCAAATTCCATAGAACAATCTGGGACCCCTTCCACTAGCTACTTCAAGGCTATGGTAGAAAGCCTCTTCTCTCATATATGTCTGAGTCGCTGATGCCACAACACGACTACACTAGTGTCATCACTAGGCTCTGTCTCAAATATCAATGCACTCCCAAACTGAGGCTCAACAGTGTCTCCAAACAGCTTGTACAAAGTATCATATCTAGTGTCCCTAGCAATAATCATCGAATTGTGGATCATTTTGCATGAATCTTTAGTTCAACTAAAAGTGATGTCTGCATCTATCATCATACTCACTAATATTAAATTTCTACTAAGTCCTGGAATATGCATAACTCCAAGGAAGGTCTTAATCATCACATCACTCATTCTAGCTCTAACCTTCTCATATCCAACTATTCCTTCTCCCCCTTTTCTGCAGTAAATACCAACTTCAAAACTTCAATTACTGACCACAAATCACGATCCACAAGTAAATCCTTCATCTTGAGTTTACACAACTCAAATCTCTTCCCATTAAATTTCTTAATCTTGTATCTAGATGTATTCGTCGACATTTTAAACTCAAATTAATCCCAAAAACTTTACGCGCAAACCAAGCTCTAGATACCAGATGTTGGGAATAAGATCTTGACAAATATTAAACTGTAAGTAAAGAGATAATATCAATCACAGAAAAGAACACAAAGATTTATACCTGATTCATCTAAATCCAAGCTACGTTCAGCTTGTCTGAATATTATTATTATTGATCTAAGTATTCCACAAGATACAATTATGGTGGAATAACTCACACTCCGCTAATCAACCTTGAAAACTCTCAATAGTTACATAATATTATCACCCATTGTGACGGCCCCAAAAATACAATACTGGACTTCAGGCACCGTCAACATTCTCTGGCTCAGTGGGGTCCTCATCGTCTTCTGGACCTGTAGGGTCTTTAGGATCTTCGAAATCCTCATCAGAGATTCGAGGAATCTCGAAGTGTACCACTTGTACTGCTCTGGTCACCCTTTTGAGAGGGGTCACACGCCATCGTGCACCAAGGGGCGGTGGTGATCCACGGATGACATCAGGAGTAAGCGTCTTCGGAAGATAGAGGGGCCAACAACATCGTGTGGTGCGGGCACAACAGCAAGAGGTTGCTCGGGGGATGTCTCCCTCGGGGCCTCAACGTCGTCTGAGGTAGGGACAGGAGTAATATCTATACGTCCTGGGTGGTCAGATGGGGTATAACCAGGGACATGATCTTCGTCAAAGCTAACGACCATGGGGGTCTTGCCCCTAGCATCTCGTCTCGAAGTCATCTACAAGTAAACATAACCTACGTCAGTATGGAAATAAGGTTTAACATAACATAGAGTTTGACATGAATACTAATGCAATGCATGGTTTGCAATAAGTTTTACTTAGGTCCTTAACTTAAAACTTTATATACCTTAAATTTTCTAGCTTCAGGAAATGGGGAAAGTCTACCTATTCATCATCGCGTCCTATTTTTCCTATCCTTATGTCTTACGGTTCCTTCATTCTTCCTTAAGTCTCTAAATTTCTATACTCTGGTAGAGACCGTGATCTCGTAACCGGTGCTTGGGCTCTGATACCAACTGTGATGGCCCCAAAATTACCATACTGGACTTCGGGCACCGTCAACATTCTCTGGCTCGGTGGGGTCCTCATCGTCTTCTGGATTTGTAAGGTCTTTAGGATCTTCGAAATCCTCATCAGAGATTCGAGGAATCTCGAAGTGTACCACCTTTACGCTCCCTGATCGCCCTCTTTGGACGACACTTAGGGGAAGGGTGAAGTGTGAGGATGTTATAGAATTGTTTAGATTGTAAGGCCTGTGTGGGCCCTCATAGACTTCCGTTGTTAGACAATTATTTTGGGTTATTGTAATAGATATTACTATTTATTTCTCTAATTTAATGTTATGCATGCTTGGATGTTAACACTTTTCTTTTGTCAATTATTGATGGTGCCCGAAATTCAATATGATATTTTTGGGGTCGTCACACCCATTATAAGAGAACCTCACAAAGGAAAAGGATAATATTGAAGTATGATCCAACTTCAGTATATATACACATATACCTGTTTTAGTTTTCTCATTTTAATAATCGGAGACTTAGATCAAACAAGACTGAGACAAGGGCCCGTTTGATACCGACATAATTTTGCTTAATTTTTTTTTATTTTTTGCTATTTAGAAATTGAAAATTATTTTAATGTTTGTCGTACGATATGAATCTATACTAAGGAAAATAATTTTTACATCCTTAGTATTCTTTTAAGTTTTTTCTTTAAATATATGTTGTAATGTGAAAAATCTAAATTAAGGATAATTTTTTTTTCATCTTATTATTTTTAAAGAATGACTTAATGATCGAGTAATTTTTGGAATGTAATCTAAAATGTTACCACCTTATCACATTTATCGTCTCCCCACAATCGAGGTCGTCGTTGTCACCACCCTCACTACTACTACCACTGTTAATGTCGTCATCTCATTGTTACTGTAATCACAACTACACCACTGCTATCTTCGTTGTCGTCACACCGTTACCACTGTCACAACCCGCAACATGCATCACCACTACCTACACCCTACCCCCGCCTCCTCCACCATCGCCCCTTGCCACCACAACTCTTACCATAGCCACCACCACCACCAACGTTGTCGGCACCATATTTGTAATATTATTTTTGGATTGTTAATCAATCATCTCCATAACAATTGAATTTTTAATGGTTTTTATTATTAATCAAATATAAAAAGATAACATTTTATAGATAACATTTTTTTCACAAAACAATTATTTAATTTCAGAAAGTATTTATGAAAAAAAAAACATTTTCTTATCCAAAGAAATCTAAAGAATCTAGAGGAGATAAGATCCACTGCATCAACCCATAATACATCATTGGTACAAGTAATTGGAAAAATGTCCTATAGTTTTTAAAATTTTATACATGGGATGAAGTTATGTTGATACGACCGTTAGAATGTGACAAGATGTTTCATCCACTATGTTGGAGTAGATCTCTAGAAAGTTAATAGGTAACATTTTAAAAAAAATATTAATTATATTTTAATAATTATAAAAATTGGTCTTATTGTTAATTTTTTGACTTTTTATGTAATATAAATATTGTCATAGTATTTTTATATGATAATAGTAATTTCAATAATAAAATCAATCAACTTGATCTCCCAATTCAAATTAAGAAATTTATTATAGGATGAAGAGAGTACTAAGTATTTGAACATAACAATTCTCCCTCGATCCATATTTATAGATCGTTATAGAAATTTATACACTTATTAAAAAATGATATTAATGTTATACCATCCGTTTCAAAAAAAATAATATTTGAACTTTTAAAAACTTTTAATTTTGTATATTTGACTAAGAATTACATATAAAAATAATAAATTTTTTTAATTCAATTTGTTATAAATGTCCAATTAAAGAGTATATAAGAAGATTGTAATGACAAATATTGAAAAATATGACATTATAATGAAAAAATGATACAATTGTTTCTTTTTTCTTGGAATAAAATTTATTTTCAAATATTGCTATTTTTTTGAAATGGAGAGAGTATTATTTTGTAATAAATGTTGATCTAAAATTATTTATTTATCTTTTTTTATAATAAATATTATAGAAATTAAAAATTAAATTAGTTCATTAAATTTGATGATAATATAAAAACGAGAGTGAGAGAGGGGCAGTGAACTTTTTCGGTTCGTGCCCTGCCACCTACCTTAGCCTTCCTTCAAGACAGACTGCCATTTGGGTGCATCTACAAACGCATATATATGGTCCACTTCCTACTTAACTTCCACGTTTTAAATCACACATACATTTATTTCCAAAATACTAATAATTTCAAAATGTTATCTACTAAACTCATATACCTCTATCTCAATTTATTGTTTTAGGATTTCATTTATATACTTTCTTTTACTCTAAAAACTACGGAGTACCATCTGCTGCGTATTCTTAATTTTTAAACAAATGAATATTTCACCGTATAATTTCATGAATATGTTGGGATAGTGAGAACATTATGTAATCCAATTACCAAGAAATTAATTTAGTACATAAAATGATTAAAGAAATAAATGATGCACGATTAGTACATAACAAAGATTAAGTTAAATAATAGACACAAGTTAAATAATAGATTGAGAGTTTGTTCGTGATCTACTTTAAAATAGTTTTTAATTTAAAAGTTATTTTTAAGAACAGAAAGTTTTTTATATTTACTTATAATCCAATAATATAAAAATAATTTTATTTATTTTTTAAAAAATTAATTTTAAAATTAAAATTAAATTATAATCTAAAAATTAAAAGTCATTACCCAGCAAGACTAGAGATTTAACGGAGTTGGGCCCCAAATTTGTCAGGCTTGCAAAAATAGTAGATGTAGATTGTTTGGTTTTTTCCTTTAATTGTTTGTCTTTGTCAACGTGTTGCAACAGTATCTACTTATTTTTTCATATTATCATTACATTCGCTCATAAATGAGAGTGTTTAAATGTCACTATATCTACTGCGAATTCAAAATTTTAAGATATACTTAACGTCATATTTAATTTAGTTTCGAGATTTTACGGTATTAATTAATGATAAAGTTAATATTATAGAATATTTTTGTAAGTCAAAATTTATAATTTTAATATTGTGTATAATATATGTTGGAAATGAGCTCAAGTTTAAATGAGAACTTAGTTTCTTATGTAATTGGAAAAAAAAAGAGTTAAAACTAAAAAACAAGAATCTCACATTGGAAATGAGAGGACATTGAGTTTACTATTTATATGAGAGCACTTTTACAGTGGGTTAAATAGTCATGACGATATTTTACTTCACATGTCTCGCTCGCGTGCGCTTGCGCAGGAGGTGCAAATTCTGGTCTAACCGACACGAAAAATTAGTTTAATATCGGACAAAAACCTTGCGGACCCAATCAACCTGGGTTTTGTTTCAATTCAGATTTATTTTTTCCAATTGGAGAGAATTAATTTTAATTCAGTAGACTGGTTTTGCTGAAACTTTGTGTAACATCTGTAACATTGTAATTTTAATTTTTGTAACGGCTGAAACGTCTGTAACATTTGTGACTTTAATTCTTGTAACGATTGAAACGTCTGTAACGTTTGTGTTTTTAATTCTTGTAACAACTAAAACGTTTGTAACGTTTTCAATTAAATGATTTGTGATGTTTGTACAGAATTAAAGTGCTCAGCTATTCCAAAGATGTCTCTCCGCACTATAAATAGAGACTCATATTCCAGGTTTGAGTATCCCAAATCAAATTGTCATTGAATTCTCTCTGAAATTACTTTTTTTCTATTTTTTCAGTGTTTCTTATTTTCTCAGTTTCAGTTCGAAAGTAAGATTATTTCATGAAGAGTAATTCTCATAGTATTCGTTGCATCTTGGAAAACAGTGGCTCCAATTCCTCTAGCACATTTTGTGAGAGAGATAAACTGTTTTAAGGACAGCATAATTTTCACGTGTCTCGAATTTACGTGTACGTTTGAAATTCAGATTCAACAATATATGCATCACACAAATATATCTTAAGATTTTATAAATATACCATAATTGGAATAAACTACATATCTTTAATTTTATCTGATTTCACGTAATTTTGATTAAAAATATCGTTTGTGATACTCTATCACATCAACTTATGTCAGAGGGTAAGTAGTAATGAGCTAAGACAACAAAGGTTCGGTGTCAATGCAGGTCCAGAGCATGTGACAAAGATGGTTTTCTTCATTTTATTGGTATAAATGTATAATACTGTTCTCGGCCCTTCTAAGTGATCAAAGTTCAAAGTCCTTTTTCCGGTATTTGGTAGCGGTCTTAACCTCGTGTTCACGCATAAGTGATATCCTCACATACGATTTCGACGAAATCCCACGATATTTGGTAGTGGTTTTAGCCTCGTTTTCATTCATAAGTGATATCGGTTTTGATGAAATCTCAAAGTATTGATCTCGACATAAATACAAAAAATCTTGCCAAATATAAGTTGTAAGGAATGAAAGGACAGTGAATGATGTGAGCGTTGGATTCTCGAACCCCAAAAAGGTAAATGCTCTACCTATTTTCCCAAATTTTAATACCAAAAAAAAAAATTAATAATATTATCAGAACAAAATTATCTTTCAAAACTTACATGACTTTTTCATCTTTCCCTTCATTTCTAATTTTTTATTCCCTCCTTTGAATTCTTATACAATATGTGGCTCTTAATTCATATGAATATTCGTGTTTCACTGTGCCGATCACCTATAAGAGAGGTAAGATTGCATCCTACGCATTATCTTGGAATTTCTAATAGAAATTCTTTAATACGCTAATATGGTATATGATTTGTTGATATTTTTTTACTGGTTTTCTATTGGTTTCATTGAATGAAGTTGTTGATATACCTTGTCATGATTGGTTCCACCGGTTCTATTGATATTTCTTTATTGGTTATATGTGTGTGTGTGTATATATATATATATATATATCTATGCCACATGTACATTGCCGTGATTGTTAATTGTTTAGTAGTTGGATTAGTTCTTGCAAGATACATGTTTGTTTTAATGACCAAGTGAGTTGTCGTGTTGTCTCGTATACATATGATATAACGAAATTTTTTTTATTGAAGTTTTAGACATTAAAAAATCGTTTATTTGGCCCATGAGAAATACTTACTTGGTCATAGCAAAAAAAATTATTGACCATTTGATCATTTTACTTTTGTTTCTTTTTCAGTAATGGATAATTTTAATCAAATTAGAGAATGGGAAGATAAGAAAAAATTTGAGACCCAAGAAGAATTTATTCACTCGGTTGAAACATTTTACCAAAAACAATGATATATTTTCTCTATTAAAAATTCAAGAAAAAATAAATATATTATATTAGGTTGCGATAGAGGAGATGTTTATCGGAATAGAATGAACGTTCCGATGGAATAACGAAAAAGAAAAACAACAAATCTACTCATAAATTACCCATTTGAAATTAAGGATAAGAAAGAAGAGGGACTTTGGAGGCTTTATGCAAGGAATATCCCTCACAATCACGAGTCGTCTACTAACTTATCTAAACATCCAATTTTTAGACATTTTATCTACAGAGAAAAAAATTGATATAAATAAGATGTCTCGTTCAGGAATTACACTAAAGGAAATTATTTCATCCCTTAGTCAAAAAAATCCTAATACACAAGCAATGTCGTGAACGATATACGATGTGAAATCCAAGCTATACAAGGATAGTCTAGGTGATCATACACCGATTCAAACTTTATTTGAAGAACTTGGTCAAGGTGGTTTCAAGTATAACATGACACAAGATGATAAGGGGCATTTGACACATTTATTTTTTCTCATCCTCTGTCCATTAAGTTGTGTAAACATTATCCAACAATATTTATTATGGACTACACTTACAAGACAAATAAGTATAAAATGCCACTACTTGACATTATCGGTGTTACAGGTTTCAACACATCATTTTATACTTGCTTCGCCTTTTTGAAGAATGAGGGAGAGAGATTATATTTGGGCTCCACAAAATTTTAGCAAGATATTGAGTGAAAGTTTCCAACCTACAGTTATAATTACCGATAGAGAATTGGCGTCGATGAAAGCAATAGAAGTTGTCTTTCCGAACACAACTCATCTACTTTGTGTGTGCCATATCAACAAAAACATATTGTCTCATTGCAAGCAATACTTCAAAGTAGAACAAGAGTGAGAAACTTTTTTATCTACTTAGAATGTTGTGGTGTACTCTATTGATGAAGCAATATTTATGAAAGCATGGGAACTTGTTAAACTTCTGTATAGAAAAAAAGGAGAAGTTTTACATTATATAACGAAGACATAGTTACTGTTCAAGGAAAAATATATCTGTGCATCAGTGCATGGACTGATAGACATTTTCTTTTTAAAAATCGTGTCTCTTCAAGAGCAAAAGGTGTCCACTCGAAGTTAAAGTCATACATGCGTTTTCAACTAACAACTTACTCTAGGTAAAGAAAAAGATATGCTTAGCAATGAAGAATGAATTTGAGGAGACAAAGATTAAACCCTCAAATGAAAAAATTTGTGTCCCTGGCATCATCTCTTATGATCATTTCTTCAAAGAACTTAATACAAAAGTTTCAGTTTAAACAATATGAGATGATGACATCAAATAAAATGAAAGTGGTTTGCACCGGAAACTATAGTGCAACTATGGGTTTTCCATGTTCACACAAGATGATGTCTTATAAAGATAGTTTTTTGCCGCTTAGTACTGTGCATCCACAATGGAGAATAGATAAAATGACACTTGATTGTGATTCCAATAGCATAACAAATTATGAACTCGAGTTTGAATGTTTGATCAAATATATTCAAGATCAGTATGTTTGATGGCCTCTTGTTAAAAAAACATGCTTAAAAATAAATTTCTCAACTTATAAATTCATCATCTTGTGTGTTGATTAAGCCTAATGTTCAAGTGACAAAGGGATGTTCCTTAAAAAAACAAAAAGGTTCATCCTCTACGAGACGAGATCCTTCCATGTTTGAGATTGTCGAATCAAATGTCATTGTAGCTATCACTTCAATTCTCTTGACAGTAGGGGATGCACTATAGACACAATTGATTTAAATTTGTAGCTTGACGTAAGTAGCTTATTTTGTTGTCGAGTTAATCTTATTTATTACTTTCATTTAAGTAAGTTATGATATTTGTGATATTTTTTATTTTCCAGGGTGTATCTAAAATTTCAGAATTTATATTAGGAGCATGTCAAGGAGTTGATGATCTCACGAGCACGAATTTATTTTTGTCCACGCTATGTTATGAATCTCATCAATCGTTATTGTGGCTGCTTGAAATTCTTTTTTAAGTTATATACAAGGAAAATTTGTTATTCTAGACAGACTTTTGTTTTTAAAATTTGTTATTTGATCCCTACGGTTAAGGTTATTTGTTTTGAAATTATGGTTCCTTTAGAAAGTATCCATGTTGCTCTTTGTTTTGCTTTTCTTTTTCATGATTAGCTTGATTCTATATTATAGTTCTATCTTATATTTTTCAAGTATTTATTTAAAAGAATATAGTTATGATTAGCGTACAAGAGGCAAACAAGACTTCTGCAAAGAAAATTTGAGTTGTAACCCACAGTCTGTTAACAAGACAAGTCTTTCTACTATGAAATTAGTCTTTTATGAAATAATAAGAAAATGACATGTTCAACCGATTAACTTTCTTCCATGGGTCACTTGTGGGTCTAAGAAAGATGATAAAATTATAGAAACAGTGAAAGTCTAGAATTAATTGTCTGGTTTTCCAAATTCACGATTTGTATATAGGAAAATTTTATCCGTAAAATTTATTTTGCTCTAGTAGTAAAATTATTGCTCTGACAATATCACTAGCAAAAAAAAAAAGGGTAAAATGTATAATAATCAATGTAACCATTTTGTAAAATAAATTTATATTTTTACATAAAACCAGAAAATTGGTACTGTTATCAGTTTTGGTATCTCGAAAGAAAAAGGAGACTGCAGTTCAAAAAAAAAAAGTAACTATAAGATTAATGAATTTATTAATAAGTCAAGATATCGCATTAGTGAGTTGAACTGTGGACGAATAGCATGCCAATATGGTATATTTATTTTTAGATTTCATTCCTCAACCATTGAATAGAATTTTGCTTTATCATATTTCCAATTTTTTTCCCCAAAAAAGGGCTTTGAGGTCGGGCAAAAGACAGAATAATTGAGGTTAAAATACAAAATATACCAAATGATGTGTTAGGACACTAAAAAAGGTTCTTTACTTTTATACCATTAATCATGCTTAGTTTTAGATTATGAGTCAAATATTACTTTCTCCTCCATTAATGGTATAATGGGTATTTTGACTTCCTCTAAAAGTGTTTGAATCAACTTGCTGTCGACAAAGTGCCATTTTGAGTTTTTTTTGTTTGTTTTTGGTAATTAAATCTGTGGCATATTTTAATTTTAATCGAAGAACTCCTTTCATTTCAATTTTTTTACCCAAAAAGAAAATGTGTGCATTGTAATGAAATACCATCAATTGCCGGCCATCAAAAGTACATTTGAGAATAAAATTTGTTTTCAAAAAATAGTTGTATTTGTATAATTTTTTTAGTATAATACTATATTTTTAAAATTTTCACTATAATCTTTTTATCTTATCGTTAATTGAACATTCATAATAAATTTTATAAAAAAACTTATTATTTATTGTTATAATTTTTAATCAAATATATAATATTAATATTTATTTAAAATCTAAATGTAACTTTTTTTTGCGAAACGGAAGAAGTCCAAAAGAAGAATAATAATAATTCAGGCAACAACTTGCAGAAGAAAACTATCATTACATCATTTATCATAAGAGTTATGTCTCGTCCTAAAATGTTAAAATGTCGTCATGTTTCTCCTTCTTTAATAGGTCAACTTCATCCTTCCAGTTATACAGAATAAATAGTTCAAATTTGTATATTTATTATTTAAGATGATGAAATGCACATGCATCATATGGGGTCAATATATACACTACTGTAGTAAAAAACAACTTGCAATAAAACAAATTAAGGCAAATTTCATCGTAAGACTCCCGTAACACGTTTTTTCTTTACCATAATTTTCAGTAACAATAATAATAGTAATTAATAATAATAATAATAATAGTAACATTAATTCAAGCAAGTTATAAAAATGACGGCTTATATTGAAACACTTTATAAATTGCAATAAATTTGCTAAGATTAAATTACCTCACAGATTTCTTTAAAAATTTAAAATGTTGATCCCTCACAAGTGACAACGGTCTTTATTAAAAGCTAAAATTGGTTTCGGGGCTGACCTACTTTCAGATAAGAGGTGACGGTAGCCCTTTTCAATTTTTTAAAAATTCTTTTATTATAATAGAATTTTATAAAATTTTTATATATTTTTTATATTTTGCCCTTTTCATTCATATTTTCTTTTTTTGCACTCGTTTCGATTAATCATCCCAGTTCCGCTGCTAGTTGGCTTAGTTATGTCCGTTTTTCTGCCATTCCATTATTGTATCAAACAAGTCCAGTGACTTTTCATACTCGTGGTATTAGTATTGCAGTTGTAGTAGTGATAAAGATAATGATGAGTTTTATGTTGTGGATTAGGATTTAGGGTCATTTTTCATCTTTAGCTAGTCAATGCTTAGAATTAATCACGTAGAATTTGATTGTTTGTTTATTCTCCACCTGCCAAGTGCACGGCCTCCCATTACTACCCCATGCCCAAAGCTCCATGCAACATAAATAAATAAGTAATATTTGTGAAATTAAATGATATATATACACTAGTCTGGCATAAAAATTTCAGTAACATGATTTTCATAATTTGTCATATTATTCTTACTAAAATCGATTCTATGTATAAATTTTGAAGGTTTTCGTTGTTCGCTTCAAGTGATACGTGAGTTTGATTTAAAAAATTGTAAGACAGTTCATTTTCTATCTACCATTGTTAACAGGTTTCAGCGTTATAGTCTATCTCAAGTTATGTTGATATATTTTCTAATATTTGTGGTACGTATTAGTTTTCAAATTCGATATTTTAGAGTTTTTTGGGGGAGTTACTTGCATTTAGTATAGACACCTGAATATTTCAAAACCCTAGGGTGGAAAATCAATTTCTATACCCTAGGGTTGCCCTTTTATCATTTAATACTTTAAATAAAAATAGGGTAACTCAAGATATTTATAGAACATATAAATTAGGGCTTTACAATAAAATTGGACAAAATTACGACAGAAGGGAATTTAGTAATTTTTTCATTTATTCAAGACCGTCTTCTATTTTTAATTTCATCATTATTAATTTTTTAAGTCATCTCGCATTTATTAGATGCAATTTTGTTATTTTAGGCATTTTGTTAGATTTAATTTCAATTTTATTTGCACTAATAAACATTTTTTTCACAATTATAGGAAAATGTAAAAATACAAAAACATTACATCCTGCATGCATTCATAGCAGTTCTAGTATTTTAAGTAATCTCTTATTTGATTTCTCTGGTATTTAATAAATTCAAATGCAGGTTCAATAAGCCATCAAATGATAAAGGTTCAATGAGTCATCAAATAAAACTGTGCGCAGTGATTCATCAATTGATAATCCTTTAGAACTGTGCATCATTCAAGGAACTACCTACAATCACTTATAATAGAACGCATCTCCCCCAATAGATAGCTCTTCATGAAAGAACAATTCTGAATTCTGTAAAAATTACACAGCAACAGATAAAGGATTCAACTCCCCATCATAAAAGGATAATTTGCATAATTAATTCATCAGTAGATGAGCCCAAGCCACCAACAGATAAAATGGGAAGGAACGCCAACAACAGATAACCATCAGGGGATATTTTGAATAACCCGTCGGTGGATAATCTTAAAAGGTCATCCGTGGATAATTCAGAAAGTCCATCAACAAA
>CM025781.1:7866071-8050297 GCA_014636745.2 Centella asiatica | reverse complement strand
AATCTTAAAAGGTCATCCGTGGATAATTCAGAAAGTCCATCAACAAATGATTCAAATAACTCGTCAGGGGATATTTCAACTAACCCGTTAGTGGATAAATTCAAATAACCCGTCAGTGGATAATCTCAAAAGGTCATCTGTGGATAATTCAGAAAGTCCATCAGCATGTATTCGAAACAGGTCATCAGAAGATATTCCAAGTAGCCCATCAGCAGATAATCAAAATTACTCATCAATGGATATTTAGAAAATTCATCGGAGGATAATTCAAATCCTTCATCAGCACAAATTTTGTTTTGGCAAATCTGCACGTGGAGGGAAATTACGTAATCAAATCTAAAATTGAAAATTTGCAGCCGTCTAATTTGAATTTGAAAGTGAAGGTTTCACACCTATCTTGCAAAAACACAATCAAGGGAGTCTAAAATTGGAATGACTTGCACAATCTGCTCTATGGAATCAGGTAAGCCGCAAATTTAGAAAGATTTGTTTCCAAATCACAAACTGCAAATTTTATGCAACTGCCAAAATACAAATGAAAGGGTTCTAGAATGCTACACCTATCAACAAAATAACAAGTCAGCTGAATTCCGAGCCACTGATCTTGGCTACCATCAAGTGCTAAAATTGATTTTGTAATATTTTATTAGTTATTTCTTAATTTGATTCAATTTTGTAACAACCCTAGGAGCTCTCCTATAAATACCCAAGCATTCTTGTAGAAAAAAGGGAGAGAGAGACACACGAATTCATATAAGAATCAACACTTGCAAAACACAAACGAATTCACACACTAGGCATAAATTGAGCAGTCTACTTCTTTTCTTTTCTAGTGAAGAAGCAATTCTCAATTCATATCAAAACTCTGTAGAGTGTAAAGAAAAGCTCATCGACTACTGTAATTCTATTTGCAATCAAGATATATTTTTAATTCAATTCAAGTATTTCCTATTGCAGTCGAGTATAGGAGTTTATTTACTATTTAAATTTTCATATAAACACTGTTGAACATTCAAAACTTTTAAAACTTGTTTGCTTTTATCAATTTCCATCACAATGTAGACATTCACAAGCCTTATTTTAATTTTATCTTTTATTTCCTTTAAATATAAATTCATTTACTTTCACTTGCAAATAATTATTTTCAATCTCAAATAAGAGAGAGAGACCAATAACCATGGGTTCCATGGATGCGAGGGGTGCCTAACACCTTCCCCACACATAATCAAGCTCTCGAACCTAATTTTCTGCTTTCACAGATGATAGAGTCATCAAAAAAAAAATCAATAGAGTTCATTAAGTTTTTTTTTAAAATTAAAATCAGATAAATTGGTACATCATGTTTTTTTAAATTAATACCAACTAGCGGCTCTAAAATAAAACTGAACTCTATTAATTTGTCGAATAAGTCTGGCAAAACCCTATTTCAAAAACCTATCTATCCCTTTTTTCCCTTGGCGCGACATTCAAATTTTTGAAATATCTTGTGTAATTCTTGTTTCCAGCAGTTGGGATGGGTTTTTTTATATTAATTTTCAGTGTAGTGCCTTGTAATTTATTTGATTTCAAACCTTTTGGATCAAATAATTTCAAATTTAATAGAATATTGCCTTCGCCAAAAAAAATAAAAATTCTATCCACCATTAATGTTAAAGGGAGAATTACGAGAAGCCAAATTAATTCAATTGCCATTGATATCATAGAAATATTTTCGAATACCTGAAAGATTTAAAGTGTTATGAGATGCATCCATATTTTTCTTGGGTATAATAATTGTGTTAAACATTATTGTTCATTTATTTTACGTATTTGAATATTTTTTAATTATTCTTTTCTATAGTATACGTAATAATGGATGTGAAGAATACGAAAAGATAACGATTTGAATGGATACTCTTGCGGGAAAACAACAATGCCAATTAGAATTTTTAAAAAGTGACTGAATAAAAAGACTTTGAATCAGTAGATATATTGTCATTTTGCTACTGTTTCTTCTCCGACAAATTAAAAGGCAATATCTAAGTAGAAAAGAAAGGTCAACTAAAACATCATTGAAAAAAACCAAATCCTACTTTTCAAAGAGCTGCCTCCAGATCCTAGTCGTATCAAAAGTTACTACTCCCTCTCTTTCCGAAAGTATATAATTAAAAATTGATTTTTATTTTATTGCTTTTGTTGAAAAATAAAATATATTATAAAATTTTAATAAAATAAATTGTTTGTTAAAAAAATATTGTTAAACTATATATTATCACAATTTAACTTTTAAATTTTCACAATTTTATACAAATAAAATAAAATATTATTATTATTTAAAATGAAAAGAGTAATCAAAATTCCGTAATGATTATGGATTTATAGCATCATCTTCTAATTGGAAATTGAAGTGTCTCACCCACACTTCTCTCTCCCCTTTTTCTTTGTTGATTATTTTTTAAGTCGTGCTAATGATATTAATTTATATATAAAAAATATGCATTAATTAATATGGTTAAATTCTATAGAGATTGGTGAATCATGTTGGACCCATAATTAAATTTTAATAATTAATTATTTATCACATTTATTTCTGAAAGTTACTAGTATCCATGACATTTTCCTTATTTCCTCTGCTGATCTAGTCTTGTTTGTTCTCCAACCAACCAGAAAACAAGAAAAGAAGGCCCTTAGAATTTCAAACATGTCATTTATCTTGGCGGATTTTGAAAACAAAGCAGAGAAAATTATGACTGGCTTCTCACTCTTCCACACTTTTCTCCTCCAATTGGAGTGAGGATCTAATTGGGCTTAACGGAAATAGCCCACTCCAATGTGTAAACTAATGATGTGAAGCTTGTAAATAAACCTATACAATTCACGACCTCTCATTTGTAAAATTAGTGATTTAAGTTGATAGTTCGTATTTGTAAAATTAATAATCGCTCTCATTAAGTTGATAGTTAGTGTTATGTTAGTCATCATTTTTTATAAATAATTTATAAATATCATGTCCTCAAATAAGTTAATGACGTGTCTTAGTCTTGATCTAGAAAGTCTTCTATCACCTAAATTTTTTATAATAAATAAAATAAAAATTAGCAATCATCAAGTCCTTCGGATATCTAGAGCCATTTCATTACATTAATTTGATAGCTACTTGGTATGTTTTTAGATTAGGCATAGCAACGGAACAGGTATGGAACCAAAGAATTATTGTCAAATCCTATCTGTTAAAATTAAATAGTCTCCTAACACCGCCTTGTTAACATTTCTACCAAACCCGTTCCGCTCCCGCCCCGTTACTTAAATTTTTTTTTAATTTAATTAATTTTTTTCCTTTTGTTTTTTTATATTATTCTCTTACAAAATCTTCTAAAATCATTATAAAATATGTTTTATATATAAACGGGTCAGAATCGGAGTTAAATGGGGTGAGATAGTAAATCTCATACTCTACTCTAACCCTATAAAGTTTAATTGGTTAAATGGGGTGAGATGGTAAATCTCATACTCTACTCTAACCTTATAAAGTTTAAATAATTAAGTCTCATTAAGGTTGGAGTTGAACAGAATATTAACAGTTCAGATGAAATTATTATCTTTAATTGAGATTAATCAAATTGCACGAGGACTTTCTTATCCCAAAAAAAATGATCAAGTATTCCAAACACATTAAATAGATGTATAAATAAATTATTTAAAAAAAAACATAACACAATGGTAAACTAGATGACTATATGTACTTATTGAGTATATCTTTTATGGCATTGCAAGTACAATATGAACCTAGAAAGAAAATCCAATTTTTAAGAAACATACATCAATATCCTACAAGAAACTTGATCATCCATCTAAAATAATAGTGAAACGTAATTAACCTTAATTTGCCAATGAGATTCTTGTAGGTAACAAATTACAACCCTGGCTTTGGGTTATACTCTATGCTACATAAACATAAATTACAATACAAAGGAAGAATACAAGCCTAAAAAAAATTGAGAGAGAGAGAGAGAGAAAATTTTCTTGTTAAAACAATCTTGATCAAAACTTTTTTTTGCACAGTTCATTATTTCCCAAATGCAATTTCTTTCAAAATCTCAAACTTCAGTATGCATCTTTGCAGACTAAAACTTTTCTCGCACATGAATCTTCTTGTCACATTAATTCTCTTCTTTCACTAGTAACCTTCGACGTGGATATATCAGCAGAAATGAATCTGGACTTTTTGCATAATCTTGATTTTAGTAATTTTGTGATTTTCAGTACGTTATGAGTTGATTGTGAACTGAATTTCCTCCAGTGTTTTCCCCTTTGTTTCTGGCACTACTTTTGCCACAAACAACACTGTGAGTGCACAACTTCCAGAGAACAGAAAAAATGTGCCTGAAGAAAAATCAAATACACGAAAAATTTAGGGCGTTCTCTAAATCTCATCTGTTTTTATTTTTTTTTAAGGACGGTGTAAGATATAAAACCATCTTTTCGGATACTACTAATCATCTTCTTATATATGTGGGACATGTGGATATATGTATATACATGTGTGCGTGTATGTGTAGTGTGCGCGCGTCTATGTATATATATATTGAGTCTTATTTTTACCAGTTGAACTCCAGCTCATGAGAAAGTTGAAAGTGTAGGAAATTGCCCATGCACCTAGCCAGTTCACTAACACCACTAGACTGCCAGCAACACCCTTGATGTGTATTGGGAATATCTGTAGCAAGGAGAAGGAAAAAGATATGTTACTAAAATTTTGACAAAGATGATTAAAAGAAAATTTTAGGGGAACTTTATCCTCCATATCTTTTAGTAAAAAATTAGGAACTTTTAATATGGTCTCAAAATCAACATTTTGGAGGTCAATGGGATTACCTCAGACATTATCACCCAAGGAACTGCTCCCATTCCAATTGAAAATGATGCTATATATATCTGGTTATATATACAATTAGGCCAAATAGGTAGATATGAATAATGTTTTCTAAATTTCAGTTTTGTGAAGAACAAGGATTTTAAGAGTAATGTGTTTACCAGTACACCAGAAACTGCCAAAATTGGAACCGATTCAAGTAACAAATTTTGCCCCTATTCACCAAGAAGTGGAACAAGATGAAACATACATTATGATGAAAGTAGCACAAGCCAGAAAACAGGGATTTGTGTGTGCGTGCATGCACACGCGTGTTTTAAGTAAAATACCTCAAGAAGGAAAGCAGTTCCAGCCAAGAAACACCCAAGAAATGTCCCAGTTGCAGATACCTGAAAACACAATTTTTTTTTATTATTAAGAATTTCATTTATTAAACTTGGCCTTCAAAAGCTTTAGTCCTAGTAAAGTACTCACCATAAGAAGAGGTCTTCTTCCAGATATATCCATTAACATTGCTCCTACTATAGTTATTGGAACCTGTTGATCATCAATATATACCTAAATGAATTTTTAGCGCTAAAAATGTGTGTTGAAAAGTGAAAACAATGGAGTCCTCGCACATTTTGGCTTAATTTTTATACAATGTATAAATTAAGCCTATGAAAACTCTTTATTTCGGCTTAAATTTTAGAAATTTTAGATTTTGACAATATAATTTATACTACAACAATCTAAAAAATCTCTGAACTTTAAGCTAAAACGAACAGAGCCTAAGGTAATTTACAAACCTGAATTATTGCATAAGCTATTGTCCCAATTTTGCTAGAAGTCATTCCTGCATTTCACATTTTTAAAATGTATTTATAAAGTGTTCATATGAAAGCTAATTGTCTAAAGTACCATAATATAATAGAAGTAAAACTTATAACTTACCAGCTGCTACAAAAGTTTCACTAGCATAGAAACCTACTCCATTTATGCCTCCAATTTGTTGGAATATCATTAATCCAACAGCAATCTTACCATTTCAAACAGTTGAGAAAAAAATTATTGGAACATAAATTTGCAGAACTTTTATGAACACTTGAACCAGAAATGTGAGAAAGAACACTTACAGTCACAGAACGTATGTATTTGGTATCAAACAGATCCAGTATTCTAGCTTCAGGAAAACTTTGAAGGTTTTGGATATAAGCCTAGTTTGAACACACACAAATTTTATGTCATGCATTTATTTACAAGGTTAGTTTATAAGGGGAAGCTTTCTAGTTAAGATAAATACTTGAATTTCAGCAGCTTCAGCAGAAACATCTGCATTTTTGCCACGAAGCCTACGTAAAGCAAGTTCAAATTCCTTCTCAAGCCCTACCTTCGCCTGCAAATTTCCGAAACTTTTTCAATAAAATCCACAAGAAATCATCCTATTTCTTATTTGAAATGAATATTTTCCATATATACTTAAAGTTAAATTTTCACTTTAACAAAAAAAAAAAAAGTTAAATTTTGCTTCATATTCAAAACTCACCAGCCATCTGGGGGATTCCGGAATAAAGAACAAACCAACCAGCAGAACAATGCAGGGAACAAGTCCTTCATATATTATCATGAAATAATCACTTTCTTGTATGTGATGTATACATATAAAGGCAATACCTATATAGAGCTAAATTATCTTGAATTTACCGGTTACAGCTAGCGTTCGCCATGTTACAACCGTTCCCATTAGGAATGCAAGGGACGAACCAGTTACAATCAGGAGCTACACAATCAAATCACAAAGATTGTCAATATCCTACATTGCAATTACAGATAGAAAATTGCATCCCAGATTAGTTTTATCATCTAAAGACCTGATTAAGAGTAGTTAGCCCGCCTCGGAGATTTTTAGGTGCTATTTCTGCTATAAAAACTGGCACCTGCAAAATCCAAATTGATCAGTTAACAAGAGAGAAGAAAAAAGCTTTTGGTAAAATAGAAACATCTTTGTAAATGATGCAAATATATAATAATTACCACAAAAGAAAACACCCCTATGCCATATCCTGTCAAGAATCTGCCCACATCCAGTGAGAAAGCTCCCTGTATAAAATCATACAAAGAAATTTAACACCTTTTCAGATAAGCTTACTATCTTCATAATATGACATGTTGCAGTAAAATTATTTCTTCTTCCATTTCAAAATATAATATCCTAAGATTGTGTATTTACAAAGAGAAATGACATTGAAATCCATATTTTGGATTGGAGAAAGAATAAATTAATAAATGATAAAAAAAAATTATAATAAGTGCATCTATGTACCATGGACAAGTAAACTGCAAGCCATCCAGCAATACAGAAAAGTGCTGACATTCTCATAGCCTGTTTCCATCAACCAAAAGAAATTCTTTAGGGACTATTTGGCAAACTTTCATAAAATTAACTGAATATATAGTAAACCAGGCCAAAGATTCATTATTTTAGATACCCCTTTTCTGCCTATGAAATCTGCAAGTCTGCCACTTGTGATTGCCCCAATCATGGCACCAATTGTTACAATTGAGCCAAACATGGAATACTGCAAAAATTGTTAGCAGTTAATTAATAAGTTCCAATGCTTAATGCCTAATTAAAGAGGAGGAAAATTCAAGAAAGCTGAAAAGAACGAATCTTTTTTTTTTTGGGCCAAGTAATAAAAGGAAAATTTACCTGAGCTAGTGTTAAATTCAGATCTTCTCTTATGGCAGACTGAGTGGGTGCTGAATATCCCACCTGCAAAATAATTAACTTGAGCTAAACAACACCCTTCTAAATTTCACTTTCTTTTTTAAAAAATCTGTTTTTCTGATATTCTGGTGTTCCTAATTGAACAAAATGGAAAATTAAAGGACAATTATCAAAATTCTTACCGTTGTGTAAACTTATCAGAGAGACATTGGAATCTATACTTCAATCACTATTTTTAAAGATAACATTTTGCTGCCGACGAGAGTTAGTTCAGCTAATAAAAGTTGTAACATTTTACTTTTAAGACTGGAGTTTAGATCTTCTTAGCTCTCAGATAAGCATGTGGCATGCCTTAACTTAAATTCAAGTAGCCTCCCTTACCCTAAATTTTTCGAATTAAAAAAAAAAGTTGACTTTTTTCTAATCTAAAGTTTGAATAATTGTATCTGTAAATCTTTTTAACGGTCTTATTATAAATTTTGAAAGAGAGAGCAGGGAAGTATATATATAAATTATACTTACACAAGAACCAAACTCAAAAGATCCACAGACAGCAACACATGTACTTAATAAAACCATCCCAATTGATCCACTGGCTTGACTTGCTTCAACATCATCTTCAGAATCCACAATCTTGGCATTCTCTATAAAAGGTTGCTCCAAATCTTCAAGCCCTTTAGTGCCACCATTTTCTATATCCTTAATATGATCAATTGCCATCTCTCTATATCCTACAAAATGAATAATGCGATAGCACAAACAGAGAGGTGGCAACAAAGAAAACTAGTAGTATTAGAGTTGATATGAATGAAATGAAATGTGGATTTTTTGGGGCTATATATATAGTTATATGCACATACACACAAGGGGTGGCATGCAAAAATACACTATCCCAGTTGATTTTTTTTAAAAGATTTGTACCATGCGAAATGATTGGGTGCTATAATAAAAAAAAATAAGATATTTAAGAAAAAAAACAGAAATGCTGTACCGAACAAGATAAGGGTCCATGTGGAGCTCTGGATTGAAGCTGTCATTGACGTGTGATCTAATCATATATTCTGGTATCAAGAAAATCATATACTCGGTTTGATTGCTGTTGATTTGTTGGTTTTGAATGAGTCCAAAATGCCGAGTACATAGATTCTCTTTCGGAATTAGAGATATATTTTATTTTTAATATAGTATTATTTGTAAATTTTATGAGTTTGTTTGTGATATAAATTTGTAAAATTATAAGGACTTTAATTTTTAAATTTATTCACGAATCTGGTAATTAGTTTAACAACTTATTTGGATGGAAAAAATGCAGTCATATCTTTGAATTTAATATAAATATTATGTAAACTAATTACAAATATACAAAATTAATAAACTATAAATATAACCAATTTGAATTGAAAAATATAATAAAATATAGAAACTTAACTAGTTTAGATTCAAATAGAGAACTAATTAAATATAGAAAATTAATTAAATTATATAATATAGAAAACTAAATCATTTAAACATAGAAAATATAAGTTAAAGAAGAAAATATAGAGGTATGATTTAGATGTAGAAATCAGTTACTTTGTACAAGTATAAATATACATAATAAGTTAATATAATTATAAATATGGAAAACTACTTACATAATGTGTATATAATTAATTTATATAAATATAGAAAATCAGTTAAAAACAAAGATTATGAATTTAATGAATTTAGGAAATCAATTAGACACAATAGTCACACTACAATATAAATATAGATATATTTGAGCTCTCAACTATGATATATGTAACATATTTGGATAAGATTATGTTACTTAAATTGATTTGGATAAGAACTGTAATATGGTTGAAACGTGACATTTGTAAAACTAGATGATAATATTTCTTTACATTAATTAGTAATTACCACTCAATTGCTTGTTTCGGAGGTCAAGTGGAGTTCACTTTTTATATTCTAATTGTGATACTAATATGATAATATTCATATCTAATATATAACAATAATATTTTATATTATTAATGTTTTCAACACTATAAAGTGAAACAAGCATCAATTACTTATCGATCAGAAAACACATAAATAACATTTTTCTTTTTCTTTTATTTTGTGCCAAGTAAAGGTCAGATCGATAGTTCTTTTTTTTCTGGGGTGTACCGTTATTTGTTTTTGTTTTTTTTTTTTTAATACTATTTTGAAATTCCTATGGTTGAGTGAAAGTTTGAACCTTAGTTTTTTGTGAAGGCAAACATGAATTTTACCATGTAAGCTAATGTTTCGGCTCGTACCATTATTTGTTTTGAATTGGTTAAATAACGATCGTCCAATATAATTTTTATATAATTTAATTATTTTTTCGGTTACTCAATTTGGTTAATTTAAAATGAAATATCTTGGTAACTCGTGCATTTAAGAATCAAATAACACCCCCCCCCCCCCCCCCCCCCCCCCCCCCGCAACACCCAAACCCCAACCCACTGCATCCAGTTAACTACTCTAACCATAACTGAAATTACTATTTTGTATCGGGAAAGCAAGAACAACGGATGTGCACAGACGCGCTCAAAAGCATTTAAAGTGAATAAAGCTTTAAAACTTTCGTTCGGCGCTACATCGACTTATATGTCAGTAGATTACGCATAGAACATGTAAATATAGCTTCAATTCAAATGGACAACTGGCCAACACATATAAATTTCTTGTATGCGAAAAGAATGATGTGAGATTAAAATTAACATGGCCCAGATTTCAAAGATGAATTCTCACAATTTTAACCACAAAAAAATTTCTTAAAACTATTACAAATGTGTTCAGAAGAGTCAAATCAATTATTTCGCAAAAACGCATTTATGACAATTGTCATTAACTAGTTTATACTTTACACATTAATTCTTGGCTGCACATGATCATATGAACATATTGCCACCGACTCCAGACACCTATTGTAATATTAGATTTACAAGGATATGTATACATCAATCAAATTATTATCCCCTAGAAATCAGACAACATAAACTTAGTAATCGTCAAACAAACACCTGCGGATGGTTACTGCAATTTCACCAACCTTCTTAGGGTGGAGGACTACAGCACAAACTCCGAAACAAACGGCAACGGCAGAAATTAGGAAGATAAATAAACGAGAAGGCAAAACTGTGTTGGTTAATACTACGCGACTTGAAGGCTTCCTCGATTGCTCTATTTTTGAATGATTCACATTCATAACCACGTCTGTGTTTAAGAGCGGAATAGTTACGCTTCTGTCTAAAGAAGTTGAAGCTACTAAAATGCCTATCTTGCTTTTCTCAATTAGCATATCCTGCAATTGAACAGAAAATAACAGAAGTTAATAGAAGATACAAACACTAAATGTGTTTAAATTCACTGCCACAAACCCCTTATTTCCTGATATCTCATGGAATTTTCGACACACAAGGAGGACTGATTTTCACAACTTTTTTCAATTCTAATTCATTAGACATATTATTCATACATCATTCGCCAATTACTAGTTATATCATACTCTAATACGCACGGAGAAGAACTAGTAATGGAAGAAGAGCCAAGTGTTTTAATCAGAAATGGGACACAAAGAGAATCAAGAGATATATTGATTGTTGAGGTTAGCTTTGTCTAATAGTAACAAGCTACTAAGCACAAGAAGTGAACAACACCTGACTTTCTCTGTTCAGTCCTTTTCTCAATGGTTCAGACTCAATGATAATGTGAACAATGATCTACCTGTTTTGAGATCTAGGAGCGCTTAACTAAAGGTCAAACAAGCACCCTGTAAAATGTCTTTTTTCTTGTCACATGCTTCAATGTTTTCTGGGGACCATCTTTTATCTAATAACTGCATTTTAGGAGTCAATTGTGTTCTCTTGTAAGCTGTAAGCTGCGACAGATGACTTAGTTTTGGCAAACCACCGAGTCCTTAGCATTTTTAGTGCCATGGATCCCACAGACAGATCAAGGCCCATGTCTTTTGATCCTTCAAGTCAACCTTCACTACCACTTCACTAGCACTTTCTGTCCTACCCCGAAGATAAGCTAACACACACTTCTCCCTATTTGTCCGCTGTAGAATGACTCCCCTGACTCATTGTCCCTCTAGCTGGAGCAAGATTAGGTGTCTTCCATATCCTGGTAGATTAGCACTGAACTACTACTAGTACACTCATAGGATATCTTAACACTAAATTTAAAGCCACATTCCCCAAGCATCTCCAAGTTCCAATCTAGATACTGTCAGAGCCCATAGCCTTAAGATGAATTCATCATCTGTAAAGCTTCCTTAGATGATATAAATTAATTCTGTAAAAGGGGGAAAAAATTTCCTCGAGTTTGTTTTTAATCTCTGATTAATATTAGAGGTCTATAACTTTCTTGTTGATGCATTTGTGATCAACCCTCTAGCTTCTCTATCCCTTGACTTAGCGAACTTGTAAATATACTTCATCATCCCTATGATCAAAGTTTTTCCTTTTTTTGTGAGGGTTCTCGTGAACCTCAGCTCCTAGCATCACCATAATAAACATGTCATAAAAATTCATGGACACAAACATATGGACATCCAAGCAGAGAGAAGGCACATAGTTGGGGGGGTGTGGGTGTGTTCCAGGGTCTCATTGTGTCTGTGTCTGTGTGTGAGAGAGAGACTTCTTTCAAGTCACAAATTTCTAATGTTAGGAAGTGCGGACAATCCTATACAAGAAATTAACTTCATAAGAACTTATTTTTCACCTGATTGGTAACAGGATCAACAGGGAACATGTCTATTTTAGAGCTTTGCTCTAAAGAATCTTCACTCAACACAGGATTTTTAACCTTCAATGCTGGATTTGCCTTGTTCTGAAACTTCTGCAGAATTATAAGATTTGCATGATCAATATTCCTCTTAAACTGCTTCATACCAGCATCAACAACATCAGCAGTCAAACTGTTGTTCATGATTATGTTCACATGGCATGCCACTCTTTCCAGTACAACCAATGACTGATTTTCTATAAGAAAGTTGAGTAAAGAATTGAATCTCCGTATCTGAGAAGAAGTTGGTGTCTGTGGCTTATTTTCCAAACAAGGCTCCTTGAGCAACCAAGCCACGTCTAAAACAAAATCGGAAAAATACTTCTGTCTTGACACAGAAACCTCACATGAAGAACTAGAAGTTGCAGATTGTGACTCTTCTGAATAAAGAGATGCATCAAGTTTAGCCTGCATGATATTCATTTCAGAGCAGATTTCTTTATCACCAATGAGAATAGGAATGAAGTTGGAAAGGCCAGATTCATTTTCCATCTACAAACAAACATATATACAGATACATGAGGGTTGTAAAATTTTAAATGTTAAAACAAAATGAGAGAGAGAGAGAGAGAGAGAGAAAGAGAGAGTTTCAGATGGTAAGTAGATATGACAAATATGTTGTACTTTGTACCTCAACAAAAGCAGGACCGAAAAGATCCGATTCAGTATTACGGACACATATTTTGAGTAGCTGATGATCAAAACTACTCGAAGAGTTCTCTTCAATCTTACTGAAGATTGGTGAAACTGAAAGTTCGTCCGTAAGATACTTCCCAGCAAAAGATACAAGAAACCTACCAGTAGATTTAGAAATAAACAATCAACATATATGAAAAAATCAATGCTTAAAGGTGTCATATAGAAAAGGCTCTTCACATCAGAAAATGGAATCTTTGCGAGAGAAGTGTGTAAAGAAGGAAATACTTTTCCAGGTCTCACCAAATGTTGTATATAGTGTCTTCTGCAGGTAAAATCTAGATAATAGACTCTGTTTAGTTAAATTTAGATCAAAAAATAGATAATATACCACATACATCTTAGGTTATATTAAGTTTCTCACATATCCACAGTTGCTATGACTCCCCTACTCCATACAATCTACCTCCACCACTGACAGAGGGGAGGGGGAACAGGGTACTCAGACTAAGTACCACTGTTGATCAAATGTTTGTGAAATTCACAAACTCAAAATACAAATTTGCCAGAAGATATACATGTGGAATTTCACTACAGAGAATATGATTCAAATGTATGGTAGTCACACTATACCGAAAATTGGGTTGAAGTAGATTACTTCCACAAACAACAAATTCCATGGGCTTCCCAGCCTCAAAGCATGTTGGATGAACATAGTGAAGTTTTGGGGCCTGATTTCCCACCCGAACTTTCACCACGGAAGTTCCATCTGTGTACATGATAAAAGAGTGAAAACGTGTTACAAAGTACAAACTCTGAAAAATAAGCTCTCCAAAATAACAGAGAAAGAGAAAGGAGCAATTTTTGACAGTGAGAAGGAACTCAATTAACAACAGTGACAAGCAGGCTTTTGAACTCTCACACTCCTAGACCTATGATGTCCTTTCCAGTTCATTATCTGATATTACTTACACAATAAAATTTATAAAAATGAATGGTATTTGCAATAGTCAAGATTGTTAAAAATGCTAGCACGCCACAAATTATAAAGACCCACAAATGGAATTATTAGATGTTTACCTTTCATAACAGCAAAGATGTTGTTGTTTAGGGACACATAAAAGGTGCCTCTACCAGATAGTATGTTTCCAGGTGCAACAAGATGACGTATATGCTTGAAGGGGTCGTCAAACAACTGCTCAAATACAATGACTAAAATTACTTTATCAGGAGTCAAGTAAGAAACTGCAAAATGAGTTAAAGAGAAATGATATATACCACAACAAATTCTAGAAAGAAAAGAGACAATTTTATAGAGATGCTAGAGACACTAGTTCAAATTATGTTAGCATATTTTCCGCTTAGTCTGTCTCACCAATCCAAATGCCAATAAAGAATTTCCCCAAATATGGGTTTACTGCCATGACAAACCTCTCTCTCTCTCTCTCTCTCTCTCAAACCCCTGTCTGTAAAAGGTACCACCCTCAACAACTTAAATCAGATGAAATAGAAAATCAAGTAAGAAACAATGTGTTTTACGCCAAACCTTTTAACCTCTTTCCTCAGAAGCAATTACAAAGGCAAAAGATTGAGACTCCGAACCATCTTATTTGACCCCGAGAAAGAGAGAGAGAGAGAGAGAGAGAGAGAATACATTACCTTGCCCCACATTAGGTTTGGCATTGCAATGAAGACCGTCAGAATTGTACAACCAGGCCGGATATATCCCTCCAACTCCACAGGCATGCTCGCCAACCATTGAAATATCTGCATAGACATTTATGTAAGTAAAGCCCTAATATTGGTGGTAGACATTAGCAGTTACTCTCCCTTATATACTAAACTGTAAAAATAACTCTTTAATACTTGGTGCCGAAGACGTCGAGGGAATTCTGCTGGATTCCAGTCATAAAGCTTGAATGAGATCCGCCCAGTTGGACACTGCAGTAAAACATTGAGTCAGCCAACTATTTATTGCTCCGCAGAAGAATGTTATTACAAATGAAGAGATAAAAGTGGCATGCTTTGAACACTAACCACAGATGAGAGGGCGCTCTTGTAGTCACAGTAGGATGGAGAATGAGTATACTTCTCTTTTTCTTCATCACACTGAGTTTCACCAGAAGCTGCAAGAGATACACCACTATCGCTCTGTACTTTTTGAGAACCAGGAGCCGAACAGTGTGTAGGAATGTTCCTTTCAGCCTCTAGAAATGTTTCCCTTTCCACTTCTTGGTTGTTTAAGCAAACTGAATATAACACAGAAACATTTTGAGACATTTTCCAATTCTATAACTTCCACAATAAAAACAGATACGATGGTGAATTTATATCTGTGTATAGCAGAATGGATTTTCTTACAATGTTAACCTACAATAGGTATATAAGTTGAACCGAACAGTAGAAGATTGTCTACCTCACAATTATATATATCGACATATAGAGAAAAAGATAACCCAGCGCAAGAGCTTTCATTTAATATGAACCAGTTCTATCAAGTGAACTCATAGTGTAGACCATAATGAAAACTAGTACCTTTTGCAATTTCCTCATCACAGCCAACATCTTCAGACGACAAAACCTGTTGACTTTCCCTTTCAGTAAGGCCTTTGTAATCCGAAGATTTTCTTCTGCGTCTGTTATTGTGGCGCTCTAATTTCCTTCTACAACTGCGCTTACCTTCATCAAAATCTGACAAGATGTGGAACCTGTCATGGGACTATACATAAGCAGTTTTCAAAAATTAAAAATTAAGACAAGAGAACATTGTTCTCTACTGCTTACACCTGAGCAAATGCAATTCAAATTTCATCAAAAATCATATATTAATAACTGACAAGAGTATAAAAACAATAATTTCAAAAATAGGACGGTTCACATTAAAATTCCACAGAAGAAAAAATTATGAGAAGTTTAAGTGATTGTAGAGGCCTGAAGTGTATCAATGAATCCTCAAAAACTTCAAATAGCAGGAATTGAACTTAGAAAAATATGGTAAACAAGAAACAACTTACATATCATGGCCCATGCCTGGCTCATTAATGATTACCAAATATAACTCCACTAAATCTAATAATACAACAGAATTTATGCAAATGAGTAGACTAGTTGCATTTCTCCAAAGACCTTTAGATGGGGGCAATGCCAGATGGCATTGCCTTGCAACAAATTTTATAATTATTTGCCTTTAACAAGAAACGAGAACTTCACAAGCTACAACTACATCTTTCAAAAGATGAACTAGCTGAGGTAAACATTAGTTGATAGAACAATCATCAGGACCAAACTTTCCCTAATGGACAAAAGCATTTATAGCATCCAGGTGAATAAGCATTTCTAGCATTTGCAGCCCTTCAATTATAATGAAATCAATATATAAAATTGCTATTTTGGTTGCCCATGCTTATGCTAAGACAAAAAATCTAGTTTGTCCAATCACTAAATCAAATTTTGTTTCCCAATCCTGAACATTTCATTCCATTAAATCAAGACCACCATCTCCCTTCAATAAAAAGATCTGCACTTTATTTTGTTTGTAACGGGACCGTGAATCCTAAAATATATATTAGAAAATGAATCTGTTAACATGTTAAAACAACAAAACTTTACTTTGTTAGAATATAAATTATCTTCTATTAGAATTAAACTTCTATACTAAAATTGAACTTCAAATTTCATATATATGCCAAAATAAGGTTTCGGATGTATCTTCTTCATTTAAGTTTCTCTGGGAGCTGGGAGCTGGGCCCTTATTTCTCCAGAGCTTGCTTCTGTCTCTCTAATACACCAAATATTATTTTGGGAACTTTCTCCAATTCCAATTGTGATTCTTTCATATGGCTGTGGTGATTAAGTGCTATGTTTGAAATTGATTACATGAGGAAGTTACAATCTGCCGCATGGAGCTTTTTATTGATGAGATTTCATCTCTTTCTTCTCTCTCCATCTTCTTCCACGTCCTCAAATTTGCAGGTATTCTAGGGGTTCTGTAATTTTGTTCCAGATTCTCTTGAAACAACCTCGGATCTTAAACCAACAATGATATATCTCTTCTTTTTTTTAAATCCATTTTTTCTAGATTCTCAAAAAATAATGATCAGGGTTGGTTTGATTTGGTAAAATACAATAACACTGAGGCTCCCATGCATCAATCAGTCGGGAGTTGCTGTCAACAATGTAAGAGGAGGAGGCTAAGCAATATGCTAACGATGGAAATGGAAGAGACAGATAGCTGTCACGTGAGGAAGAATGTAGGATAGGGTAGATAACAGCTGAGTGAATAGCCAAATAAGATGTGATGTGTCAATCCAAACAAATAAGTTCATTAAGTAAAATTTCTGCCCAAATAAGTTGAGACCTCAATGAGAAGTCAACAAGACCAAAAGAAGGAGCCCTAAGTTGAAGATGAGAAACGAATAGAGAATTAATACTAAAAAGCAGAAATTAAGTTGGCACCAATATCTTTGAAAGAAAAGTATACCAGGCCTCTTAGTGCAATAAATGGAGAGAGTATCTACCATGGGATAACAGACAAGCTAGATGTGCTATGAATGTGGATCCATCAAACCTTATGACTCAGAAAACATGGAAGCTGTTCTGGGAAAAAGGGCATAAAAGATATCTAAGATTTCTCACAAAATAACTGCTTGATTTGGCTTATTCTCTATCTCTTCCTCCAATTATCCAAACTAAATTTTATCCAAATTTATCGACACGGTGACTCAACTAGGCAATGGAAACAAATCATTTTGTCTTACACACTTATACGGCACAAAATTATCCAGATTCCGACTTCATTTTTCTAGAGTTAAAAAGGTCTAATATATATATATATATATGTATGTATAGATTTCTATATGACACCCCTTTAAACAGTCAGCTAAGTGAAAGAACTAATTTGACACTTTTGTCAAGAGTCAATAGGTTATTTCCTCAAAGACATTGCATTAACAGCATCTAATCTGTTTACTGTGTAATGGAAAAATGGATCAACAGGATAAATGCAGTCCATCCATGATGGACGAAGTATGACAGTGATTAAAGTAAGTAATACCCTTAAATCATACTAAATTGTCCTAATTTGAAGGTTAAAAAGTCTTACCACCTTAATTTGCACAATAGTGGAGAGGGCAGATGGGGTGGTATTAGCCTTGTGTAACTAGCTTTTACGGTTTAGGTGCCACTGAATACATGTGCATATCAAATGGCTACCACGGAAATAAATTTAATTTACATAAATAATATTACATGCAACTGTCAGGCTCAATTAATTTTATAACCTCTAAGAATAAGTGCAACCTCATATAAGAATGTAACATCGATAATAAATTAAATGTCATTTGAAAGAACTTTATTTAAATCTGTAAAACGAAATATTGGTAATTTGGTATGTATCTGTCCTCCTTTATTTATTTCAGTCACAAGCTCTCTAAGTACAGTTTTTATCTTTTTCCAGTTTTCCCCATTTAATCCACATCTGCTTATATGGTATACAATCATTAGATTTTTATTTAACAAATTCACACCAGTAAAATAACGGATCATTCAAAAAGACAAAGAAAACAAACTAAATCCAGAAAGAAACTCTTTTTACCAATAATTGCAAGTCAATATGAAATATGAGCTTACTTGCCACACTGCTGGCAGTATCTCTTAGCCTCTCCATCAAGAACCACCGTGCTCGCGTTAGCACACCGGAGACAAACCCGGTGCCGGCGATGATACCCTTTTAGCTCACTAATATCCGCCCCACAACCTTGTACCTGGCACCTAGACCCTCCCGGAGCTACCCGGACCATCCGAGCCCGCTTCTTCCCGGGCCCAATCTCCTCCTCCTCTTCGTCCGCAAGCTTCGCATCCATCTCTGGACAAGCACAAGGGACCCGACCCGCCAGAAAATTGGAGCACACTAACCTCGGGTCTCGCTTTCGGATCTTATCCGAGACACTAGTACTACTATCAGGCTCAACAATTGGAAGCTCCGGCGGCGGTGGAAGTGTAATTGGCGGCTGAGGCTGATCTATTACCGGAGGAAATGCTTCTGCGGCGGTACTGATTGTAGTGAACTGATCAAATTCCAGTAAATTGTTCCACTCCCAGATGGAAGTGAAGGATGAAGGTTCGTCGTCGTCGTCGTTGAACATGGGGATTGAAATTGAATCCATTTCAGAGTAACCAGATGGTGGTTGTGGAGGGTTGTTCATAAGAAATGCAACAAAACCCTAAATTTTCTAGAGAGAGAGAAAAAGGGGGGAGAGGCGGTGGTTGGTGGTGGTTCGGGTGAAAGCGACGGTTGGAGATATTGGAAGGAAGCAGATTCAACTGGGGTGGAGGGTGAGTGAGTGGGTAGAGATTTGGTGGCGACACGAATTTTCCTGTTCTTTTTACACCATCACATTATTATATCTTGCTTGTAATAACAATGCCTCTTTCTTTCTTTCTTTTTTTCTTTTTTCTTTGTTTTCTAGAACAAATGTTGAACAGTTTGCATTTCTTTCTTCATCTTTGTTTGAGATCCAAAATTGAGCACGGGGCATAAGTTTCTCACTTTTTCAACTTGTAAAAATATTTCTATTTTAATATATTATTATTTTGAAACATTAAGATTTTATTTGTTATATGAATTTACAAAACTATTTAAATATAAAAATTTGTAATTAAGAGCATGTATTTCACTATATTTCACTTCAAATTTATTAAAAATATAAAATTTATAACAAAAAGAATTCCCTTATAATTTTTAAAATATAGAATTTCACAAATTTATTTTGTGTGAATTCAAATATATATCTAGTTTTAGAAGAATTGAGGGAATATCTAATACTATTCGATAACTCATGGATCCCAAAAATTTAGAATAATAAAACTGTTACAATTTTGATATTTTGAAGTTAAAGAAAAATATATTTTAGTTGTGATAATAAAATAAATTTGTTTTTTACTTTCTTGGAAATATGGAATGATAATTATGTACTCCCTTCTCATCGAGTATATGTTTTAAAATTTTGCATACCTATTAATATTGTAAATTGATAATATATTCATTTTAAAATTAGCGATATATTTATTTTTAGTTTAGTACCATTTGTAATTTTAAATTTTCATTTGTGACATAAGTTTATTTAAATATGAAAGTATAAATGCTTGTATTTAGAAATATTTTTTTGTATATTTTATGATATTTCACTTTAAAAAATTTTAAAGTAAATAATTATACTCCAATTTTAAATTATAGGATTTCGCGAACATATTTCGTATCAATTGAAATATATTTTTAATTTTAAAACGGATAGAGTAAATAAATTTATATAATATACCTAATCAATTTTTTCCATAAAATTTGAAAACATTCTTTCCCTATAACTTTTGCTAATGTATGCAACAATTTATTCTCTTTTAAGAGCAATTTGAGAATAAATACATTAGATTTACTTATAGAAAGTATAAATTACTTATTTAATGAGACAAAAATAAAATTTAAAACACCCTAAATATGAATTATTTATTTAATAGGACAAAGTAAAAAGCCTAAAATATTTTATTCGATTGACAGTATCTTCTTTGATAAATGTGTTTTTTCAATATTTTTCTTAATTATTATATTTCTTAATTTCTTTCAATATATTTCATAAGTTTTTATATAATTTATTTACACAGTTTTAATGATACATAGTATAATTTAAGCAATGGAGAATTGGTAGTTTCAAAATTTTAAAAATATGTATTTTGTATTGTTAAATTATATAAAACTTAATAAATTCTCATATTTTTTTCATACTCTATTTATTCATTGTGTAAAAATAAATATATTAAATATTATAGAACACGTTGGGAAAATTATATGTAAAGGTGATGAAAAAAAGTTAATTCCTCAAGTCAAACTACATAGTACAACTCATCAGATTTAATTTATTTTATTTTTTAATGTGATTTAATTACTTTATCTTTTAGCCTTCGTCAATCACTCCGTCTCCTCTCGCTAGCAGGAGTTGATTCGACTTTTTGCAATTTGCTTATCTGTTCCGTAGTCTTGAATATGTAGATGAATATATAATTTTAGACTGTATATTTTAATAAACTTATTCTTCAAAATGTTTATAAAATATAAGTTTATTACTTCACCTATCATTTTGATCATCAATTTACGCAAATAAATGGAAATAAACAAGAGTGAGTCAACTGGAAGCATGTGGTTGAAAATGCATCTATCCCACGACTTGAATTTTACATTAACCACTACGTTTTGACTATTTAAAAAAAAATAACATTTCCATAATATAAAATGTGTTTATTGTTTTCAAACGTGGGAGTATATGTATTTTAATTTTGAATTTGACCGAAAGTGATATTGTAACTAATGGAATATGTTGTACGACTAGTTAGCAGTCATTGTCTATATCCCATAATTGATTGAGTTAAAATGATGAAACCTAATAAAAGAAAAGAAAAAAAAACTGACGGAACAAATTAATTTCATTCATATATATATATATATTGAAACTTTAAAGTTAAACTAAATCACTTTTACCTGATAATATAAAATTATTTAATTTTAATCACGACTATTTTCGTCTCAAACTATTTGCAACACTTGACATTTTACAATTATTAAGAAAAATGTTACTTTTTAAATAAAATGTGCATGTTGTCCTTCAAAGTGAATGGATTTGAAATATGTAAATGTGGTGAAAAAAATAAAAGAGCTAAAATAAAATAATGTGATATAAAATAAAAGTTGCGAAAAGTAATTTGGATAAAGTAAAAAGTGAAAGTTTGTAAAAATAATAATATAAGAAATGAATGTGACATCGAAAAAAGAAAATTGTTGCAAATAGATCCGAAGGGAAATCATATATATATAAAGGGCCAACAATGGAAAATTTTAACTCAATTACAAAAGTATTTATTACATTTTTTAGATCATGTCTGGTTTCTCTATATTATACACAAGATTAATGTTGATGTTTTCTTTTACTTTTAGACCACCATAAACAAGACTTTAAAATATATTTTAACTACAATAACATCTTTTAATTTACAAATATATATACAAAACTTAATTGATATTTGACATAAAATAATTATAACTTTTAATATATATATATATATATATATATATATATAATAGACTACAACTTTTATATACGACTTCACGTTTATTTTGAAAAATTCAACCATAGAACGGAAAGAGTTCAAAAAATATAAAGAGATGCTCAAATTTTATGGTCACGTTATATTCTATAAACCCTATTTGAAAATTGAAGGAACATGTGGATTCTACTTCTTTTTTTCTATTTTTTTTTACAATTGCAACTATAACCAAAATAAAATTATAATATAAAAAATATGTATTTATATTATTTTAATTTTTTTTTAAATCATACAAACTATAAGATTCATAATTTGTTTGATCTCATTAAACTTTAAAATTTCTTAACTCGACCAAATGTATAGAATATATATAGATATATATATATATATTATATGTGTGCGTATATTAAATTATAGTAAAACAATATTATAACTTCAATTTATTATTAGATAGAAAATCAAATAAAATCAATGTTATATTTTGTCAATGTTAGAAATAGTATCAATTTATATTTTTTTTTATTAACTATTAAATGTTAATTTAATTCATTTATTTGATATGAAAGAAAAAAAAGGAACATTCCTATTTCCCATAAAAAGAGCTAAGATGTGTTTTTAATTCAAAAAATCTGAAAATTCTTTCTTTTTCTTATGTTTTATTTATTAAAATTTCTTTAAATTATTGTTAATGAAAATCAAATGAATGTTGTATTACACTATTTATTTTTTTACGTATGAAATAGTTATCATATTGCAAATATCTTAATTTTATAAGGTTATGTGACAAACAATTTTAACCTACTACAGAGTATAGTGTATTATTTTTTATATGAGATATTCACATTTAATTAAATGTTCATTTTATTAATTTGTGATTGTTATTTGTAGTTGAGTGTGTACGTTTCGATTTTTTAAATCAAATAATCACATATCAAACTTTAAAATTAATATAATCAAACAATATTTTTTTTAATGCTAAATATTTTGAATGCAAATTATGTTGTGATCAAGGTTTCTGTCATAAGTTATAAGATTATAACAATTACATTAATTAAGATAAATTACAATAGACACTAATTTAGGTTTTTTTTATAACATTGTTTAACATAAAAAATTGGAACATATTTTTAATTTTTGAATGGAAAAAGTAATTTTTTTTTTCTTGAAGTATTATTCAAATTACATGAGAATTCTCAAGTACATAATGTTAGGTCCCGAAGAGTAAAATACTAGAAGGGGGTTTGAATAGTGTTTTTCAAAATTTAAGGCTTCCTTATAAAATTTGGCAGATTTAATCACTTTTTACTTATTAAAAGAATTTCTTATATTTTGAAAAATTTTAGCAGCGGAACTGGTTTAAGCAAAGAGCCCCTTAGATTTTATAGCAAAGGTTTATGGTTAAAAAGAGTAAAGATAGTAAGTCTTTGCTGAAAAGGTTCAGCATAGACTAAAGCAAAGTACAAGAAAAACAAGTAAGTAATATGAAAGATAAGCAGGAATAGAAATAGGAATTTTTATAGTGGTTCGGACTAAGCCTACTCCACTCTTCTTCTCTTTTACTTGAGAAGGCTATCACTAAAATTTGTTCACACAGAACAATCAGCAAGGGGACACTTAGTCCGATTTACAATAGGTCACTTAGACCAAACTAGTCACATAGACTATAAGTAGATTAAGATAATCTTGCTTGCTATCTCTAAGTAAAGTGCTCCTTGTTGAGCAGATTGATAGCTCTTGTTCAAACTTTATGATGTCTTGTTGAAATCTTTAATATGTCAGAGTGTCATAGCGTTCTTAGTTGTTCAGTTGACATAAATGTTATTTATGACTCTTATTTATACTACTCCAGAAAACTATCCGTTGGGAATTTGAAAATAAATCTGTTGGAGTTGTACTGACTTTGATGTGACTTCTATCTTTATAGTTGTCCTTACTTAGTTCAAAAAGGTAGCCGTTATTTTATCTTCTAGTGCCTTTTGAACAGTCTTCTAGAAGTTAACTAAGTAGGGATAAAGATCAACGAACTTTGTCTTCAACTTAGTCCTTCCTTATTTCCATTCTAAGCAGGACTAGACTTCATCTTCAGCAACCTTCTTCAGCAGACTTCAATGCTGTTCAAACTCTTTGCTTAACTAAGTAATATATTCACCTAACAAGTTGGATATTTTTCTAAGTCCTTTTACAATACTTAAGTAAGGACTATATTACATTATCAATTCTCATATTTTAAACAATAAATGTTTAAACAAAGATTATATAAGTAGGAGTGCAACAACACATAATAAAACTTATGTACAAACGTATTTCATTAATTTGGGTTCAAAAGAAATTTAGATTCATTAATTACAATTATATTTTCTTAAAAGGTATTAAAATAATATACAATAAAAATTATTAAATTTTTTCAATTTTTGTGGTCACATTACATTTTATAAACTATATTTAAAAATTGAAGGTATATTATGATTCCACAACTTTTCTTATACTTTTACAATCACAACTGTATTCAAAATAAAATTATAATCTAAAAAATCTAATATTTTTTTCAAAAAATCATATGAACTATAAGATTCATAATTTGTTTGATCTCATTAAACTTTAAAATTTCTTAACTCGTTCATGTGTATAAAAAGATTTAAATATATATTAAATTTTAGTAAAATAATATTATAACTTGAATTTATTATTAGATAGAAATTAAACTAAAATCAATCTTACATTATGTAAATATTAGAAATAGTGTCAATTTAAATATTTTCTATTGACTAATAAAAGTTTAATTTAATTCATTTATTTTATATGAAAGAGAAAAAAAGGATATTTTTATTTCTCATAAAAAGAGCTAAAACGTTTGTTTAATTTAAATAATCTAAGAATTCTTTATTTTTCTTATGATATTCATTAAACTTTCTTAGAAATAGTGTTAATAAAAATCAATTGAATGTTGTCTTGCACTATTTAACTTTTTACGTATCAAATAGTTGTCATTTTATAAATATCTTAATTTATAATGTTGTGCGACAAATAATTTATAATCTACTACTGAGTATAATGCATTTTTTTTGTATGAGAGAATCAAATTTTATTAAAGGTTTGCTTTATTGGTTTTTTATTGTCATTTGTAGTTGGTCATATACGTTTTGATTTTTTGTTGTCAAACAATCACATATTAAAATTTAAAATTAAAATAATTGATCTATAAATTTTTTAATGCTAAATTTTTTGAATGCAAATTATGTTGTGGTCAATATTTCTGGGACGACCCCAAAAATCTCAAACCGGATATCAAGCACCGTCAATAATTAAAAAAAGAAAAATAAGATAATCGAAGCATGCATATCAATAAACAAGAAAAATAATAATAATCTCTATTACATTATCCCCAAATAGTATTCTAAAAACGGAAGAAAAATAAGATAATCCAAGCATGCATATCAATAAACAAGAAAAATAATAATAATCTCAATAACATTATCCCAAAATAGTATTCTAAAAACGGAAGTCTTATGTGGGGCTCACATAAGCCTTACGATCTACATCTCAATGATAGTCTTATGTTTCACTCTTCCTCTAAAAGCCATCCAAATGAAGGCGATCAGGAAGCGTTCATCATGTCATTTTCGTGTTGCCATATCCTGTAAAACATTTGATAATAGCAGAGTGAGCGATTTACGCTCACAAGTATATAATCATGTATTATGTGTGCTTGAAAGATAAATAATTTATTGGGTTTAAGTGTTTATGAGGTTGGACGGATACAATACCAACACTTCTTAATAATTTGGAGAAATATAATTTATAGGGTCCCCGTGTGATAGCGAGAGATTTGACAATTTACTTAAAAGAATATGTAACTATGTTCGTTTAGCACACGTGTCATTAATAATTTCGTATCAAACAGTATATCAATTAGTCAGCCTGACTACCATCTGATTTCATCATAATGACATACGTAATCAATGCAAATATCTTTTATCTACAAGGGGTCAGTTACCGATATCTCAGTTTCCGTCCCCTATAATTTCGAGGCCCAGGATGCCAGGAAGATGCATCACACTACCCTTTAGTTACCAACACATATATTTTACAAGTATGGGGTGAAGAATAAGTTTTATATATCTGTATGGAATTTACTTTGGTGTGTTAACGAATTTGAATAGCTAACAACCGTCCAAAAAATATTTGAATATAGTACAACATTTTTTTCACGTACATCGGATCAAAGGATCGTACGTTACTTAACTTTGAATAAATTGAAGCATGAATATTTACATAATAATATCGTGGATACATTACGTATATCAAAATTATGATCATACGTATAAATTGAAAAAAAAGTAGAGTAAGGATATACTTACCCTGAGTCCTTAGTGAATCTTAGATTTTAACAACTTGCATAGAGAACAATTATGTAAAACATGTACATTCAATAACATGAGAAATCTCAAATTAACTATGCATGATAATACACATGTGAAGTGTTTGTAAAATTCTCAAGTATATGATTGACTAATTGAGTCGTCATTAGTTGAATTGGGATTCGGTTGGAACTGAATCGGAGTCTGATAGATTTTTGGACTAATAATACGTCATTCGTAGGCTCCCGATAATTAAATTTCTTTGTGGAAACCTTAGATTAATTAATTAATTTTAGCTTAAATGATTTTATTAATCATTTATCATTCATCAAAATTTTATTCTTTAATTGTTTTAATTAAAAAATAATAATTTATTAATTAAATCTTAATAATAAAAGTTTTACAGATCTTTTATCATTTATTAAATATTTATTCTTAAATTATTATTTAATTTATTTAATTAAATAATAATTAATTCTCAATCAAGTAATTTATTTCTTAATTACTTTTGACTTAAATGATTTATTGATAATTTAATATTTATTTAAAATTTATTCATTAATTATTTTAATTAAATAATAATTTATCTTGATTTATTAATTTAATTAATTAATAATTATTCCTCAATTAATATTAACTTAAATGATTTATTAATCATTTAATATAAAATTTAGAGTTTCTTAATTATTATTTAATTCTTTCATTTAAATACTAACCATTTATAAATTAATAAATTGTCACTTAATTGTGAAAATTAATAGACTTTTTCTTAATTAATTAATTTATTTTTAAATCATAAAAATTTTAATCATGTAAAAAATTTATTTACGTGTCAAAATAATTATTCATAAGCCATTTATTTATCAATTTAAATTGTATATGTAGTTTATTTTATTTTTAAATTTGGATTAGGCCAAAAATAAAATAAAAGAGGCTAGGTTGACGGGGTTAGAATCGGGTCACAAACGGGTTGGGTCTGGGTCACGGACGGCTCAGGTCCGGGTCGTTTCAACCCGATTCAATGTCATCACTTTCTTCAACAGTTTAGGTTTCGGTTTGAGGGCTGGTGTCGATACCATATTCGCCGGAGTTGCGACTACCACCACTGAAAGTATCACGCACGGGTGCACGTTCGGTGGTAGATGCACTGCCATGGTCTTTGCCATAAGCAAATGTATTGTTAGCCGTGATACCGTGGCCAGAAAACGTCTAGAACAACCGGTTTGTGGCTCGCCATTGGCAAGCCCGACATTAACGACGGCGAAATTCGTAGTCGAGCTCCAATATCTCATTTCTCCACCTTTCTTGAAGAAACAAGCATGGATTTGAAAGAGAAAATACCTAGCAACACAATCATGCAATCTATTTCAAGTTTTAATAACACAATCGCAAAAAAATTTGAATTTTTAGTTCGGGTCTTTTGAGGTTTCGGTTGAGCTTGAAGAAGTACCATTCTTGACCATTTTTAAAAATTATTTTTAGGCAAAATGAAGCCATGAACAACATGAATGAATTGCTCAAATAAATTTGAACAAACACAAACTCATCTTGCCAGAATTCCAATGTGAATGTTTAGGGTTCTTGAGTGTTCTTTATTTATTTCTTGAATTTTTGTTTTTATTTTGAATTAAACTTTAAAATTCAATATCTCATAAACTACTGATGCTACTAACACGTGTTATACATGAATTTGATAGTGAACAATTTATTCTACACAAAGATAGTGACATAAATAGTAATAAATGTTGAAATAAAAGAGCAGTGTGTCGCCTCTTTAATTCTTTAATGAGAAAAATGCTAAATCTTCAATAAACGTTATTAAATGATATTTCAGATTTTTGTGTGGTGGATTTGCTGGAGAAAAATGACTGAGGTAGAGGCTAGGGTTTGGTTATAATGATATATTTATATAACTTGCAGTTAGTGCTAGTATATAGTAGTTAAGTTTTTGTATCTAGTAGTTACTATATGATTGTTGTAATTGTTAGAGTGTATGCCCTAGTGGCCAATTATGTAATGATTGTGACACCATGTTTATGTTATGTTTTTTGGTTAAATGATAATTACTTTTATTATGTTTTATTTACTGCGTAATATAAATGTTAACATAATAAATGTCCTTAGAAGAATGATACTAATTATATGGATTTAAGTATGTGACTTGAATATGAGATCATATAAGTATGTAAAGTATCATTATTCTTAAATGTCCCTAGTCGAGTATCATTGTCAGTGGGACAACAATAATACATTGAGACTAGTATGTGGATTAACTGATGGCTATATCTCATTGGTCATAAATATATACGAGATATATTAAGTTGATACATAGGTACATGTTAGAGAACATAGTACTGGATAGACCCACCATGAGAATTCTACATGGAGCGTTATGCTATGTGTCATAAGTAATTCTCATAGTGACAATGATGTAATGGTCCTTCGACCTGAAGTCATGACATTTCTACATAAGGAGTTATGCGTTTTGACATTATCAAAAGTCACCTTTAACCGGGTGGACGATAAAGGTGATTGTTGGATGCATAATGAGTTATGTGAGAAATGAGAATGATGTAGATGGAATTTAACCCTCCTATAAATTAGGGGTGATATCTATAGGCCTCTTGATTGAGTGAAACTATGAAATGCATGGCCATGCTCAAATAGAGATTTGTTTCATATAGTTTACTCATTGATCAAGAAAACTGAGATTAAATTATGAAGAGGATGACACATCCATGCCTTGAATTTAATCTTAGATATCATGGTTAAAAGGATTAAATTACATTGAAACATTGGTCACAAAAGGTAACGTCGAATCTATGACTTTATTATTACTTGGGTAACAGTGATGTATTACTAGATGCCGCTCACTGTTTATAATTTTATAATATGATTTAAAATTATTGCCAACGTAATAATAACCTACAGGGTCACACACATAGAACATTCGTCAAGGAGATATAATTTAAATGTCAATGATTTTAATATATCAATAAGATTGATTTAATTAAATCATGACTTTAAATTATATATATATATATATATATATGTAATCTGTATGAAGAAGAGTCATTTGGAAGGAAATACGAATATATATTTATTTGTACATATATTAATTAAGTGAGACTTGATTAAATATATATCTAATGAATATAGGATTCGGATTCTAATCTCCTAATTAGATTAGGTTTTGGAATCTACTCTATAGAAGGCTATATATATATGATATATCAGCTATTCTCTGACAGAGAGATAGATATAGAATTTTTCTCTTGAACAACCAACGTTTTGACGTAGCCGCTCATAAGAGAGGTTAAGAGAGATAAAAGAGATACAGATTATTTACAGCTAGTACTGTTATCCTCTTTGCTCGAATCGTAAGACGGTTCGCGGGTGTTCGTGTGGATACCGTAGAGACGCTGTCCAGTTGGGTTGCGTTAAAGATTTGGAGACGATCAACACCTTCACCAAAGTTTCAGATTCGCACTTTTAATCGGTAAAATCTTGAACTATCTGTATTAAACTGTTTCGCATAGATCCTCGGGTTTAGGTTTCGTTTTGTTTTATTTAAACCGTATTTTTCCGCTGCGTCTGATGATACGAAATCCCAACAGTAATATATTATTGTAAGAGAGTAAGTCAAAATTGTATTGTAAGATACTATCAGAATTGCATTAGAGAGTTCAACAAAGTTGGAGTTTGTGTTTAGTCCATTAGAGACTAACTGTTAGAGACTGAAGATTTATTAATGTTAGTCAAACTTATCGGAGACTAAGACTATGTCTATCAAAGACTAAAGGGTAAGTCTAACAGAGACTAAAGTTAAGTCAATTGGAGACTAAACATTATTCTACTAGATACTGTTGTTGAAGCCATAAGAGACTAAAGTGAAGTTACTCTGTGACGCAGTATAGAGTCCAGATAAGGGTGGAAACGGTCGAATACGGATATGAATATGCCTATATCCGTATTCGTATATAGCCATTAGATTAGTTTTTGAAAATTTTACTTAGATTAGAAAAAAAATTCCCTTGGATTGAAAATCCTTTCCTTATTTTGCTATTTAGGGAAAATGCTGAAATTTTGAATTAATTAGTGTTAAACTTGACTTGTTTAGCCACTAATTATATTTTTAATAGTTATGCATTGACTTATTGCATAACTGAAAAGTTTATCCGCATTGAGACAAAGAATGTGATTATGAGATTTTTATCATGATTAGAGTCTCGTGACTTTTACAATGTCACGATCGTTACGATTTATCATTAATGGGCGTGCGTGCGTTGATTTGGGTGATTTGCACATATATTTAATCGTAAAATCTATCGGTCATTGAAATGAAACGAAAATTTTATAACTAACACAAACTTAATGTTCATACAATTGATTTAAATTTTTGGATTCTCATAATTTCTATCATAAGTTGCAAGATTATAACAACTGTATCAATTATAATGAACTATAATAGACACTAATTTAGTTTTTTTATAACATTATTTAGCATTGAAAATCGGAACATATTTTTAATTTTAGAATAAAAGAAGTGATTTGTCTACGTAGTATTATCCAAATTATATAAAAACTCTCAATTAGATAATGACATTTTAAGTACAAGTGAATTTTTCTTATGCATTTAATTAATTTCATTAATTTCACTTATATTTTCTTTAAAATGTATTCAAGTAATACACAATATAAATTATTCAAAATTGTTAAAATTCTAATTTCAATATTTCGTAATCCCGTGCATTGCACGGGTTAGTAACTAGTATATATAAATTACTAGCTTTGATATTTTTAATTTTATAAATATTAATTTAACATTTAAGGGAGCCAGGTATATTGTGTTTTTAATATGTGTCCAACTTTTGAAATAAGTGCCATGTTATTAGTTCTTCCGCTTCTGTAGATATGCTCTCCGGATGGTGACGGGAACACTCATGAATATGACTTTTCATGATCCCCGAAGGCCACCTATTTTATTTGTTTGTTTACATAATTATAGATGGAATAAAAAGAGAAGTCTATAATATTTTAAATACAAAAATGTATTCTTACTCAATTGGGAATTATATAGTACTCAATTTTTATAACTTTAAATATAAAATATATTCGTAGAATTATGAATTTTAAAATTAATCGGTTTGACATTTCAAATATCACAAACAAATATGGAAGAATGTTGTATTATTGTTATTATTATTATAATCGTCTTGGAGTTTGAAGAGTTGATTTTTACATTTGTATATTTGGACATTGAGAAAGCAGTCAGGTACAAGTACCTATATAAATTAGGAAAGAAAAAATAAATTTTCTCATGATGAAATATGAATATCAAATATATCACATTTTATATACATTGAATACAAAATAGTTGTATTATGTGTTTTGAATTCTAAATTCAGGTTGTAACTTGTAAGTAAAATGGATTTGTTGAAAATTTTAAATGATAAATATTTTACTTTGTTAGAAATTTGTAATAGTAATAATAATTAAATGTATAGAAATATGACTAAATTCAAATCAGGCTTGAATTTTAGAAATTTATTTTATAGATATACCATCGTATGTGTCGAAGGAAGCCTATATGGAATGCAGTGACAATGGACTAAACATTTTATTAGAATGTAAAAGAAATGAAATTGGCGGAACATATATTTGTTTTTTACAATTATAAATAAAAAATGTGGTTCCCATAAGTAAGAGGTCATGAGTTAATTTTCATTCGAAACGCTTGGGACTTTATCCACTAAATAGAGTGGACCTTTTGTGTGCGTGTGTGTGAAGTATTCCTCTTCATTAATTGACTTATGGTTGATATTGTGATAGTAATTAATGAATTTTAAGAAAAAATATTTTGGGACAATCAACTAAGATCATTTTAAGAATTTTTTTTTTCAAATAGAAACATGCAAAATTACTTGTAAAATACTCCGTGCTAATAATAAAAAGAAGTTGAAACTCTAAATATAATTACGAAAATGAAACAAGAAGAGTAATTTTTTAGGGGAAGAGACTCAAATATATGAAAGGTGAGGTTTGATGCAAAATAGTACATATTTTATTTTTAAATACTCATCCCGTTTCAAAATTAATGATACATGTTTTTTTTTTAAAATTGAAAATACATTTCTATTTTTTTACTATAAAAAGAAATTAAGTTTCTTAAATACCGTTTTACAATTTTATTATTTCAATTAACTTCACTATATCCACTACTTTGTAATTTTTACCATAACTTTTACTATTATTAAATAACATGATATAGAGATATATTTAGAAAATAAAAATTATTTTTTAAAATTATTATTTTAAAAACGTTCTCTAATTTTGAAACGGATTAAGTGACTGCTTGATTTCGAAAAAGTAAGAGATGACATTGTTGGAAAGTAACAACCATCTGCTCATTCTGATATTCATCTATTAGGTAGTTATATTCCAACATATTACTTGTTTGGTTTCAGGAAAAAGGTCCGTATTTTAAAAAATATGTTTGTAAGAAATTAACTAATAATTTTGTGAAATTTTTTATTTGAATTTGATTGGATTCGATTTAAAAATTATTAACATTATAAAATACATTAAAATTCTAACAAAACAAACTCTTTATTGATTAAAACATTGTTAACTTATTGACACAATTTAAATTTTAAAATTTTACAACTTATTATAAACAAAATGAAATATTATTCATTTTTCAGAATGGATAATACACACACACACGTATAGTATTGGATGAATAATACAATTGTCCATTCGTAATATATTTTGCTAAATGAAATGAGATTGAGATAATTAAGTTATAATTCATTTCTCATATCTCATACACTAGTTTTATATTTATCTATTCACAATATTTTTAGAACATCTAATCGTACGGATTGAGATGGCATAAAAAATAGAGGGATATATATAATTTTTTTCATCTTTTTGTGGTGTGTAACATGATTTTTGTAAACATATGAAATCAGTACATTTTCAAGAGTTACGATATATTGATTTTTAAATGATTAACAAACTACATAAATGAGTTTGAAAAATAATAAAATTCATATGTTGTGTTTGTTTTGGCATACTCTATCAATTAGTACGGTTAGATTTTTCTCGATTGTTTTGCAAACCGAAGTACAAGATGAGCGAGTATGATTATAAAAATGAATGGTAAATTGCATTACACCACATGTCATTTAAAATGTACCAAATAACCACTTGCAGTTTTAAGACAATAGCAAATTATCATATGTTTGTCGCTAAAAATAATAATAAATAACAAACTTGTAACATGATTAACGACAAATAAATGGTAATCTGCTAAATTTTTAAAATCACAAATGATTATTTGGTGATATTTAAAGGACACGTGGTATAGTACTTATTATACCAAATTACAGATGGTGCAATATAATTTACCCAAAAATAAATTATAACTCTTATTTTCATATATATATATATATATATATATATATATATATATATATGCATAGATATATAAAATAGATGATACTGATATATTTACGAATAACACAAATAAGTAATGTAATTATATACATTTTTTTCATTTTTTTTTGTTTAAGTCGCATTCAATTATGTTTTTCATATATTTCTCTTATTTTATTTTTAAAATTTATTATTCTATTCTTATATATTAATTCATAAGAAGAGTTCGCGTACAAGAGAAATCTTTAATCATTCTTCCCTCAATCCTAATTATAACATATTTCACCCCTTATATTAAGTATCTTTAATTACATTGAAAATAGTTATTTTTATAAATTTATTCTTATAAATTATTACAAAATCTGAAATAATTTTAGAATGTTCATGAATTACATTGAAATAATTAGTTTCAAAAATCTATACTTATAAGTATTACAGAACTTAAGATAGTTTTAGAATGTACAAAAAAGACACAGTGAGATATTTATTATTGAGTTAACTCACTACGTCACGAACTTAATTTAAAATATATTGAGTTTAATTTAAGACTTTGTTAAGTCGATATAGGATATTAATTTTATTTCATTCTTTATCAAAGTCGATTTCAAAAAAGAAAAAAAATTTAAGTCAATATATAATTTTGAAGCTTGTATATATATATAATTCAAAAAATATATTTTTACATTATATTATACAAGTACTGAGTACATAACACTATTATTAAATTTTAATATATTAAAATTAATAAGTTTTAAATATTTTTAAAATTTTAATTTTTTTATTATCTAAGATTTGTTAAATTATATTAAAATTATTAAATTAATAATATGAAAATATACATTCAAATATTTAGGCGTGTTGTGCAGCACCAGTTTACAAAGGTATTTACAAACTTACAAAGTACCTTGCTCTTCCGATGAAATGATCGAGGAGCGCGATTCAGTTTACGCCCTTACTTATATAGCGAGGCGATATATATATATATTCGTGTATATTTTATATTTATAAGGCCACATTCTTTTACAATTTTTTGTTGGTCAAAAGTTATTTTTTAGATAAAAAGTTAATTTGGGATATTTCTTTTAAACTTTTTTTATTACTTAATTTTTAACTTTTAGTTATATTCAAAGTAAGAAATTTTTATTTTTTAAAAGTTGAATTTTAACTTTTTATAAGAATTAAGTTTGACTAAATGTAAAAACAATACCCTTGAATAAAAAAATATTTTATTTAATAATGTTTATTTTAATAATTTTATGATTTATTTTAAAGAATAAATCATTTTCAACCAAACATATTTTATATTTTATTAAACTTTTAACTTTAAATAAAATTAATAACAAACACTTTTTAACTTTAACTTTTAATCACAAATTAAATTTTAACTAAAACTCGTAATAAAAAAGTACCAAAAGAACACCTCCTAAATTCAATCACATACCCCACTTTTCATTGAAACTCCTCTCGCATTTTCGAATTTCGAAAGAGGGATTTTCTGAAGTCTTCTTCTTCTCGGGTTAGGGTTTTGCTAACGAATGGGAAGGTATCGAAGCAGGAGCAGGAGCTACAGTCCCGTTCGCCGGAAGAGATACGACGATCCTCGGGACCGGCACAGCCACCGCTCTGTTAGAGACCGCCGTTCCCCTGGCCCTACTGGCCTTCTCGTTCGCAACATCTCTCTCAATGCCAGGTGTGTTTTCTTAGGTTTCTCCTTGTAATTTGATTTTATTTCACATTTGGTTCCTATAATGTACGTTTATGAGTATTTTCTGTTGAATTGAGCCACTTGATGATATGAATTACTTTTTGAGTTCTCTGGTGGTTGACTTCTGAACTCGATTAATTTAAGCTCAATTTCATTGGCTTTTACTTCTTTCTAGAGCTCCTACTCTTACGATGACACTCATTGATCAGTTGGATTAGAAACTGAAAAACGGAAGGAACACGCTTTCCTAGCCAGTCACACTAATTGGCTAATGTTGGAAGTTTTGTTTGTCTAAGTATGTCAATGAGTTGTCATTCTAAGGTTTGATTTTGTTAACTTAATGTATCGGAAGTACTTAATACAAACAAGAATGGCGTAGTAAGTATAGGCCAGCTTCTGGTATTGGGCTGGTGATATATCAACTGTTTGTCTTAAAACTAAAACGAGAATGAAGAATGGCATATGTCAAGTTCTGATGTTTGTGTTTGATATTTTGCAGGGTGGAAGATCTTAGAGTTCCATTTGAACGATTTGGTCCAATAAAAGACGTCTATCTCCCTAAGAATTACTATACCGGGTGTGCTTTGTTATTGTTCTACTTAACTATGGTCCTTAAACTTATTATCCTTCCACTGCCATATAGATTTATTATCATAATTCCATTAAATAAAAGAAAAATTAAGTGCAAGGAAATGTTGCAAAGATGAAGTTGCAATATTAGATAGGTGACTATAAGAGTCGTACATCGTTATGGACTCTAAATTTCACTGTATATGGGTCTCACACACTTTAACTAGAGATAATTGAGAAATTCTCTCTCTCTCTCTCTGTGTCACACACACACAAAATTTAAATGAAATGCAATACAAAGCCTGTTGCGCATGCATACTTACTGAATTTTAAAATGTAAAAAATGGACCGAGTTGGATATCTTTAGTTTTGAATTTCTTAGTCTTTTGAGGAGGGATATTGGGATAAGGTTGTGATTCTTATAATGTATATATTCTCAGTTGTCATCTCCTGATTCTTTTTATAATTAAGATGCTATCTTATCAGTCCATGTGACATAGTTGGATCTTGTATTGTATTGTATTGTATGTCTATTTCTCAGGGAGCCTAGAGGCTTTGGATTTGTGAAGTTCCGTTTTGCTGAGGATGCTGCTGAAGCAAAACAACGACTAAACTATACAGTTATTGGAGGACGGGAGATTAGAATTGTCTTTGCAGAGGAAAACAGAAAAACACCGCAAGAAATGCGTAGGCTGTCGCGTGTGAGGTGCAATATTTCTGTAATATGTTATTTTTTTGGGACCTTTTATTGTTAATTATCTTTCTGAAGTTATTTGTTAAGAATATAATACATATAAGGCATAAATCAGGCACTCACTTTATGTTTCTTCTCTTATGTGCTTTTAGTGGTCGTGAAAGTTATGGGAGACGCAGTCGTTCTAGATCCCCAAGGCGTCGATATCGCTGTTAGTGTGGATTTCTAATCATTCTATTTTAGACGTGCTCATAAATTGTATTGAAGTTTATCTTAGGAATAAAAAGGGGTCAATGTTATAATTTTGAAGTGAAGGTTAACCAATTGCTGGTTAATGGCTAATTTGTTGTAATGTTAATTACTGCAGCTTACTCGCGTTCACCTTCTCCATCAAGACGTGATTCCAGGTCTGGCTCTATATCCGGAGAGTGTATAGTGTTTCTCTCATGTCATCATTATCCAGTTGTTTTTTTGTGCCATTTACTCATTTATGTGCCAAAATCTAAAATGTTATTCACCTCATGGTTTATGGACTACAAGGCAGTTTAGCTGATTGCTGTTTTGATTTTGGTTATTTTTCATCGTATGGGAATGCTGGAATAAGCAAATGCTTATGTATTACTGCCTGTTGGATTTGTTGTTTGACATTTGTTTGTAATTCATAATCTTGTTTAAATGCATAATCATCACTTAGAAGCATATCCTTAATTCCCTGCAGTTGAACAGCACCGCACATCTGTTACAAAAACTCCCACAATCAGCTTTTTGACCGGCAGCTGATTGTTATACGTGAACTTAGTTAGTCTTGATATCATTTATAAATTCACTAGTTGGTCACTGGTATACCTTGAAAGTTACCATTTGCAAGTTATTGGTATCCAATTCAAATTTGAAGTGTTCAGTGTTTAGTGTATTTAACTAAAAACATGTTCCATGCACATAACATAAATTATGGGGTTTCTGTATCTATTTATAGATAACTTATGCACATAACTAGAAATTACTAGACTGGCACGATGGGAAATTTGAGTTAGTAATCCGCTGCAAACTTTATTGATGTAACTATTACCATAACTTATATAGGGACTTGTGACATCTAAGTGAATCATCATTATATAATCTGTTCACTAGGCACTAGGAAGGAAAACCTGTAAGGCTTTAAATTGGTTCAAATAAACATGGCTAAAATTGTGGAAGTGTTTTACATGTGATATTTGTCATCATGTAAATTTTTGAATGCATTTTCCCACATTTACTTGATGTTTTTATGTTTTATTTATTTTTAAATGATGTAGTTTTGTTGTACTGTATTTCTTGATGTCAAATAAAGTTGGTGTTATGGTAAGAGCTAATTAATATATTCATTTGACAAATTGATGTGCTTGCCATTATCTTTCTTTAAACTATTTACAAGTGGTGTATGTCCAAACTTTTTATTCTCAATGAAAAGGGAGTGGGTAATTTTCAGTTCATCTTCTCTTTCTTTTGAAATGCATATTTTGGTTGTATGCTATGATTTCCTATCTTGAAGTAGAGTTTCAATACCTTTAAACTGTTTGTGCTTATTGCCTAATGGTGTCGGTTAGTTTATTCTTTCCCTCACTGCTATTGTCATGATAATTCCCACATGAATGTGTCAAGTGCTAGGTCTATTGCATCCTATTCTGAAGAACTTATTGATATTTACCTTGTGATTATACCGCCCTTTTCTTGCCATTATAAGTCCGTATTTTCCTCAACGTTGCTTTTATGTGCATTTGCATAACTGATTAGGAATTACATCTGTTGACGGGTCTTGTTCATGCAGATTTTTTAAAGTGAAACAGAGACTTAAAGAACTTTGGCTTAATAAAGTCGAAAGGAAAAGGGATCATAAAGTCAAAGATTACTTATTTACCTATATATCTAAGCTTCTACAGAAGTCTAAGTCCATCCATACTTTGTTCTATTGACTTTTGGCTTGTAAGGCTTCTAACTTTCAAGACAGAACAGTTAAAAATGGTGTCGAGTTTGTTAATAAGCCTTTAATTTTAACTCTTAGTTTGATATCTTGGTGTTGCTTATATCCAGTTAAAGAAAGAAAATAGAGCTTTTATGTGGCCAAAGAAAGATGCCATGGAAAGCCATTCAAAGTTTATAATGGTAGGATATGATGAGATTTTCCACGATAAAGATATTATGAGGTATATAAAAGTTGGAGCTAGAAGAGCTGTGAAGTAATCAGATGCTCATCAACCAGCAAATCATGAGCCTTAAAAGTGTTGTATGTTTGTCAGAAACTCTGAAAAAGATTCAGGTAAAGACCATGTTTCTATTTTCAGATTTTGAGTGGGGTTCGGGTGAATATTTGTACCCTGAGACTTGTGTTTTACATGAATGGTTTTTTTTTTTTTGTTGTGAAATTGCTTTCATAGAAGAGTTGTGAACTTCTGAGGCAGGGAACTTATTGTGTAAGAAATAAATTTTCTTTCTATCGCCTTCCACTATTGGATGAATTGCTCTTTGTTATAAATTAAAGCTATAAATGTAATTTTATCTAAATGTATATGTTTTTCTGTTTACCTGGACAGGGATGATCGGTACTCCTCACGTCGGTCTAAATCGTATTCAAGATCTATTTCCCCTCGTGATGAGAGGAATTATAGGTCGAATCGGAGATCCCCAAGGCGGTCTAGATCAATTTCTGTGTCCCCTTCACGCGAAGAAAGGAATTTCAAATCTAGCAGCAAAGCTCATGATGAGAGAGACAATGGGCAGAATCGTGAGGATGAGGAGTATGCTCGCAGCAGGTCACAAAGTCCCAGGGAAGACTCGCATAGCCAATCAAGATCTCGATCTCGATCCCGATCCTACAGGTACATGCTTTGATCGTTCAGTATCTTATGCGTTGATGGAGAAGACATTAATTTCATGGAGAACTTGGCTTCAAGCTTGAATGGTGATTTTAAATTAAGTAGTCGCTAGTCTTTTTGCATTTTCCTTTTTGTCTCCTTTTCTTATTCACAGTTTAGGAAATAATGAAAGAAATAAAATGAACATATATAAACTTTAAATTTGTATACATTGAGAATAAACAATTTGTAGTTGGTGTTATTGAAAATCATAGCAGCACCGATATTTTGAACATGCAAACCTTTTTAATATTTGCAATTGCCCGAGGCTGCTATATTTTTGGCAAACTATAACCGCCCACTATCATGTTCCTAATAATTGGTTGAGTAGTATCATGAGTTTTACTTATGCTGATTTTGGAATGCCCATATCGACAAGTCATTTGATAAATGCTAGTTGGAAGTGTTCCAAACCTTGTAATCGTTGATAGTGTCATGTTCATTCCTCCTCCCACATTATCCAAACCTATTACATACCACTCTCCCTTTGATTATGTTCAGAGCCAAGTACTCATGTCCTGGCATAATTTTTGTATGCCATTTCAATTAGATTCAATGATGTTATTTTGTTTACTATATTTTTCACTAGACTTGTTTATGAATGATTGTGCTAGAGTGCTAGATGTTTTTCTGATAGTGTGTTATTATTTTTCAATATTTAATCTATCCTGCATAAGTTTTAATAATAATCATCAAAGTTGAAAGCAGTATGAATCTTATCAAGTAGGAAGAGGTTTAAATGTTATTGACCAATATCAGTTATCTTTTTTGTAAGATCTTATCAATTTATTCCCCTATCGTGATTGGGTGTAAGTAATTGATTTATTTGTTGTTTTTGCAGTCCTCGCTGATGGATGTTGGAGTCCGAGTAATGCATGTTTGAGCTCAAGTTGTAATTCTATGTTATGGGTCTTCCGGTTCGTGTTATGACTCTATCTTAATAGTGTGGTCCTTTAGGCTCTCTCTTCCTAACTCCCTCTCCCTCCAAGACACTGAAATAGTCGCTACATCTGTGTTGATGACCAATTCACTATGTATTCGGCATTTTAAGATTGAAGTTTTGATTACTAATGTTGCCAGCTATTCCTTTTTATTTTTGGCATTTTTCTAAGCAAGTAATTTGGCTTAATTGGATAAGTGGAAAGTCGGTCCCCACAACCAGGTTCCAATATGAAATTTTGGTTTTATAACTGCCCAGTAGGAGATTCATAGCCATCAAGTCAACCACCTAATCCTGAAGGGGAGGCATTCTCATAGTTGCGTGTTCTTCTTTAGTTTGATTGATGAAAAATAAATTATAGATTTGGTAAAGTAGGAGAAAAGAGAAAAAGGTCAGTAGTTGCCGAGGCACCGGATCTGTGGCTTGCAATTCCCTTCACCGGATAGAGAACGCGAATTTTTATCCTCTCAATATTTGATTATTATCTCTAAATATCAAGTAATGTTTTAGACTTGACATATATTTTCCCAGAAAATAGTATTTCCCCTTTCACAAAAAAAAACACAAGTTACATATCAAAAACTCATCTTCGTACTTTTGTAAAAAGACTGTTATTAAAATTGTATTTTATGATTATTTATATGAAAATAATGTTAAACGCTTATAACAATTTGAATTTGAATTTTAAGATTATATAACTTATATAAACAAAATGAATATAGAGGTGCCTTTAAGGCTTTAACCATCATACGTCCTTTTAATCCCGCCTGACGAATTTAACAATACTGTAGCAACATGGAGCTGTGATCACGTAGAACTTCAGATAACTGTTGGTTCGCTAGCTACTATTCGTGATTATAACAAAAAGAAAGGAAAACGGAAGACCCGTTAATACAAACGAGTTGAAGCCTTAATTTTTGTTTTGAATTAAAAATTGGGTTTTTTTTCGGTCGGTGAAAAATATCTTCATACAGTACAATTAAATTTATAATTAAATTCTAACTCTTAAGTTTAAGTTTATGTTACTATGTACAATGTTATTATATATTTAACAAAATTACAATGTAAAGTTTAAGTTTATGTTACTATATATAATGTTATTATATATTTAAAAAAATTACGACGTAGATAGTAATATAAGTAACATGATAACATAAACTGTACAAAAGAATTCAAATTGCATAGTAATATTTTTCAAATAACTACCCCAGCCGATAATTTTATGTTAAAAATTCAGGTGAACACCATTACATGCCTCATGGCCCACACTAATCCTCTTTATCAGCCCTTTTACAAGTTGTTACATGAGTGCATGACCATATATATAAGCCTTTTCAGAAATATTATATGGAAATTCACTTATTATATGACATACATTTAACAAGAATTTATTTCTTGTTATACTGTGCAAATCATAAACATGGCCAACATCTTCTGCAGCTGGATCCTTTATTAAAAAGGATAAAACCGTAATAAAGTACTCCATATATCACTATGACAAATTGACAACCGGAAGAAAATGAATAATCCCATTAGAGGGGCACAATTATAATGGAAAACAATACGGAGCATCTTACAAAAACAGGATGTTTTGCTATTGAAAAGCTCCAAGACGCTGTTGTACCAAATACACATTGGTGACATTCACAAGACAAACAGTTCTAGCGTAGCTGAATTAAACCTTAAACGCTGCTCATTGCAGACTGCCGTAAATTATTAAGAGAATGTTTGTAAATTATGTCCATCACTGCAACGGGCATGCTTTCTCAAACTCTTTCTGCTCTTTGCGGCATAACTCAAATTCGTCTGTATTGTAGTACATACAGCCAGCATAAGAATCCATCTCCTTTGTGCAACTTTGGTGTAGATCTTTCAGCCTGCATGGCGTAATATGATGTATCTAAATTATTTTGCTGTAAATAACGTGTTTTTTTAATACATATAAAAACTGAGAACTAATCCTACCATCTGATGTCAGTTGAAGGTTCACATGTATACAAAAATAATCTACACAATTCATATTACTCCTAACATGTTTATAGATGCAGCTTCTTTCCTTTGTTTCCATTCATTGGTTCACATTTTGATTTATTTTCTAGAATTAATACAAAGGTTACACCAACTCTTCTACAAATATACAAGGAAAATCTAAAACTGGTAGAAAATATGTTATTTTCATTATTTATCTCTATTTAAATGACACATATACATATAAATATACAGGCATGTATATCTTTGAACCCCACTAAATGAGATGTCTGGCTTCATGACAGATACTTGCATATCCAGACATGGTACTTTTGTATAACAATACTTTGAATTTACAAAATTATTCTTTTCTGTTTCAAATTTAATTATTAATATTCAACTTTAATGTTAGAGGCTTAGAAAATCACATCTAAGGTAATATATTATTAAAAGAAAAAAGATTTGGCATTTTAGGCCTGCCCATAAAACTATCCCTAGCATACCAACTTTGCGTATCTAACATAACACATTCCTGAATATCGTTCTGCGAACAGCATACAACATCAAAAACCTATATGTATTATGTGAACAACAATATTACGTATGAACACCAAATTTGCCTGGAAATCCAAATGGAAAAATCATAAAGAAGAAATCTCACAACTTTGTTACAAACAATATGAAGATACAATATTATCTTACTGAGATAATTATCTCTTCTATTTACCTTCTGATTCTTTCTCTATCTTCCTTTTATTTTTTCCTTTTTCTTTCACACTCTTATCTTCTTCTCTATCCCTCCTACTAACTCAATCCCAATTTTATAGGAATTAAGAGAGAAAATCTTGAAAATATACCAAATAGTGGACCAGCAAAATTTTCAAAAACACCACCTGATTTTCATACTCATTATTCTCTGATCTTTTGATGGATTAGTTTCTCGTGTTGATACATCATTTTCTTATCCCATATTTCTAATGTTGCAGTTAACAATTACTTTGCAATAGATCCGGTAGATGTTGCATGAGTCATGAGTGAGTGAGAGAGTTAGGCATCACTTTCACATTTCTTTTGCAACTTGTGGTGTAGAAATTTTGTAGCCCACTAAGTTTTCAGTTCCAACACCATATCATTCTGACCTAATTGATTGTAGCCTGCTATGTATCCATTTCGAGAATTTTTTAATGTTTATTAAACAACAGTGTATCCATCTCGAGAAAATAAAAATAGATACAATGTATTGTAATTTACTAAAGTTCATTTGTCTATCCAATGAGCAGGACAGGGTTATAAATGAAAACTGTCACCAAGTTCCTTTTATTTGTTAATCATGGACAATGAGAAGAATTATACATTACAGTTGCAACATAACTGGGATACAATGGATCAGGAATTATGACTCCAACTAAAATATGATACATGTTATCATGATTTCCCCGATCTGTGACCAACTTTCTTTGTCCTTGTCTTAGTTCACTAGGTAAAATTAAACATATTTAAGCCATTTTATTAGATTCAATAAAAATTATGAACATAGAATAGTATAGGTGGAGTTCAATATTATTTAAATAAATCCTAACACGTACTAAATTTCCCCTAAAATCGTGCTGCTATAGCAACTAAGATATCCTTCTCGAGACGGAGATAGCATATCATAATGCTGGAATGTTGACGCTACCTTGATTCTAAGCATTTTAAGATGCATATAAATAAAAACCACACTTAAAATAAAAGAAAGAACTGTGGCCTCTACAATTGTTATGCATAAATTATTTGATCGAAAACTAGCTTTTATATGATTGAGTAACATTAATATCATCACCTCTCTTCCATGTTAATATTTTATGATGTATTCGTAAAACAATTTGAGAAGATATTCTAGGTTGAATGAAATCATATTTTATTAAATAAGAAATGTAATCAAATTTGTTAACATGAAACCAGAGAAACACAAGCCAAAAGCTTTCCTAGGTGATTCTCGCTTCTAGCTTATTCATGTACTAGGTGAGTAAGTTTATTGCCCCTAATACTCAACCAACATCCACTCCATAGATTTGTGTACCAGTAACACAAAATCAGAAAATCATATGGCAAATAATTTGACACCGCAGTAACCAGCAGAACAGAAATACGCCAACATTTCATCAATTCATCGACAATGAGCAATAATCAGAGCTGGAAAGATCAAAATATAACTATTAGAGAAAACTACGTATTGCTATGTGGAAAATTATACCAAGTAAAATTTACAATTCACTACCATCAGGTGCTTCCTCCAACATCAAATAAACCTAACTTTATCTAAAGTCCTAATCTTTCCACACATTTTATATTTCAGGTTCAGAACATAGTGAGGCCGAAATCTATAAGAACAACAAATACACACATATATGCATTAAAAAAAAATTACTTACAGGCCAAGGACGCAACGAGTGACTTGTTGACCTTTATCAAGGCATTTCTCGGGGTTAGGATCGTTCTTTTTGCACTTAAGAAAAGCTACATTCTCGTTCTTGCATCGTGCAGCTATATGCTTTGACGTCGCCATCAACACCGCCGATGTCGGGATCGGATCTCCGGCAGCAGTCACTGTACTCGCCATTAATCCCTCGCTTCCTTCCCTGATCAATCGAAATAAACTATTCTAATGGTGAAATTGATCTGATTGACGAAAAACAATAGATGAAATAGTAAAGAATCAGGAAACAAAATGAATCAGAAAGTAAAACAGTAGTCACTTCTCATTTTTCATAGAATTTCAAAGAATGCCAGAAATTTAGAAATTCGAGAAATAAGAAGATGCTGCACCTCTGTTCGTTGCTAGTTGAGTAGCCTTTTCAGCTCGCTAGGAGTGAATGGAAATTTAGGGCTTGTTGTGAAGAACGGAGACGAAGATGAGGGAGTAATAAACGATGCTAACTTACGCCGGGGGTACACTATCACGAGTAACTCCAGTGGATTAAAGTATTTAACATAAATTGACTCCTCCTGTAGTTAATTTTTTTTAAAGAGTATTTCTGAAGTATTTTCCCCCCACAATCCTAATGAATTTTCCAATGATTTAAATTGAATAAAGAAAACTGAACAATTATTGTTTTCCTCATATTGAGGATTAACAAAAACTAAAAAAAATCCCGACCACCCGCAATAATACGATGGAAACCTTATATAATAAATCTGGTATCTCACAAAATTTTTGTATCTAGTTTATTTTCTACTTAAAAGCACAATGTGCGACTTTAAATTAATATAAATTCTTTTTGTTAATACAACTATACCTAGTGTAAATAAACAAGTTGGGGGTAATTGAAAATCTTTTGAAATTAAATCTTGAATATTGCAATAAGAAGATAGAAATACATATAATAAAGGAAAAGGTCAAAATATGTTATGCAATAAAGGATTCTTGTTTAACTTCGCTTATGCTCCCGCGTTCAGAAAAGAGCACCATTTGATATTAAATTTTTTTCTAAAAAAAGGAGTAATATTTGTATAATTTTTTTATTTTATAATGTTATATTTTTAAAAATTTGTCATTACAATCTTTTACTCTTATTTTTAATTAAATATTTATAACAAATTTTATGAAAAAAAATATTATTTGTACGTATAATTATTATTTATAAATACAAAATTAATATTTGTCAAAAATCTAAATATTAATTTTTTTGTGAAACGGATTAAATAACGTTTATCTTTTTCCTTTCTTGCAGTGTCTTCTGTTCTCTTAGCATAAAATTTAGTTAATATATAATCGTATAATTTGAAATTACTAGAAAATAAAAAACTAAAGCAACTACTTTATGGAGTATAATATAGTGCAGAAAATGGCTTATCGGATTTGGACAAATATTATCCTATTTGCATTACGTCCTCTCTACTCCCTCTATAAACTAGATCATTAGCGAAATGAAATGGCTTTCAAATGATTTAAACTAATCCACAAATAGTTAGATTTTGAAGAATCATACCCAAAATAATAATTAAATAAAAGAAAAAGGAAGTCGCACCTTTTTTTATTTATAAATATATTGAATGAATCTACATCCCCTTTATTTGTTTATTTACTTGGTCTTTTACAAAAGTAATACCCTAATTTCCATTCCAATTCTTTCATACTAAAAACATACATATATAGCATTTTTGTGTAATATCTCCATCTTTTTTTAAAAATTATTTTTTGAATCATGATGCAGTTGAATAATCATTTATATATACACTTATGTACATGTATATACTTATAGTAGGATAAAAATCAATAAAATTTTAGAGTCATTGAAATTTGCGGTATATCTTAATCTTAATTTTAGATTGAGGACAAATTTTATCGTAAAAACGAAAAAGAAAAGTGTATAATATAAAATTATTAATAATACGACTAATTGGACTTCAAATAAATAATATAACCATTCGAGAATCGAGATATCTTAATATCTTATCATCCTACTGCAAACAAATACTATAACTATTTTATGTCATTAATATAATTTTTCATATGAGAAATGCGGTTTAAAAGAACCAGCCCAGTAAAATACTCCGTCTCCATTTGAAATAGCCAAAGCCCAAACGGCCGAAACATCTACGGATCACGACCCGACTGAGATGGGGCTAGGGTTTAAGAGAGAGAAAGAGGAGTGAGAGAGAGAAATTTGGAAGAAGGTCCGATTGAGAGCTCGGAGAAGGAGAGCAAAGGTTTGATTAGTAGCTTCAACTTCGAAGAAGGTAGGATAATACTCGTTTATAAATGTATTATATGATATTTTACTGAATTTTGAATTATGTGATGGGCATTGAAGCATAGATTTTGTGTTGGTCTTAATTCTACAAGGACAAACTCTCACTACATTTTACGTATTGACACAACGTATCCCGTACAATACTCGAAAAAAAGAGAACGCATTTTATCCAATTTTTGCTGCGCCAAGTCATTGTATTCATGATTGGTATGTGTATATTTGATACACTCATTACTTCTCTGTGCAAAAAATTTATACTTGTTCCAGCAAAATAATGGAATTGTTTTTTGACAGTGAGTTTAACTGGTAAATTAAGGAGTACCGAATTTGTTAGAAATTTGTTTTCAGGAACTGATGCGTTAAGAAATGGTGAAAGTGAAGTTGGGGTGGAAAAAGTTTGACTATAATTGTTTTGTGTGTGCTGGAAACTGTGTTTGAGATTCATTAGAGCTTTTTCTTGGTCAGATTAAAGAATGGGTAACAAAAAGAAGGCTGCTTCACAGTTGATCAGGCTAGTCTCAGCTGCTGGAACTGGATTCTTTTATGTGAAGAAGAAGAATCCCAAGAATCCAGTAAAGCTTGAGTTCCGGAAATATGATCCGCGTGTGAATCGTCATGTTCTGTTCACAGAGGCCAAAATGAAGTGAATAAGAGAGATTTTCTGTTATGGTAGAATTAAACTTATGTCCTCTAATTATATTCGCGTAACGTTTTGGATTTATAGTTATTCCTGTTTTATGTTTCTATCAAAAAGAGAAAACTCAGTTGTCTATCTGTGGCTAGTTCTATGAACTTCAGTTTTATCATTCTTGCAATGTTTCAGTGACTGAGTATGATGGAGTAGTTACAATGTTTGTCAGGTAGATGATCATCTAATGGATAATGAATCTAACGTTCTTAGTTAGGCATCTTGCGTAGTTAATTTCCCTAAATTTTAAGATATCTTTTTAATTTTAGAATATTTCTATTCTTCTGCTGCCTGTTTTTTCAATTTTTCCTTTCATATTATAAGGGTTACGATTTGAAGCAGCTAAAATCTCCCTCAATACTGGAATACAAATATTTAGATTATACATACCTTTCATGTCAAACTTATGTATAAGTCTTGGTGATCGGCCCCTTAAATAGTATATTAGTTTTACTCAACGTTCCTGTTGGATCTCTTGAAAATGTAGATGTTACTACTTATTAGCTTGATTGGAAGATACGAGTTATTGATAATTCTTGCTTGTTATGTCAGATTTGTGGTTTAATTATCAAGAACATTTATTTTTATTTGTCAGGTGGGATGTTTCTTTGCTATGTCTTGAGACTACGTGCAAAATATATCCCCTATTTTGGAAAAACTAAATCCTTTTACTATACACAAGCATACACGCCCAGGCGCACACGTGTGTATCTATGAAAATCTCATCATCCGTCATCTGTACCACGCGCACGCATGTGATCTATGAAAATCTCATCATCCGTCATATGTATATCTTTACTTTGTAAAACATGTAGCCTTCCATTAATCTTTTGCTTCAATTTAGTAATAAAATATTACATTTTAATGTCCTCTTATATTTTATAATAGAAACCAATAAGCAAAACTATGTATGATAACTGGATGAGTATGAGACGGGAGAGCCGTTATCAAATTCTACCTATTAAATATTTGTAGTATCCTAAGCCCGTCCTGCCTTTGTCCTGCTATTTTATTATTTTTTTTAATTTGATTTATTTCTTTTTTTCCTTTGTTTTTTTTTACAAAATTTTTTAAAATTATTAAAAAATTTATTTTATATATAAACGAATCAGAGTCGGAGTTAAATGAGATGAGATGGTAATCTCATATCCTACCTTAAATTTATAGGGTTCAAAAAATCGAATCTTAGTGGGTGGAATATTAACGAGTTCGACATCCCTAAGCAAAACCATCACTATAAAACATTTAACAATAATCAAAGTTCTTATTTGAAAACATGAATAGTTCCTCCATGTTGATTAAACCTAAAATTCTTGTTTCTCATGTCTTGTCATTTATCTTTGCGTGTGTAATACAAACACAAAGTGTGCCCCAGCCATATGGTACAGTGTTTCTGTACATATCATGAACTAGATAGATGCACCAATACAATGCATTGTAGATCCAAAGATGATGATCTTGGGCAACATGCCCTTTACTTAAGTGACTATGTGGAGTGGCATTTTGGTCCTAATGTTTTTGGTAACACTTCATTTTTTTACAGTTTTCAAGATGGGTTTGCACACCAAATATTGGATGTTTATAATGAGAATAAATATGGAAATTGTTTGACTTATAAACCAGGTTATTCTGATAAATGTTTCTGGCAAGTGAGGGGTGATGGTTTTTATTTCAACAAGTGATCCTAAATATGGTGTTCCATGGAAGAAAATAGCTGATTGGGAATACAGCAGAAAATATTCTTGTATGATAAATATCATATTTATGGACCTAATTTATTCACAAATATATTTCAACTAATAAATTAGTCACAATGTTTATTGGAACATATTTTTTTCCTCCGTTTTTTATGTTGTAATTATTGTTTTTCTTTTTTTGGTGAAAAAAGTTTAGGTGAGTAGATATTTCTCATGGTGTCACCGGTTTTTTTGAGAGATTATAGTGATATTTACATACTTTTTAGCTTTGTAATGATTTCAAGAGTTTCACACGATAATTATTGATAACAAAGACTAATTGAAGGCTTCTTAGAAAGATCAAGATATGTTATAATACGTACAATTGTAATCGTAGTAGCTGTGGCAACGACCATTGTAATACTAAATTTTCACAATTGAATTTACGTTCTAATATTCAAAAACTTATCTTCTAATTTTAGAGTATCCAAAATTCAGACTTTTTTCTTAATTTAAACAATTCTATCATAAATTATACATACAACATTTTTATAAACAAAACTAAATACATCAGCATGCGTGAAACTAATTTTGTGATATTGGGTCGAGGTGTTGTGGGGGGTAATTCACTAATTCACAACTTTCGGGATTTTAAATTCTACGGAGTATTTTTTAAACGTTATTATAAAGGTAAGGTATTCATTCTACAGTTTTTTTTAACGATCTACAGTTTTTTTAAAATATTTTAAGAGGTTACCGTCTAAAAATTGATGCAACGTTTATCAGTTACTTTACAGATTTTTTTAGTTTCTAAGTTTTTTTTTATTAATTTATAAGGTTTAGACCGAGTTCTATACCTACTTTTCACAAAAAAAAATATTCATTCCAGTGTTATGAGAAGCATTTGGTAGTTGACATCACCCTAATTTATGATACTCCGTCTATGCAAGGTGAGCCAATATTGCCCCAATGTTTGGTCAGTGTCACGCTCTCACCCGCACCAAGAAGAAACAGGCTAGCTTGTATTATTGGATTGAATTATTTTTTTTTTAATTTTAGTCTCTTTTTGTTTAGCTGTTCTCTCAGTTTCTAATAAGTTGATATTATTTAATTATTTAATCAAGTTATTAATTTTTTAGTTTGAAACCTTATTATATACATAATAAGATTTTAAGCCAACAATATTATTGTCTACGATAATACATAATTTTTATAAATATACAAATATAAGTATAATATGTATTTTAAAGTTAAAAACCGATCTGTTGAACCATGAAGAATCTTTAAATACTAGTTAGTTAGAAATAAATAAAGTCTAAGATTTTTTCCTAATACTTTTAGAATATTTTGATCAATTATCACTAAATATAACATCCATCGTACACTTGTTGGAACCCGTTATTCATATTCTGACGAATACATTAGAAATTTTAAATCTAATAAAAATGATCAATAAAAATTAAATTTTAAATCTAATAAAAATAGTTCCAAAATTTCAATTATTTGAATCATTAAATTATAAAAATACAAGGCAACAATTTTTTACTGTTATATTGAATACATTTTTAACCAAAATGTGGCGGTAATTTTAAAACTAGTAAAGACCAAACGGTGAGGACACTAAAATTTACTTTGAATGCAACAATAATGGAAAAATATATAACAGATTAGGGAAGAAGACGACAGGTGTGGGTCATGGCGGGGTTGGGGTGGGGGGTTGGGTGGGGGAAGGTTGGGGAATTTCTTTCTTCATCTTCCAATCAAACACCTCACCATACCACTGTAGCTTATCTCTCTCGTCTTCCTCTTGTTCAATTTTTTGTTAGATGTTTCTTGAATCAATATTGATTTTTCTTCAAAGATTAATTGAATTTGAAGGAGATAGATGACGCAGACAGCTGAAACAGCTCAGGCAATCACTGGTTCAAGTACAAATGATAATGCTCCCCAGGTAGGTTTTTCCACTATTTTCCAGTCTATCTCTTTATGTTTATAACTTGCATGATTATATACTCCGTGGGGTTTATGAGTTTTTTACAGGGTTTTATATTTTCGGGTGATTGTTGAATTCTGATTTTGTGTTGCCCAGATGTGATTTCTGTTTGTTTTTCCGCTATTTTTCCATGTTGCTGTTAATACATCTTCACTAATAGTATAATAATTTTAACAAATAAAAATAACTAAAGGAAAGGTTCATATTAGATCATCAGCTGAAGCTTAATATGTTCTTATAATGTTCAGAATCCTGTCTCTTCTCAAAAACTTAATTGGGAATATATGATTGGTGTGGTATTTCAAACAAGGGTGGTACACCATTATTGCTTTCTGTTTGATAGCCATCTAATCCTACATTATCACATCACTGCAACAGAAAAGTGGCAATACATATCATTTTCCATGTTTAGTTATTTGAATTTACACATGTTGAATGGGCGTAAGTTCAGAATTCCATAATTTATTGGTTAAACATAATTTTGATTTGATCTGGCATTTGGTTTATTAGTTATATGACTAATACAACAGCAAAATGTTCGATACTTGCAGTCTGATTCCCACAGCAGGGACTCTCCAAATGAAGTTACAAATTCAGGAACAAGTATACGACACTCTGATCTATCCCTTCAAATCCCTCCTAGACCTATAGGTTTTGGCAATAGCCGTGGTGGAAAGGGTGTACTCAATTCTCCAAGTATTCCCAGTGGAAGTTCATCATCTGGTAGTTTTCTACGGGTTTTAAGCTTTAAGCAAAAGGTCACAACCTTTGAAGGCGAAAGAAGCTCTCTCCTCAGCTCAGATCCGAAGGCATCTCCTGATAGCCCTGCTTTGGCCAATTTTCGGTCCTCATTTTCTTGGAAAAAATGTAACTCCGTTCCTGTCTCACCTGCATCAAATTTGTCACCTTGGACTTCTATGCCTGCTTCAGCAAGGACATACGGTGCTTCACATGTAAGTTCTAATCTTTTACTTGTCTTTGTTGTAATTCAGCGTACTAATTAGTACTCATTATATTTCGGCCACAGGTAAGCTAAACAGTCGACTACTTGACTGAAACTTCTGAATATTATGCTCGAGCTAAAAGTAAATGACTCGATATATGAAAGTTATTAGCAGACTAACCAAAATAAATTACACCACAACTATGACACTGTTGGAAGTCTGTTAGGATTTGTGTTACAAATTCTAGTTGCAGTTTGATTTGACTTCAGTTGAAGTCAGAAAATTTGGAGCTTTGGTCCCAGGCGGTGACACGCGTCACAGGCAGTGACCGCATGGGTGTTGTTACTGTCTCAGGCCTGTGACAAATGTCACAGGCCGTGACTGGCAGAAGCCGCAGCAGGAAGGTCTCGGTCGTGGGCCGCGACCCGATCTGCCATATGTCCTATTTCGACTCGACTTTATAGTATTTTGACTTGTTTGAGTTTCATATCTTGTATCCGGATATAAATTCTGGTCCATAGGGTTTATTATCAAGAGAGAGAGTGTTTTAATCTTGTCTAAGGAACAAATTAGAGAGATAGTGAGATTAAGAGCTTGTGTGTGATTCACCAATGTAATTCTTTACTTCACTATTTAAATTTATTTTCTGTTGCTTTGTGGTTTGTCTCATATTGGGCTTTCCACTTAAATCGTTGTGTTCTTTGATGAATTGTTTTGTTACTTTGTTTTTTTGATTGCTTGGTTATTTACCGCTTCCGTATGCGCGATCATTATAATTTCCTAACAAAGACTGAAAATAATCAAAAATTCTCCTCACTGACTAGCATACTTATTGCAAAACGACCAGAGACAAATTTTGTTTGTGACCGAATCATGTTACTAGTGTACTCACACCATCTAGGACCAAGCATGAACAAAAATATAAATATTTGAGGGAGCTTTTACCTTTTTAAATATAATTGAGCAAGTAACTATGTTAGCTGGATTATGTGCAGCAAAATGAGATAACCAAAACACTTGTTAGAGAAATATCCAGATGAATCAAAATTCCAAAGACAAAGTGGAAAAATAATATGAATCAAATAAGAGAAAGGATGCAAAATCAATATTTCACGATCATTTACATTACATTAAAGTTAGAAGTTGTAAAGCATGTACATCTAATGTGACCAAAAGGAATAGTCCATGGACACTCGCACGCTATACCACTACGAAAGGTATTGCCTTAAGGAAACTGAACGGGAAAGGGAAAATCCTCTGACTGAACATCCTCCCAATAGTGGTTAGATTTACCCTCTCAGGACCCTATCCCTATGTCTATAATCATGTACAAGTTTGATGAATTATCTCCTAACCCATTCCCACTGTTATTGCAAAACATATTTCACATTTCTTTTACTTTCTCTAAGTTTCTTTTTGAAAATGTTGTCCTTGCTATGATAATTACATTATCTTATATTGTATAGACTAATAGCCATTGTTGAGTCAATTTATCAATATATGTTTATGAATGTTATTATGCATTTGTATTCTTGTAAAGATGATTTTTCTCCACCCAGCAGATATTTGTATTCAAATACAAGTATAGAAGGCCTGAAAAAATCTTAACAAGTGATTGAGAGGCCGTCTCTAGGAACTAGACCTGTAATTGAGAATTAACAAGTGTGCAATTGACTGCATCCAAATCTTGAAAGTTATTATTTTATATCCCAAGTATGTCAAAGAAGTTCCTAGTCAATGTGAAAACACGGTGTCCTTGAAGTCAAGGCTCCTTTAATTTCCATTCTCTTAGATGCATCCCATAAATGTCTTATTTATCTTTGCATTATTTGAGAACCTCTCAAATATAAGACCTGAATAAACACCATGATGGTATGCTGTAGTTTATTAATAAATTCCATCTTGGATGCTGTATGCAAGCTATCTTCTATTGTTATGGATTTCTCTTACAAGTTGCATGTCTGGCAATTTTTAACTTTACAGTACAGGTCATATTGTTAATGGAATATGATGTCAGATAAGAAGCATCACAATTTCAAGAATTCCTAATTCTTGGTCTACTAGTTTTAGTATATATAGTGTTTTGGGAGCTGGAGACTGGCGGGGCAACATTGGTTTCTCTTTGTTGTAAACTAATAGGTTGTTCTTATTACATCCTTGCAGACGGGAACATCTCAAGCTACTGTGTCAAGGTCCCTCTCTGTACCTGGGCGAAATAAAGTTATAGTAAGATCGATTTCTTTTGCTAACCACAAAGAGAAGGGTCAGACAGATAACGATGATGGTACGCATTATGCTGATATGCAATATTGATATGATAAACTATTGTCAAACCTACAATTTGAAAATGAAAAACGACAAACCTATGTACAGCCTTCTGTTTGCCCAAACTACTCCATTTTTTTAGTCATATTTGATCTTTCAGTCTGTGCAATAAGGACGTTGGCAAGTGTATTAAATTGTCCTGTTGATCAAAGAAATACTAAATAATAGAGATGCTCAAAATATGAGAAGTCAAAAATCTTAACAGTGACAAGTTAATTGATTAAGTCTAAGATAAGGACCCGAAGAAGAGATATGTTAGACATTCATCGATGCGATAGACATTGATTCACATCACCATTAATGCCCAGAAACTTAACTAAGACACTTGAATTTACAGAGCAAACAAAACTAACCTTGGTCTATGTCTTAGACCGATGAAGATGAACCAAACTTGCTTTAATCCCCTTTGAATTTGATGTAGAAATATTAATGTCCCTTGTTTTCTCTCCTGCCCTATTCTTGCTGGTAATTTCTCTTAGTTGGCATCGTTTCTAATGGAGAGATAAGGATATATATAGGTAGAGAGAGAGAGGGGAGTAATACAAATTTAATTTAAATTTAAGTTAGACACAACTATACACTCTATAACCATATATTTGTGTCTATGTCTCTCTTAATCTGGACCAATATGTGTTATAAACTTGTATATATTTTAGTATATTAATATACACATTTGAACCACTTAAAACACAATTAAAAAGCCAAAGGGTTGGATTCGGTCGCGGATGGTGACTCTTCAACGATCAAAATTGGAAACTATCCAATTGTAAGTGTCACAGGCCGCAACAGGCGTCGCAGGCCGCGACATTTGACGGTCCCAAAAAACATCACTCTGTCGCAACCTGCGACACTTGTCACAGGTTGTGACTTTTTTTGTCATGCCATGTAAATTGTGTTTTTCTAGGGAAACAAGATTGATATATATGTGTGTGTGCGTGCGAACGCGCGTATATGAAAAAAAGGAATTGAATTATAACTCATTTTTATAATCTTACCCATTCGTGCTATACTTCGATTTCCGAAATATATGAGCAAAATCTAACCATACGAATTGAAAGAGCATGGGAAAACAATGAAATATGTGAATTTTATGAATTTTTCCGAACTCATTTACATAGTTTTTATAATCATGAAAAAATAAATAAATTTTAGCCATTAAAAATGTATAAATTATGCATGGTTATAAAAACATGTCATACACCCCTCTAATTTTTTATACACTTTTAATTCGTATAGTTTGATCATTTAAATAAGTTATAAATTTATAGATATAAAATAAATGGTAGGATTTGAAAAATGAACTACAGATCAATTACCTTAATATCTTTATATATATAGACACAAATGCATGTGTGTTTATGTATGTCTGCGTGCATGCATATCTTTATATATATAGACACATATGCATGTGTGTTTGTGTGTGTCTGTGTGTGTGCGTGCTTGCTTGCTTAAAGTTGAGGTACTATGATACTTAAAAGCTCAACTATATGCAGAAACCTGGATACCAAAAAAACTTCGAAATTTGAAAGAAATTAGAAGAAGAGAGAAAAGGAGCAAAACTAGGAGAACTCAAAATGTGGGGATAAATATGCAGGGGCTCAGGCAAACAAAAAGACGATATAGAAAACATGAAGAAGTCTGTTTCTAGGTTTAATTAAAAGCAAAGGTTTATCCGGAGAACTCTTATAGATTATCTATAAGAAAAAAAATTTAAAGTTCCCCTGGATCTGTCTCTGAATTTTCATATAACTAGCCTTGTGGATCTAATCTTTAATATTCGACTTGTTAATCCAGATTATATGCTTCAAAACCTGACCAAATATAAGCTTGCTGGCTGAACTACTCATGTCCAGCGTACTCTTTCCTTTGATGGTTATTTTTCTAAAACTTTTCTTTCTAGAGTCAGATGAAATAACTGCTATTCCAGCTGAAGATGACGAAGAGATTCTCGAAGAAGATGCTGTTTGCAGGATATGTCTTGATGCATGTGAGGAAGGTAACACACTCAAGATGGAATGCAGCTGTAAAGGTGCGCTCAGACTCTTACATGAAGATTGTGCAGTTAAGTGGTTTACCATGAAAGGAAACAAGACTTGTGAAGTCTGTGGGCAAGAAGTTTTGAATTTACCTGTAACTTTGCTTCGCATGCCAACTAATTCACAAAGGGATAACAGAACAGAGCATAATCAACAGAATATGAATGCAAGAACAATAAGGTAATTCAATATTACCTAATATTTTATTCAATTGAAAACATGTGGCTAGCCAGTTTGTGTCCTGGTCAGATACTGCTTGGAATTACATTTATGAATTACCGGTCTTTCAACTTAAAATTTGAGTGTTAATCCTGTGGATGATTTATTTTGTCTAATCAATATAATCAGCTAAATCATATTACAAAAGTGCAATGAATCTATATCAGCATTCAGAAGTTTTAAGGAATTATCAACAGCCTCCACCCCCAAAAAACAATAAGGGAAAGCACACACACACACACAACACAGGTGAGAGTTGAGAGTTAAATATTTATTCACCCAATATCTGATTATTTCTATCTCTAGATTATCACATCTTGTAGTTTATTATTTTGTTCTAATTTGTGGTTTCATTTATTATGTGCACAGTGCCTGGCAGGATTTTGTTGTGCTTGTCTTGATTAGCACAATATGCTATTTCTTCTTCCTTGAGCAGCTTATGGTAAGGCATTCGTCTGGCTAAAGCTTGTATCTTTTTTTATGGGAGAGAGGGAGAGAGAGATGTAAATACAGATCGAAGATTGTTTGAACACTTGGAAATTGGCCTAGTTATATGTGCTGCAAATTTTCATTAGAAAATAGAGTTCCAACGTTTGATGCTTCCCTATGTAAGCAATACTGCCAAGAAAATTTGCTCTTGTATGCAAGGACAAATTCTAAGATTTACAAGAAAAGTAAAATGTAGAAGAGGTCCGAGTTAAGGGTGTGTTGTGAACAAGACAGGAGAAAAGGATATCTTCTCTTGAATATATAGAATGACCTGAAGCAAGGTTTTTTAATTCATGGAAAACAGCGTGAGCCATCATTGACTTGAGTTCTTGCATTGGTTTATTCCGTGAGTTTTAATATTACCGATCCTTCTAAAGATAGTTTCTCTGTTGATATGTTTGTTCTAACTCGATATTTTTCTGTTGTTCTTTTCACTTGTATCTATATTTTTGCACAAGTTTATGTCCTGCAGTTTTATCTATATGTTTACACAAGTTTTCTTATCTCATATCTATCGTCATTTTACATACATAGGTTTACGGAAGTTCCTGTCCTGCAGCTCTTATAAAATTTCTCATTGTGGTAATTATCATGAGGGTTAAAAGGTGAAAATGAGGTTATTTTACTGCATTCATTAGGTAGGTCTATCGTAAAGCCCTTGATGATGCTACCATTGAATGTAGGTCACGATCACCTTACTCATTCTCAGATGGTAAATTGTTAAACTCCTTGATGTGTTTGGGGAAGTGTTGCCACATTTTGTGGTTAGTGTGAATATATTTTATTCTGATTTTGTTTTTATTGTCCATAACTCGAGCTAGTATAAATATGATGCAGTGCGTGTTGGTGTTTAAATACCTATATTAAGTAGAGAAGTGACCATAGACTTGTACTGTTTATCTCTGGTGGCAGCATAAAATGTCCTGATTGCACATTCCCTTGTTTGGCAGATTCAGGATCTGGAGACCGAGGCAGTAGTGATCGCTGCACCATTTTCTTTCACATTGGGTCTTTTGTCATCTACATTTGCAGTCATCTTAGGTATATTCCACCCTGAAATTTCTACTGTTATGAGGCTTGAGAGTGCCGGCCCAGTCTCCTTTCGATAACTGTGAACGACTTTGCTGATCTTTCTGTTACCTTGTTACTAATGCAGCTATTAGAGAGTATATATGGACGTATGCGGCACTTGAGTTTGCACTTGTAGCGATGATACTCCACGTATTCTATTCCCTGGTGAGTAATTTCAACAAATAAGAACTTAATATTATACACCTTCTATTCTCAATCATCTGTTTTGCCTACTATTCATGCTTCACTTACTCGCGCAATTGAGCATCTCTCCCTCCCAGAACTCATTGTTGGCTACCACAAACTAAAAAGAAGGTGGAGGCACAGAGCACGTTTAAAGTGAATGACCATCTGTTAATCGTTCAAAAGCCTCGCAGGGCATCATGTTAATACGAATGTGGGGTGGGGGGTGGGGGGGATGGCGAGTGGGAGATGCAAGGTCCAGATAGTACAAGGAAAGTTTGAGGTTGCATTTGATTGGGTGATGGGACAATTTGTTGGATACATAACCTCATTCACCAAAATTGATAAACAGCGGATTATTTACCAAGGAATTTTACTGTTATTCTAGAGATTGCTTCTCCGTCCAAAGTCTAAGGAAAAGCTAGCACCTATCTACTCCCTCCGTTCCCCGAAAAAAAAAAAAAAAAAAGGTAACATTTGAAAATAAAATAAAATTTGTTAAAAAAAAAAGCTAACATTTGTATAATTTTTTCATTATAATGTCATATTTTTCAAATTTTATCTTTTACAATCTTCTTATATGATTTTTAATTGGACATTCATAACAAATTTAATGAGAACAACTTAGTATTGTTACATGTAATTCTTAGTTAAATATCCAAAATTAAAAGTCGTCAAAAGTTCAAATGTTGTTTTTTTTATGGAATGGAGAGAGTATATTTTATTAATGATATTGCTCAGTGTTCAGTAATATATGTAGTTCATAATCCTGCTTTTAAATTCCATTTCTTGTCTACATTTTAGCTTCCACCAGTTAACCCTTGATATCAGTTATTTACTTTTATTTCTATTTCTTTCTCCGGTTTCTTGCAGCTTCATTTGATGGCAGTTTATGCAATAATGATATCGGCAGTTTTGGGATTTGCATTGTCTATGAGTCTCAACACATTGTATATACGTTTATTCGCCTGGCGAGCTCAAGTTTCTGAAGTGTCCGAAAACTCTAACCCAGCATGACCAGAATTCAACTGTGTTGCACTGGGTAACAAGTGAGATAATGTGGACATGATTGCGGCGAACAGCTGTAAGCAGAAAATGCAGAAGATTACGCATATAGCCCAAGTTCATAGATGCAAATGAAAATATGTTCTTTTAATGCCTTCACGTATGCTTTTTGTATCTCGAAAGCATCAACTAGTTGACAGTATTGATTATCATATAGGCATAAGTAGGTAAATATTACAGCAGAAAGTGGCATAATGTTCTATATAGAGCACAATAACAAGCGAATTTTCTTCATTCACTACATTATGTTCCAATGGAATTGATTTTATTCCACATCTTTGTAGCTGATTGTTGCTAACAGAAAGCAACAAAATGAGGTAATGGGCAATTTTTGCAAGTAGAATGATTTAAATTTGTATGGATCAATGAAGTATTGGTACAACAAAATTCGCTTTCGTTCCTTTTTACTAAATTGTTGCCTATTTTGCTAAGTTTTCATTTGTATTCCCTCCATTTCAGATTATTCGTAGTGATAATGACAATTGCAACTGATTGTGTCAATTGATAGAAAAACAACTTCGGGATTTAACATGTTGGCCAAAAGGTATTGAAATTAAATAAGACTCCTTGTCCCAGTTCCCTATGCTAGATGGTCAAGGGAAAATAGCAATATTGGGCAGTACTGTAACATTAAAATTACTACAGTAATGGGGATAAAATGGGTGTCATTTAACGAAAAGTATAAAATTTTCTGCTGTCTGTACACAAGGATTGATACATATATTTTAAGATCTACAAAATAAAACTACTAAAAAATACAAGATTGTAAAAAGAATATATATATCACTGGCATTCAGTCGCAGGAATATAGTCATCGTCTTTTCCACCATACTGTGGACCGTGTTCTTCTCACTTGATCTGTAAAGAGACGATGTCTGCCATGCAAACAAAGAAGAAACCGTTATAAATACATAGTACTGTGTTATAAAATTTAAAAAAAAAATATATATATATATATATATTAAACATTTGACAAAAACAAATGGATTTAATTTTATCCCAGCATGTTGCACTGAGAAACTTCTAATTAATAAAACCAATCGAGAATAGAAGGGACCCCAAGTATGTGGAACATAATCTTCCCATTTTGATGAAGTATTCATTTGCAGAGAAACTTGAGTTTGACTTGATTTATATTATTTAAAATAGAAAAAAATAGGAAAAAAAAAACTAACCTTTCATACTCAAGCTTCTGAGTAACTATACCATTCAGCAGCAGCTCTGAACTGTAGACTTCTGCTCCTGCAGAAATAGAGAATTGTAGGAATATTATCAACGAATCGATGTTTGCGTACATGGAGTGCGAGATTAATCAAACTCAAGTTATAATAGTTTCTAACCTTTCTGGAGGAAAGTCACACAATCTGCATAATCTTCTTCACATGACAGAACCAAAATGTCACCTGGAGCTTTGTCATCTTTCAGTGCCGATCGGCCAATTCTCTCTATAGCCTGAAAAGATTCACTTGAATAAATAAACTTGGGAAATAAAATTCTAACGTAACCCAAATATCAAATAGAAGAAAGAAATTATCTGTGCCTTCAGTGGCAGAGTATAAAACAGGAGAGAAATGGCAGAGTACCATAAACCTTGCCCCATTGAATCTGTCATATGAAATCAACGTCGGACCAATGTAATAGATATATATTTACTGGTTAGTGACTTTAATCTGTGGACCAGCTTTAACTACCGAATTCCAGAGTTTAAGCTACCTTACATGCACTGGATATTAAAGGCATAAACTAATGGTGGTGGATTGGGTTTCTACAAGGATAAACAAAATAGATTATATCAACTGCAGTATCAACATATTAGCTGAGCACCAGGAAATGGGAGTATCAAGAGCAGATATGAAGTGAGAATCCAGAATAGGCATACACTAGACAAGCATATACCCACAAAAATGAAACATTTACATTATTTCACCAGTTAGTATGAGTTGCGACAACATTTTCTATCAAAAGTGTAACCTAGATTCTGATAGAACTGGGAGCAGCTTTAATGCTTATCCCCTCTAGGTGAGGAACTCCATCACTCATTGCTTCTACTGTACTTATGGCTTTCACTTACTACATATAACCAAAGGACCAAAACGGCACTAAACTTACGTTAGAATCCTAAATTTCTAACAACTGTTTTCTCATTAATTATGGTCAAAATTAACATTCTGCTCGAACACTGATGATGCCAAAAAAACATTCTTAAGAACGGCTGGCGCATTCTGTGATTCATAAACTCTAACATGAGGTTAGCTCCTTTACCTTTTAGTGTTCTTAACTTCTTATGTGCCTCAGTCTTGAGAAGCTTAATCCACAAACCAAGGTGTAATAATGACGACGGATAATGGTGGTGACAACGAGGTTAGTAATAGTGATATATAGAGAACAATAATGTAGAAGTGCACAAAGCCGACTTCCCTACTAGTATTAACTCTGAACATAAAATGACTTCAAAGCTTCTTTTGTTTGAACCATTATCAAACTGGATCTCAGCACTAAAATAGCCCTCTCCAGGAAAGATTTTTGTCATCTAAATATAAAGCATCATGTAGAATTAACTCAATCAAATTAGAGAGTGATGCAGAAGCAAAGGGGTCAATCTTTCTGTTTCTGTACATATCATACCATACCATCAAAGGACTAGTAATCATAGGTTAAGGCTAAATTATGGTAAAAACAAAAAACTGCCAATCATGAATGGGAAATTTAGAAAATTCGATAATATGATGAATATAGAGTCAACATTAAAGGAATAAGCCCAGGGAAAACCGTACCATGCCATGAACTGCCTTCACTAAGCTTGCAAGTATTTCTCTGCCAGGTTTTGTATTTCGCGTAATCAAGACCCTTTGCCCCTGACGACAAGTATCATCAGAAAAGAACCACAATCACCAAGTAAAACAATGAAGTTGAATAATACCTGTAAAAGTGGATTGTGGTTCGCACGTGCCAATGAAACTTCCAGACTAAAGCCAATCTCTTTTTCCTTTTTAGCATCTCTCAGTATGTAGTTTTGCTCATCAATGAAACGGCCAGCCTGCGCACATTTCTCCAGCCACAAGTGTGTAACCACTGGTTTACCATAGGCAATTGCTTCCAACATATTTCTTGTACGCACAAATTCATCAGCTACAAAATGCGTAGCAGCCAAAATAGAGGATGCTACTGAAGCCCCCAACCAGGCCAAAACCTGCAGCAGTGAACAATTAGATAGTGATTTCGAGCTTGAATTAGCAAGTTATTAAGCAGGAGATTAAAAAAGACGCTACCTTCTTCTGCTGCTTGATTATATCTACATCTAAGTGGAGACTGAATAAGACTTGAACCTTAGCTATATCTCTCCTCTTTCTTAAACCTTTGTGTCTATATGTAGGTTCTGGTCCATCAGCAGTTAGTCTGCTAATTTCTTTCCTAAGAGATGGTCTTGTTAAATTCTTTCTGCATGACTGTTTAGAATATTCATCACCAACACAAACTGGGGATGCTTCTATTATAGATGTTGGTGTCGTGCAACGAGTAGGAGTCATTAATGCTGCAGCAGATGGTGTACATATTTCCTTTCTTGAAACTCCCAACTGGGGATTTCCTTCTTCCTCAGCAGATGATGGGATAGATGAATGACTCTTGACTACAGAAGGATTAGCTACCTGAGCCTCAACCTCAGCCAAATCTTTTGAACCTACACTACCATTTTTGTCATTAGGGATGTGGTCAACTGAAGAATCCATTGGGGTTCTTGCAAGTAGACTCTGATGTGAAAAACTATTTCCAGACTGTCTGCCCGAGGAAAGTATATCAGTATCGGGATTCGGCTTTCCAATAATCGTTTCCTGAAAGGGCAACGACTTTTGGTGAGTTTTTCTATGTCCTGGATGTTTGACCGCATCAGTTTTGACAGTTCTACTACAAGTTATCTTTGACTGTAATCGTTCAACATAAGTCAATTTGGCTTTTTTGAGGTCACCAGGTTTACTGGAATTGATTTTAGAACATTTTTCTTTGGGATTGGTCCTACGCCTGTTTCTTGTAGAGGAAACAAAGCCAGTAAGATTGTTCATCTCCTCTTTAAAATCAGGGGATACTTTGGCATCCCTTTTTGGTTGATTTCCTCCCCTGTGCCTAGTACGACAAGCTATGGGAGTATAGCTACCAAGTTGCTCTTCCAAACAACGTCTCTTGACTGCTTTTCGACCATAGGAAGAAGCAACATGACCTGTATCATTTTCATCGATATAACTTCTTTTCAAAGCTTTTTCTCTCTTACATTTTGCAATGTGTTCTGGTTGTGAATTGTGCAGTTTGTCACTTTCATCGCACTTGTCCCTGACTTTCACAGAGTTCTTGGGAGAAGAAATGGAGCACACTCTACTCAATCTAGGAGAAGACTTCTTATTGGATTGTCTAGTGACAACTCCAGATTTGGATCGTCTTTTCAGAAGAATTTCCTTTGACTGTGATTTTTCTCTGGATTTTCCTTCCACAGGACCACAGTGGTAAGGTTCAGCATCGTGTTTAGCAACATTGGAGTAATGGTTGGTCCTGTCCACCCCAAAGCATAAGGCTTCAATTGCTTCAGCAGCCATTTGAGTATCCAACCCAACATTCAGCACAGCTTTATTACCTCTTTCTACACCAGTTTCGACCATTCTATCTCCAGAACCCATATCGAACTTCTGAAATGACTCCTTGTTTAGATTCCTTCTAAATTTTGTCCCTGGCACCTTCAGTGACTCATCATTCCTTATTGGTTTGTCCAACAGTAAGTTTGAATCAGAGTAAATTAAGCCTTTCGCTTTCTCATGAATATCATGCTGTTCTTCATCATCTCTGGTTCCTTTTACTGCACGTCTTTTGAGGTTAAGAGACACTGGGTCCCGATGTTGGGTATAGGACTTGTGTCCTTTTTTTGTACTATCAAAAAATTCTTCTTTCTTCTTTCTGAAAAACTCGCCCCCCCCTTCATCCTCTTCGTTATCATCCCAATCGTATACCCCTCCTGCAAGCAGACATGTGCGATTAGCACTTCTAGCCAAACTTTGAGTCCCTTTAACACCTGAAGCAGGTTTTGATTTTCCCCCAGTTGACTTTGTGAATTCAACTTCTTCATCCAGCTCTGTAACATTGACCTTTAGAAATCGGTCAACAAAGTCAAGCGCAACTGTTTGAGATGCCTCTTCAGGCTCTTGAGAATTGATATAGCTCAGTCCTGCAAACTCATTTTCAGAAGTGAACAACTGAGGTATATCTGTTTCTCTATTATTATTACTCATATTTTTATCGAGCCCTTCCACAGTAACTGCATCCTCTGTAAAAAGTTTCCTAACTGCCGATTTTCCAGTCCTGCACTTCTTTTCATTCCCTGATTCCTTCATTTGATCATCACAATCCTCCTGAGGATGTCTCTGATCCAATTCTTCCCTAAACTTGGATGAAGTGTTAAGAACACTTATCCCACTATACTCAGCATCATGTTGCTTTGCAAACTGATAATTATTAGTCCTTCCAGAAGACATTTCACGAGCATCCAATCCAGAGGCCCTAATGGATGCTACACGTAATGCTGTATATCCTCTGAGGAGAGATCCTGAAAAAAAAAGTTATAACTTTCATCTCTAAACTGAATGTCTGAATTACAAGCTTTTTATGCATATCGGGGGCTACATATGCTTAGCCAAAGAAAAGATTCCAAGAGGCACGCCACCAGTTCCACCCTAGGGTAAAAAAGGTACGCTTAGCATGAGTTCTAGATTGTCTTCTACAATTAGAAACATTTAATAGAGCATAAGACAGGAGCAACATGATAACTTTAACCTAAAAAAACACAACCAGCAATCAGCATACACATCATGAAACATTAAAATTTTAATATTCAAGAAGCAAAGCACCCACAGCTTGTCAGGTGTAAGGAGGGAGGAAGCAGGCAGAGATAGATGATATATACACACACACACTCACACATATGGGGAGAGAGAGAGAGACCACTGGAATTTGATCCAAGTTCTGTCAAAAGGCAATTCAAAAGTGGTTTTAATTAGTAAACATGAAGATTGAAAGGGAAAGGGTCAATTTTCACAATCTCATTAATTTTCTCTTTTCAGTAATTCAATATTGCATTTCTTTTTAGCTTCTAAAAATTCAATATGTAAATTGAGTTGTCATGTTGAAGTATTGGACCCACAAATACTACATAGAAGAACGGAGAACCTGAGTTGCACTCTTCATTTGTCCGGGTTGCTTCAGAGTCATGACCAGTTTGTTTGTGACAAGCAGTATGCAGCGCGTTCTCCTGGTTCACTGGATGACTGTCAACTCTTTTCACAGAGTCAACTTCAGACAACTCCTGGGTATCACCTAAAACTTCAGTTCTCTCAGTTCCATCATCATCAGTATCAACAACTTGTGTATCACAACCATCAAACGATTGGGTGCAGACTTTTTCAGTGCAATCCAGATTATCCACTATTTGGGTTTCACCACCAAAGTTCAATGCTTCAGTCTCACCACCGAAGTTTACCACTTGCGTCTCAACATCTTCCAGGGGAAATGTGTTATCATACAAACCAGAACCTGACAAAAAAATAAAGGCTCTCTCAGGTTCGCATTCTATACATAACCAACTAATAACTGCAATGTCTACTTCATGTTTGAAATGCCAAAAATTAATGTTTACATTCATTAGATTTGTCAAACGTGCATTATTGATCTCAGTTAAAAAGTGGACAATTAATCCAGTAGCATATATAACATTACAAAACTACATTTTGCATTTGACATTCTTCGCATTATTACAAAGAGATTGTGTTAGCCACATTAGTGGTTGTCTAAAAATACCAATAAATGAATCAAATTGGACTGTATTTGCATACAACCCCACCTTGATATCTGTCCAAACAGAAACATACTACATTTCTTTGCCAAGTCCAATCAAAATTATCATAGAGTTCACACACTACAGCTAGAATTTCCCGATAACATCAAAATTAATAACTAAACAATAAAATGAACTCCTTTTATTTATTCTTATAAAATAAACTTAAGCGTGGTTCCATGACCTAATGCATTGTTCAACCTGATACAATCATGAACCTCTTAATAGTAACTTTTTGTTAAATTTCACCGGACTTCCTCTTATACAACAGAAACTCAAGTATTGACAATAATCACATGAAACTCATACAAATCGAAAACAGTAGAAGTGATTACCACCCAATGCCACCGTTGGGGAAGACTGACTACCCAAAATTTGAGTCTCTGAATCGCTGACATGCTGTTCAGAAGTTGAATTGCTCTCCCTAGATTCGAACTCGTGATCATCATCGCCATATAAACACATTTTTCTAACAAATTTGAAACAAGAGAAATTAAAACTTAAGATTACGACTTAGCATTGCAAAAAGATTTGATTTTTACATGTACTAATAGCGATTCATACCAATGTGAGAACATAAAAGGGAATTTTTGAATACGAAAAAAGAAAAATAAATCGAATCGAATGAAATGTTACAAAATTGAGTGAATGAGCGGAGAGAAAAGATGTAGGGTTTGAGAAGTGGAGGGAATTTGAGAGTGGATGTGAAAATTGGAAGGAAAATTAATATTCGCCATGGTTCTGTAAACTTATTTTATATTTACTTATTATTTTTACTTTTATGTTTGGGCATTTGGTCTAGTGGTATGATTCTCGCTTAGGGTGCGAGAGGTCCCGAGTTCAATTCTCGGAATGCCCCCTCGTTTTTTCTAATTTTACTTTCTTTTTTAAATTTCTTTTGATATTATTACAAAATTTTAAATTTTTCTTTTCTTTTTGTTTCTCTATTCTTTTTTAGGTAAAGAAATCATTACAATAATATTTTGGAGAAATTTCTAATTTTACTTATCTTTTTAAAATTTCTTTGGATATTATTACAAAATTTTAAATTTTTCTTTTTCTTTTTTCCTCTATTCCTTTTTATCATTACAATAATATTTTGGTGAAATTCAATTTTTCAGCTCCATATTTGAAGAAAGGCCCCTGGACTACTTAAATTAACCTAAAAGAGATCATGAGTTCAAATTAGATGATGCAATCCTTAATTTTGCAGAAAAAAACTAAAATATTTATTTATTTATGAAGTTTTATTTTTGTGAATAGCGGTATGGCCATTATCTTTTTGTTATTCATCGGCCCTAATAATATATATTGCAATTTACAGATCTATTTATCTAATATTTTACGTAAGTGAAATTGATATTGATATGTTTATATATAATTGAAGATTTGAGCAACACCAAATGTAGATCTATCTTGTTTAGTTTAGACCAGATCCATTTTAATAGTTAGCTATTCTTTTTATTATCTGGATTCACAATGCAATTTTTACAATAGTTTAAACGATTTTATTTTTATTTTTTTTGTTATGTAAAAAGTCACTGCCTAAAACTCACGTATACGTTTATCCATCAATTATTTTACAGAATTTTTTTATTATGTTGCAATGTTTGAAATTCAGATCTCATCAAATTTTCAAATAAGGTAGTCGATAACCATTGAGACCAACGGCTAGGTCAATACAAATGAAATTTTATTTGTGACAAATAATGAGCAATAGTTGTGATTTACTTGATTGTGTCATCGATCTTATTAATGGATTCACAAGTATTACTTATGTGCTACACTTAAATAAAAATTCTACGTATTACTTTGTGGTTTATATAAAATAATCGTATGGATTTATGAGCACTACATTTGTGAGATAAAAGTTTGTGCAGCTGGTAAAATTCAACAACTACTCATATTAGCTTGAGAGTTAAAGTATTATTAACCCTCTAATCTAAAAGAGAGTGGTTGCATGTCGAGCCTCTCCTCGCCTAAATTTTTTATAACAAAATGAAAATAAAAATACAATCATAATGTGCACAAGGTAAAATTCGAAACATCATATCATAAGTTAAATGTTACTTGCTAGTTGCTAAGAAGTTTTTATTAGTTTACTTACTAATATCAAGTAAAATGATATTGAAATTTTTTTTGGGTTACAAAATGGTACTGAATTTAATATTACAATTTTGTAACTATCCAATATAACTATTAAATTATCCACTTTTTATGAACATAATGAATATTTTTCTTTTTATTTTACTATAAGATCAATTTAAAGTTTTTTAACGATTAGAAATCAAGTTGGCTTATATTTGAATTGGACATAGATAAAAAATTGTTAGTGTTTTGCAATACAATCATAATCCTCCATAATGAAAATAGAGATTTATTTTAAAATTTTGAAATCGGCATATGACTGACATGACTTTATTCATTAAGTTACTTATATTAGTAATTATTATTGTCATTGATTTGAACAGATAAATGAATTGATATTATTGAAGCAAAGAATTTCACAAATTGACTTTAAAATGTTTATATTTGTTTATTTATTTTGGAATATAGAGAATATTACTTATCAACATCAAATGTCACCAACCGAAGTCTATTTATTACAAAGTTAATGTTAAGTATTTAAAATAAATTGCATACATGTTTTTATCTAGAAATTAGTCAAAATGACAAATAAAAAATAAAAAATGGTGTTACATCATTAAACTGATGAAGTAGTTAAGTCATTGTGATATATAAGTGAAGCTTCACTCTGTTTTATTTTTTTCCTGGTGTTTCATTTTCCAAAAAAACAAGAAAAAAAAGGTCCAGAACTTTGTTCCAGAATTCCTCATTGCTTCTATTTTATTTGTAGGCTATACAAAAAATCAAAACATAAAATATAGAACGGGGCATTCCGAGAATCGAACTCGGGACCTCTCGCACCCAAAGCGAGAATCATACCACTAGACCAAATGCCCAATGTCTTTACTAGTTGTTTAAATAAATGAAAACAAAAGCAATACGGACGTTGATAATTTAACTTCTAAGGAACACGGACGATGTTCAACCATGCAACAAAAAGTTCAGAGCATTATCAGCCAATTTCAAGAATAAAATATTTTGTTTTTTTAGAGCGTGTGCCAACACTTATAGATAACCTACGACAATGACGGCTAACAAGATTTTATTAGTTACTAATTTATCAGTGCACATGCATAAGAGAAAATAGATTTTACAATTAGAATCGAGTTAAATTTAAATAAACCAAAAAAAATGATAAAACATTCACCGTAAAATATAGCAAAGGCAATTAATTTTTATTGCAAAAAACCAACTAAGAGTATGACGTGGGAAGTGAGTTACAACTTAAAAAACAGATGCAGCGAGAAAGATTTTTTCTGTTAGCTGTTATATTTTTCTTTCGACTTGTCCATATTTGAATTATTTATGAATTGAGGACAATAACAGTAAAATTACAATTCGAGGAAGAAAAAATGTGGATTCGGATTACACAAAACTAAGATTCCCAGTAGAAATAAGATACAAAGACGGATTAGAAGTTGTTGCTTTTGATTCAAATAAAAACATACCCTAGTGTATAAAAGAATGATAATTAAAGCAGAAATACAGACAAAACTATTAGAGTTTTGTGGTTCCTTTTGATCCTAAAAAATGTCTGAAAAAACCTTTTAAGAAATTACCGAGCAGGAATAAAAAATATGATAAGCAGATATATAACGTAATAAAAAATATGATAAGCAGATATATAATTTCAAGTGTGATTAGACAACCAAAAATCAGACTCTTCAAATAAAATTATAAACTAGTTCATTCAAATTGTTAAGTTGTTATTTTTTATTAAAAAAAAGTAACATTAAAAACACAAATTTATATAGAAGTAAATGTGCGAGTTGATTCCGATTATTAAACTATTATTTTGATAAAGATAATGTTAAAAACACTAATTTTTACACAAATTAGTGCAGTTAATCTCTATTACTTAAAATATAATGGTTCAAAATTTGTGCATAATATCATCCTCATGTCAAATATGAGTTTGGATTGAACTTTGGCAAGTTGTGTAGTAATAATAATATTATTATTATTTATCATTATAAAATACAATCAAGTTATATAAAAGGAGAGAGAGAATAGTATTGGCGAATGGACTCTTTTAACTCGAAGGGATAAACATAGCAGCAGCCTTCGCATAGGAGTTAATCAGTAATTGAATTTTGAAACAAACGGTATATAGCAAGGCTGGCTGTCGAAATAGTTTTTAGGAAATCTTCTTTTACATTCTTGTGAACTTCCTAAAAACAGAAACCTTCTACATTTTTCTATGACTAGTGACTAACATGGTACAAAAAAGAATTGATATCCAGATGAGCAATCTTACTTACATAAGATTCAAACATCAAAAAGATATATGCAGAAAAATTATCAGACATCGACCGATCACGATTGCAAATTTTTTAAAAAAACGAAAATCTTTGAACATTTGGGCACAATTCCAGTTTTGTTTGGATGGTCTTTTTAAAAAAGTTGTCCCAAGTGTTTAAAACCATCAGCCCTTGGCACAAGCCTCTCGGCATGTGATGCATATAAATAACCATGGATATTGGCAAATATACAACTAAAGAAAGAGAAGTTTAACTTTGACAAAACCAATGAAAAGGCAATGCTGCTGGATCAAGCTCTAAACATCCTCTCAGGCTGCCATCTCTCTCTTCCGTCAGCCGAAATGCGGGGATCTGATGGGAGAATCTAAGCAGCTGGATCGGAGGTATCGTGATTGTTACAGTTGATTGCCCGTTCATTTGAGCCTTGAAAACGGAGTTGAAACCATCAACCAGTTGTAGAACCAAAACAGTTATCCCAGAATCATTTTCCTCTAGGACCTCCACCATGTCATAATCCCAGTTTTCCAAGTCGGAACATTTGATTCCAGCATTCCAGTTCTTGTACAATCCCCAGACCTCACCTTTTCTAGGAAAAATGCCATATTCATCTTTCTTATCCGTGCTTTCTGCTCGTACCTGATGAGAAAAGGAAGCAGCGTTCGTATATTGATTTTGTTTTCCCTTTTTAAGCTTAAATCTTCCACAACCAACAGGCATCTTTTTGTCCGTCCACTGAATCATGTCCTTGACTGTCGAACCATTGGTGAGCCACGCAACGTGCAACTTAGTCTGTGGGTGGTGATCAACTTTCTTAATCTTAGCATAGTACTTTGGTAAGCCATCCTCATCAGAGTACAATGCCCAGATCTGACCCATCTCAAATTTGTCCAGGGATTTGTTGACATCAAAGTTATAGAATTCGGTATCAGGAATTTCAAAAGCTTCCCCGGGAGAAGCTGGTACACCAGCATTCGCATCCTTATTGTCTAAATTGGAATTGCTATGGTACTCCGGGTCCTCTAGGTTTGTAGCTACATCCACATGAGAATCTGAATGTCTCTTCTGTTCTGCATTCTTCTTGGATAAATCAACATGAAATTTTGGAACAGGTTCCACAAAATCAGACGATAATCTAGAATGTGAACCAGTTATGTGCATCCTTTCCGCCTCCACTTCCTTACAGACAGGAGGATCAATCTCTTGAAGATTGTTAGGCAGACAAGCAGGGTCAAGTTCAAAAGATCCTCGGGGAATATCTTCTCTTTCTTTTCCAGTCAATTGAAAAGAAGGAACCCTATGGGAAAATCTGAAAAATTCCTTCGGTGATATTTCAACAGAGTCCACTCCTTCCCACTCAGTCCGGCAAAAAAGACATGAAAAACCCTTCACCTTTCCCAAGTAAGCAACATGTACAGAAACTCCATCGGCGAAGTCAGACAAGACTTCAACAAAATCGTATTCATAATTCCTCTTGTTGCCTGGATCAGATGACCAATTAATATTCCAATCCTTAAAGAGCGCCCAAGTCTCTCCCTTTCTTGGATATATCTTGTAAGTATACTTTTCTCTGCCTTTCTCCCAGGAAACCAAATGCGAGAACATTGGATGATCCTCAGTGTTCTCAGAGCTTCCAAATCTAAACTTACCACAGGAAACTGGCAAATCCTCCTCAACCCATCTTATTTCATCCTTATCATCTGGATCTGGCTCAAGCCAGGTTATCCGAAGCTTGAACTTAGGATCAATGATTTTCTTGATCTGAGCATAGAATCTAGGCATGGCATCCAGAGTGTCATATATAGCCCAGATTTGCCCAACTGCAAAATATTTCCAATCTCTATCCTTGTCAAAGTCACTAAATTCTGGGTCAGGATATTCAAAAATTACTGGACCTGTTGCAGCATCCTCTATTGATTCTTCTTTTACAGTTGTCTTCCCAGCATCCTCTGCTGTGTTTTCTCTTACAGTAGTCTTTCTGGTTTCTCTCTCTTCAATTTGCAAACCAAACTCATTAGAGGAACATTCTTTCTGTTTAGTCTCTTTCTCATTCTCTTCCATATGAACACCAAGCACAGCTGGTTCGTTCATACCAAGTGTCTCTTTTTTGGGTACTGACCCTTCATCTGGTTTTTCAGTGGGCTGTGATTCACTGCATTTTGCTCCTTCTGAAGGCTCCATCACATCATTCTTATCATTTATATTCTCATTATAAGAAACATTCCTTTTAGACCTACTAGATCTTCGAGGGAACTGATCAGTGTAAAAACCATCACCTTTGATAGATACATCTTCTTCAGACTCTGAGCTGGACCCATCACCTTTCATTGATACATCTTCTTCAGACTCTAAACTGCTTTCACTATCACAACTTTCACTGGATTCCGAGATTTGTTTCCTCTTCTTGCCATTCATCCTCCCATATGGTTGCGCTTTATCAGATTCACGCTTCTTGTTTCGACTCGTATTGACATCAAAACATTGACCATTTAATTTAGACCCCTGACCAACCCCAGGGGTGGATCCTGCCTTAGAATACGAGGGCCTTGTATTTCCACTGCCAACATTTAGCTTAATTCCTACATTTGTAGTTGAGTTCTCAAAATTAATTTGTTGACCCATTTTGGAAGGACCTTGCTTGCAAGCCCCTTTTTGATTTGGAAATACAGATTGATTCCAGCTGGTTCCTGGTGTCGTGCCTTGAGCAGTTACTTCATAGCCAGTAAAGGACTTTCCACAAGTTTGACACTCTAGAAGTTTATTGAGCACATCTCTGTAATACTGGTACCTTATAGAACAGAATGGACATGCTGTCCAGAAGGTTGGCCGATTAACATGGAATTTTGTTTGGGTTGTCTGCTGTGGCTGCTGGAATTGCTTATTATGATTCATAGTATTAATTTCAGGCCCTGGTGGTTTCCTCACATTAGAGGGCCTGCCGGGTTGCTTTGGAATACCATTTGGTATTGCAGACTTACACTGGCTGTCATGCATTCTCCTTCTTTCATGGTCAAGAAGCACTCTTTGAGCTTCACCAATCAACTTAAAAGCATCCGCAGCTCCAGCAAATTTGTTCTTATCAGGATGAAGAAGGAGGGCAAACTTTCTGAATTGTTTCTTTATTAAAGCCTCATCAGCTGTCTGCTCAACTTTAAGGATGCCATACCAGTCCATATGAGTTCCGAAAATCTTTTTTTCAGCAGAGCAATGTACATCACATACCATTATCAACTGGGAAATGTTCTCCAACTCAGGATAGAGTTGCTGGGCCTTGAGAGCGATCTTTCGAGCCCCCACAAAGTCCTTGTCTTCCATCTTCTTCTCTGCAATCCCTTTGGCCCTGACGGCCTCTTCTTTATTGCACTCCATTACTGATCCAAACAAAATAATCTGACTAACTATAATCACATTGTTAAGTAACACTGGAAGAAGTTAAAATGATGTCATTCTTACGAACTTGGATCAAACAACAATTTCATTCACGCTGCACTGGACCCTCCTTGAATAGTCCAACCATCATCCAAAGTCCCGAAACACAACTTTCCAAATAAAATCACATCAACTGAAACTGAATCAAACCTGAAAGTGCAAAAAAAAAAAAAAAAAAATTGAGAGAGAGAGAGAGAATATATTATTTTTAAAAAGCAACACAGGATATATGTATGCATGATAAAGAAGCTATGTAGGTATACCCCCTTATTAGAGCTATAGCTACACAAGGGACTTCGCAATAACAGCAACAAATGATCTTGAAGTGACCTGAACAACAAACCTGTTCGGACTAAATATAAAAACAGAGGTATGTTCTTCTATGTAAGAACATTTTAGGAAAATCTGTCAAACATCCTATTTAAGAGAAGTATAGTATTTGAATATATGCCATGCTTGTCAAACAATGACTAGACATCGAGTCGTCTGGTCGCTCTAGAGATCCCTGGTCAAGGGGCCAAGTTGCTCCAATGAACGAAGTTGATCTGTGACGGATTAGAGTATTAGACATTGACCGACTAGAGTTGGTTATTCATCGACGAACTAGAGTGATTACATAGGTTTATTTACATAATAAAGAAATCAACAGCAAATGTCAACTTAAATATAGCAAAATGTTGGTGTCCAGAAAAAGTAAAGATAGCAAGGGGAAAAAAGAAGGTCCATATATAGAATACAAAATATTCTCAAGGAATATCTTGCAACAATATGGCAACATGTGTATCATTTATATCATATATGCACAAACACATAGACTTAGTAGTTTCTCAACTAGTAACAAGTCCAACCAAGATATGTTAGCACTACATATAAAAGTTTTTACTTCTTAAAGTAGTACCGTTCATGGTAATGGTAATAGATTTGGTGTCTGATAAAAGCTACATGAGAAATAGTTTGTCTCATATGGGCAGATAAACAAATGAAATTGGTATCCAAATTATTTTCCAAAACTCTACTTTGCTCAATAAATTTTAAATTAGTACCCCATCTAAAGAGGTAATACCTTAGTTCATATTAAGGAATAAGTTAAATAGGTGATTCACTTTCCATATGGAAAAATAAACAAAAAATTGGTATCCTAAAAAGAGAGCATGAGTTCTAAACAAAAAATATGGTTCCCAACGTTTAAAAGTCCACAGTACCAACATAGCTAATTTGGGGATACTTCGGGAAAAAATATGGTCCCCGATGTTCTAAACATTTCCACGATATCGTTATGATCAATTAAATGTGCCCAACCATATTTATGTGGCTAAAGTTATAGCTACTACCTCTCATAATTATAATGATACCATTGTTGTCAGCATCTTACTATAAGCAAAATTGCAAAATTCATCTATGACAGTAACAATTTGATACCATATCATTAGCTTATGAGTCAAAACTTACGATACAAATAGCATACAATTTATAATATGACAATACAAGTTCAAACATTTTTAAGCTCAAGACACACTTGATGTTATAAATGATGCATTGGAGCTTTTTTCAACTTAAGAGAGGTGTTCACTCGTTCTAAACAATACTGCTAAATGCTCTTGATGGATTCATACCTTAAATTGTCTACACAAATGTATCTTGCTCACATATTGAATAACTACATATACTCTACGTCAACGTCTATCCGTAGAACTTTCATTGCGAAAGTAAAAGAAATTTTAGAACACTAGTTTTAACTCACTGCAACATGGTACAGAAACACTATAATTTATTACATTGACAAATGCTAAATTAATAAATGAATTCACATGTGCAAAGAACTTATCATACATAGGTGACTGACAATCAGGTAAGGCTCGTTAACTTTTATTTATTGAAATTCAGTGACATATGGAATGGCGACGAACCTCAAGTTGTCCAATAGAGATGGTGGTCATCGATAGGTAGTAAGGGGTTATAGTGTCTCTTGTGTCTGTAGTCACAAAATCTATTCCTCTTGTTTGTTTCACAATCTAGGCTAGAGATTGGTTGGAATTTATTTATTATATTTTTTCGTTACACAGGAGATTGGTTGGATTTAGTCATTGGAAGTAGCAGTCATACTGGTTGTAATGCCAATTGATTTCTCAAGGGTCTATGTTTTGATTCAGGATTAAATTTCAAGATGTCGAAGATGCAACATGGTATCTGCACACTAGAGAACTGAAAGTTGGCTTAGTTAACTCTATCAATCATCAATTAATTGATACCTATATTCTAACAGACATTCAGCGATCCACCAGGTCTCCACCCGCATGACAATTCCCAAAACCAATTTAAACTAATTAAAAGAAAACAAATGAAATATTTGACCAACTTCTGATTTTAAACTAAAGTATAAAAATACACTGAGTTTACCTTTTCCTTTTCATGCACAGAGTTAGGTATCATGTTGCTGATGTAAGCATAAAAAACCCCAAACAAAGCACAGTAATTTGTACGGTTCTAGAAAAAATACAGGAATTTTTTTAACTCGACTCCATATGATTGGAATTCTGGAGAAGAGAAACAAAACACTAAATTCTACAATTTCATCGTCAAAATCAAATTTAACCCCACCCGGATTTACAGCATAATAATGCACCGTTTGGCCATTTCCTTTAAGAAAGAAAATGAAGATGAAGACGAGCATTGAGGATCCAACTTCCAAAGGAATCCTAAGTTCAATGACAACTATGAAATACGAAAAAGAAAAAACAAACATATGCTACCAGATCTATCCCAAACCCCTGTAGCAGCTGATGAGATCTTTTTTTTTAACATACATTATACTGCCAACTTCATATTTCAAATAACTCCTTTCCTCTCATATATCAGGTAATCAGATCTAAATTATAAAAGTAGGTGGAAATATACAAATTGGAGACGATGTCTATTGTGAAGTATGACACTAGGAAGAGCATAAGAAGACGATATGAAGAATGTGTGTGTGTGAGAGAGAGATATAGAGTGAAAGAAAATGACAACAAAATGACTTTTCATTTGATGGGATTCTACGGAATGAATCTATAGACAAAAAATATTCCATTGAAATATGTTTTAGAGTCCACAGAATATCTTTATCGATTTTCAAGTCCAGCAATCAATTCAACAGGAAAATGAATGCCCCCTATGTTAGAGTAATGGCACCGTAATCACTTAACAACATCCCTATATACAGATTAAATTACACTTTTAATCAGTTTAACAAGAAAATCAATTCTCCCTATGCTGGAGTAATCGCAACGTAATCACTTAACAGCATCCCTATCTTTTGGAATCTCTAATTTCTTTTAACTCCGCCAGTATTCCTATTACAAAGGTTAGTGCATTAAAATAATAATATATTTTAAAAAAACATTGTTCATGTAACAAAAAAAAATCATATTCATAAAATACATTTAAAGAAAACAGAGGACTAAATTATCTGAGCTCAATCACAAAATAGGAGTATCGGAATCAGAAACACTGTACAAGCCATCGTGAGCAACTCAAATTCAAATTATCTAATATACTCATATACATACACAAAAAGAGGAGGATTATGCATAATAGATCAAATTGCATATGAAAATAGATATAAATATATCATCTAAAAAGGAGAAACATCAGAAGCCTAACTTGTTGCCAACTAAAGCGCCGGCGAAAACAAAGGTACAGATGGATTTCTAGTGCATCACTTTTCTTTCGAGATCTGAGTATTTTCTCTAAAAAATTCATAAATCATGGTGCAAAAGCATTCACTTCTTCGTTGTTCTATATTTTAGAGATTTTATTGATTATCTGGTGTCTGCTGCAAATGCCCTTAGGGTTTATGCTTTTTCTTTTTCTTTTTTTGGCTTTGCTTTTTCTTATTTATTCACCTTTTTTTTTTCCTAATAAGAGGATGTTTGGCAATGACTTATAAGTAAGTCATACTTGCTTATAAGTAATTTTATTAAAATGTTTGGCAAAAATTAATTATTTTGTTTAGGAGGAAAATAAGCAAGTAAAACTTGTTTATTAATTTCTTGCTTATAAGTAAAAATGAAATGAGTAGAGCAAACCAAATGCAATTACACATTTTCCCCTTCTCTCTTAACTTTTTTTTTAACTTACAAGCCCTTCTTAATAAATTTATAATATATTTTAACTTATAAGTCATCATTATTCGAATATTATTCATCCTATTTTAACTTATATTTTTTCTTATGAAACAAATTATTGCCAAACACTACCACCCATAAGTTATAATTCAAAATCACTTATATTCAACTTATAATTTCAATTATAAGTAACCAAAAAATAAGTTGTTGTCAAACAAGTTTCAAATATATTGTACTTGCTAATTGCTACTATAATACTTTATTTTAAGAAATACACAAACAATGACTAGTAAATATTCAACTAAATTTATTTATGAACAGTTACCTTAAGTTGTGTGTTTAATTATAAATCCATAACAAGGCACACAATTTAAATAATAAGGTGAAATGATATTAATTTAATAGTTAAAAATCAAGTAAAATTCATTTATATGATAAGTGCAATTATATAATGCAGAATATAGTAATTGTAAAATTCTTTACATGCTAAATAAAATTATTTATGTCAATCGATTTAAATCATAATATGCAGTTTTTAGCACAAAAATAAATAAATATGCTTCTCTTTTGCTTAAATTGGAAAAAAAATTATATATATATATATATAAGAACTTCACATATGATTGGATGATTGGATAGTTTGGTGTACACACTCAAAATAACAAAAATCAAATTAAAACAAACAAAATGTGTCACGTTTTTTTTAGTGTCAATAAGTATAACAAAGATAAATAGGTACCAAATAGAAACATAAATGAAAATGCAAAGAAAAATTAATAAAAATAAGCAGAATTAGGTACCAAAAAGAAACATAAATAAAAATGCAAAGAAAAATGAATAAAATAAGCAGAAATAACAGATGGAGAAAAAAAAGCAACAAAAGCCAAGAAAATTTAAAAGAAAACAACAATAATAATAATAATAAATAATTTTTAAAAATAGAAAGGGTAAGCGAGATGTTAAAAATAAGTACAAACCTAAGGGAAGTGACAGGGGAGATGCTTAATATCATCGATATCTTTGGAAAAATTAAATTGCCCACAAGCCAATTTTGAAACATTTGAAGAATCCGAGCAATGTTCCATATTGTGTTGTTCATTTATTAGAGTGAAGTAAGCAACTCTCTACTTGTCCAAGGACATCCCCAACCTCTTTAACTTTTTGACATTTGCAGCATGTACCAACAGATTAAAAATCCCAACCAATAGGGCATTAAATAAGAACGTTAGCAGCCAAGTTATATTTTGAACACCTTTATGAAGCCAATTTCAACATCAATACTTAAATTTCATAAGTGCCGGAATATATCATAATAATTCATAGGATTAAGTTATAATCAACTTTTGGGTATTCAAATACACACCCATCTCACAAAAATGCAATTGAGTCAAGTATCTCACAAAAATGCAGCATTAAATCTAGTGATGTCTAAAATAATGAATCGAACCATCTAAAGCCATAACTAATTCAATATATGTGGCACAATAAACCCTTTGCAATTGCACCATAATATGCTTTATTAAATAATTTGCGAACGTGCGTACTTAGACATTGTCATGGGCCAAATTAGTTATATTTCAAAAGATTGAAACTTATACACTATCTCATCAAAAAATACTACATTATTCATTAACAAGGAATGAACCAAGTGAGAAACTCCAAGATCACCTCTTTGCAGGAGGATTATACATCTACCTCTCATGTCAGGAATACACATCTTTCACTTTTCGTTTGGACCGTATACTTCCAAATATAGATCATGGCCAAAGACTTGCATATTACAGATTTCAAAATCTCTCACTGTCTAATCAGGTGGAAAACACCTCCATCCCAAGTCCTTTCTCTAAAGTCTAATCGTTATCTTGATTAAACCCAAAATCATTGATTTAAAATAGAAACAAAATCTTAAAACTGAAGGAATGAACTATTAATCTCATCAACTTATACAACAACAATATCATAAATTCAAACTGATTTATCAACTTCACTAAATCTGAACTGAATTCATATAACTGGGAAAATAATAAATAAATAAATAACAACAAAAGATTATAAAGCAAGAAAATTATCATATAACGGCTAACTTGCTTCCCATAATGGACATGACATCTGTGTTTTAAAAAGTGAAATGAAAGGGGAGACTGAGAAGGTTAATGGCGTAATCTCCTTTTCGTAAACTTTTTTTAGCAGAGAAAAAATGAAAAAGGGATAAGGGAAAAAATAATGGAATAATCCCGCTTACTTTGCAATGTTCCACTCAAAAAATGAACACCGTGGAAACTACGCTGGGGTATGCCCATATTCCTCAAGATAGTAAGAAACAAAAACAATGGAAACAAACAATCCCCGATCACAACTTAACAAGTAAATCCTATGAGACAAACTCCAATTACAAGTTTTACCCTTCACGTAAAAAAAGTTCTTGAACACCCCTTAACATGCACCGTATGAATTTGAAAACAGAACACATAACAAATTCATTAGACGAGGAAAACAAAACTCGAAGTAGTACATTATAAATACCAAATTTACAACTAACAAGCAACAGAAAACATGTACACTAAGTCAACGAGTGATAACTAATCCCAAAAAGACGAAATTTGTGCCAATCTGAAAGTAGAAACCCTAAAACGGATCGATCCGACAAATTAACATATTTGAACAATTAACTGCTGAGTTGCGACATAGCAAAAATCGAACAAACAAACAACAGCTGAAGCTTACTTGTTTACTAGTAGACATTCAATGGAATTGACAGCCGACAACAACAGGACTGGTATGGCAGAAGGACCGACGCAGATGAACTGAATCAAATGAAGCAAAACACAATTAACCGGAGAAATACGAGTCGCTAGAGAGCGTTGCGAGGAAAAAGGCTTCGAGTTTGGGTTAATTACTAATTCATACAGAAGCTTCTTTATGTAATTTTTTGCAAGTTTAGGGCCTCTCCTTCTTCTACTTTTACATTTATACCCTCGTAAGTAAAATGTCAATATTGCCCTCAAAATCTTGCCCTAGCCCACTTTCATCAAACCCATTACTAGAATGTAAATTAAGTTAAATAAGTTGGTTCATTTATATCAAAATCTATTAAAGTTGAACTCAACAAATCAAACTAAATGAATTGGGCTCAATTTTATAATGATATAGTGTAACTGAGCTCAACAAATGGAGTTGAATGAGTCATGCTCAATTCTATCAAAATTTACTGAGGTTGACATTGAGTTCAACCACTCAAACATTTGATTTACTAGTTTGTACTAGCAGAAAAATTCGTACATAATATATTTTTTTAGTATTTTGATAAATTTTTTTATTTTTAATGTGTTAATATAATATTTCTTTTATTATTAACGTTTTCATGTTTTACAAATTATTTTTATGTGTTATTATTGTATTTTTTTGTAATTTGAATGTAATAATAGTATGAATTACTATCATATTCTATTTAAATATTTATTTATCAATTGACTAAAATAAATATTTTACATTTTTTTTATTCTATTATTATCGTTGTTCTAGGTAAAGTTGAGAAATAAATAATTATTAAAATAAAATTTTATCAAAAGTTATATCTTACATATGACGGCCCAAAAATCACATACTGGACTTCGGACACCGTCAATAATTGACAAAAGAAAAATAATATTATCTAAACATGCATATTAATAAATAAGAGAAAATAATAGTAATCTCTATTAAATTCAACTCAAGATAATATTCTAACGGCAGAAGTCTATATAGGGCCCATACAGACCTTACAATCTAAACATTTCAATAATCGCCTCACGCTCCACTCTTCCCCTGAATGTCATCCATAAGAGGGCAATCAGAAAACGTTCATCACGTCATTCTCGTCTTACCTTTATTAGACGACTCGACCTTCTCATCATATTCTGTAAAACATTTGATGATAGCAACATTAGCTATTTACGCTCGCAAGTATATAATCAAGTGTTGAGGTTAAGTGTTTATAAAGTTAGATGGAAACAATGTCAACACCTCTTAATAACTCGTAGGAAAATAGATTTTATGGTTCCCGAGTGATAGTGACGGATTTGACCCTTTACTTAAAAAAATAAATAATAATTTCACAAGTGTCTTATAAACATGTTTGTTTGACGCACGTGCCCTTAGAAACTTCGTATCAAACAATATATCAGTTGATCAGCCTGACCACCTTCTAACTTCATCATAATGACATACGTAGTTGATGCAAAAATCTTTTATCTGCGAGGGTTCGATTACCAATGCATCAGTTTCCTTCCCCTATAGATCTTAGTCCCGGGATGTCAGACAGATGCATCTCATTAGCTTATAGTACCCACACATATATACTTTACAAGTGTGATATGAAAAATAGGTCATTCTATATCCGTATAGGATTTATTTTGGCGTATTAACGAATTTGAATAATTAACAGTCGCCCAAGAATACTTGATTCTAGTACAACATTTTTCACGTACAACAGGAAGGTATCATATGTTACTTAACTTTGAAGAAATTAAATCATGAATATTGACATAATAATATCTTGAATACATTACGTATATCGAAAGAATAATCATACGTATTAATTGAAAGAAAACAGAGTGAGTATATACTTGCCTTGAGTCCCTAGCAAAATTTAGAATTGATAACTCACATAGGGAATAATTCTGTAAAACATGTACATGCAATAATATGAGAACTCTTAACTTAATTACAATGAGCATGCACATATGAAGTGTTCATGATATTCTCAAGTATGTGATTGACTAATTGAGTCGTCATTCATTGAATTGGAACTGAACCGAAGTTCGAGGGATTTGTGGACTTTAGAATATGTCGTTCACAGGCTCTCGATAATTTAAATTTAATTGTTAGAGGCCTTAGATTAATTAATTAACATTAATTAATCAATTTTAGTTTAAATGACTTTATTAATCATTTAACATTTATCAAAATGTATTCCTTAATTATTATTTAATTATTTTAATCAAACAATAATCATTTCTTAATTAAATCTTAATCATAAATGATTTATGAATATTTTATCATTTATTAAACATTTGTTCTTAAATTATTATTTAATTTATTTAATTAAATAATAATTATTTATCAATTAAATAATTTATTTCTTAATTAATTTTGAATAAAATAATTTATTGATCATTTAATAATCATTTAGAATTTATTAATTAATTATTATTTAATTGTTTTAACTAAATAATAACTGGTCTTGATTTATTAATTTAGTTAATCAAGAATTACTCCTCAATTAATCTTATCTTAAAATGGTTTATTTAATCATTTAATATAATTTTAGAGTTTAATCCTTAATTTTTATTTAATTATTTTAATTAAATAATAATAGTTTAAGAATTAATGATTCGTTACTTACTTGCGGTAATTAAAAAAATACATCATTATTAATATATATATATATATATATATATATATATATTATTTTTTTAAATCATAAAAAATTTTAGGATGTAAAAAGTCTATTTACATGTCAAAATAATTATTCAAAAGTCATTTATTGAACAATTTAAATTGTATATGTATTTTATTTTATTTTTAAATTTAGATTTGAGCTAAAAATAAAATAAAGTGGACTGTGTCGGACCGGGTCGAACTAGCCAGGTCAAGTCTAGGTCACGGACGGGTCAGAAACGGGTTGGTTTGACCTGACCCGTCGTCTTCCTCACTGATTAGGGTTTCAATCAGGTAAGGAATGTTGGCGGCGCCGTTCTCACCGGAACGAGCGCCGCAACTCACTGTAGCGGCAAAACACACACACACACACACACAGAAAGGAGGTAATAGCTTCGCCGTGATGATTCTCATAGGGGAATACCCCCTAGACCGCATGTCGTCGTTAGAAAGCAACTAGAGTAGAAGTTCAAGGCTCACCATTGGCGAGCTCACCATTAACGGCGGCGAAACTCGCAGCCTAGCTACAAAAGCTCATTCCTTCACCATTTTTGACAATTCAGGTTTGTATTTGAAAAATTAAACACCTATAAACTCATTTATGCAATTTAAGTTTCAACAACAAAATCGCAAAGAAAATAAAGAAAATCAATTCGGGTCATCCGAAATTTCGGTCAAGTTTGAAATCATGCAATACTTGATCATTTTTTAAAATGTTTGAGGTAAAATGAAGCTCTCAACAACATAAACAATTTGGTTTAATCGATTTGAACAACCATGCAAGAATCACCTCGAAAAATCGATCGAAACAAACTAGGGTTTATGTGTTCTTCATTTTGTTTTTGAATCTTTACTTATTTTTTGGTTAAACTTTAAAAATCAATAACTCACAATTTACAAATGCTATGCACACATGTTATACATGAAAATGATACTGAAAAAAATATTCTATACAATGGTATAAACAAAAATGACAATAAATGCAAAAATAAGATAGCAGTGGGTAACCTCTTTAAAGGTTTTATGAACAAAATGTCAAATCTTCAATAATTATTCTTAAATGAATTTTCAGATTTTTTGTGAAATATTTGTTGGAGAAAATGAAAATAAGTGGAGGCTAGGGTTTTGCTATAATGATATATTTATATAACTTTCAATTCATTTTTGACTATTAGAATAATTTTAAAACAAATTACTTAGATTGGTAAAAAAAAATTCCTTATTTTTGTTATTTAGGGATATGCTGAAAATTTAAATTTAATTAGTGTTTAACTTGATTTGTTTAACCACTAAATAAATTTTAATGGTTATGTATTGATTTAATGCATAAACTGAAAAGTTTATCCGCACTGGTAGACAAAAATGTGATTATGAAATTCTTATCACAATTAACGTCTCGTAACTTTTATAATGTCATGTTCATTATAATTTGTCATTAGTGGACGTGTGTGTGTGTTGATTTGAGTAAAGTGCATGTATACTTAATCGAAAAATCTATCGATCGTTGAACGAATCAAAAATTTCATAATAAAACGAATTTAATTGAAATACATTTTATTTGAATTTATGGGTTCTGACATTACATATACAACTCATGTTTCACACCTTAATATTTTATATTATTATATAGGAGAAGGTAAAATAAAAATTTTATCACTTGGCTCATGTTTGTGCATTATTTAATTTGCTTAATTTATAGAGAGTACTATATATGATGATATTTTATATGACTATCACATAATTATTTTAACTTTTGTCTCTTTTATCTAATATCGGATATCGATGAAATTTATTATTATATATTTCAATAAATTTAATAATTGTAACATCATTCTTCAATTCGTTTGATTAGTTGTTATTTATCTATATTATGTACTATATATTGAATTGACAAAACAAAATTTTTAACTCGTTAATTTTACATATAACTTTGTATTAAGAAATTTATATTACAATAATTTATTTGATTGTTATAGATTTGATAGATAATTGAGCTTCTTATAATTTGATTAAATCGTAACTGATCAATTGCGGTAAATCACATTATTATGCTTTATTAGTGATTTTGTTATATTTATTTTAATTAAATAGGTTTAGCTGGTGATTAATATTATAATTAATTTGATTGTATTTTTTTTAAGGAATGTTTATACTCTATTACATGATTATTCTCTTTTTAAATTGATTAATTATTATTAGTATTATTATTATTTATAATATTTATTTTATAAAATTTGGAAGTAAACTTTGATTATTATTTATGGGAATAATTATTTTTAATGTAATTAATGAGACTTATATATAAATGGTGGAGTTCTTATTGTAATTAGGGTTGAGAAAAGAATACTAAATAATGTAATTAAGAGAAGAATGTTAAAAATACATGTTGTTTTCTTGTGAATTAATATATAATAATATGTAATAGACGTATGTGGATAACAAGTATATATTTTTTTTCTAACTTAACGTAATTATAATATAAACTCAGAAAATGACCGTACAACTCTGCAACAAAAAAAAACAAAACGTATGACTAATTTATCTTTTACTTTTATGTATATCCCAAAAGTTGAAACACTAATAACCCTATTTTGCTCTCTCCCAGTCTACTATTATGCCAAAAAATAAGTGATTGTCTCAACTTTATCATATACATTTTCGGATCTAAGTTGCCAACGAGGCAATGATAAACATGAAAAAGAAATTAATGGGAGAGAGCCATGGCCGACGAGATGAGTGATGGAAACAAAGAAGTATAAGTAATTTAAGATGAATGAGGTGAGGAATCGAGTGAAATGGTAACCTTGTCTGAATTTCGTTTAGAAGTGCCTTTTGGTGATTAAGAATTTGCTTCATCACTTACCGAATTAGCGGCATTAAGGGGTAAAACTTTTTTTAACAAACAACTTTATCCTCTTCCCGATTAAGATCCTGAGTTGGCAAGAGCTGTTAAGATCTTATCAAACACAAGCTTAGTCACTTAGAATATATTTGTGCTTTCTCCAGCTTTTATTTGTTATTTTTTTATATTTTAGATGTTGTTGTTATAAGTATCAGATGCTACAATTCTTTTAAGTTAGGGGGGACTGAGAAATTATAAATTTTTTTAAGGGGATAAATGACTTTTTCTCAAATATCTCCTCTGACCCTTCATGCCTTCGTCATTGACTTACATTTATAATTTTTAAAACTCATTTTTCATTGTATTTTGCAAATTGGCTTCTTTGATATTTTAAATTATAATTTTATTTCTTTATATAATCTAGATGTATTATAGTAGAATACTTATTTTCCATCAATGATTTTTTTTCATCTCAGGTATCGTTTTAAACGTCTATTTCAATTTAGAAAATTATTTTAACCATTTAATAAAAAATAAAGATAGTACATGTTATTGATTAAAGGTGGTCTTCTTATGTCTAAAGTATAAGGAATAAATTCAAATTTAATCTTGTTAACGGATGTAATAATATAATTTATAAAAGTTCAATTGTTGAGAATTTTCAACCAATCTATACATTATATTTAAAAACACAAACTTTTTTTTTGTCTCATGGTTCGACACTTTTTCTTTCCAGTATTATCCCTTTTTAATATATTTTTTCCATTTCAATCCTTTCATAATCTACTTCTATAGAAATTATAAAGCTCACGATTAGTTTTTGCTTTCATTGTAATATTTTTATAATCCACTTCTATTTATTAATTTAATTGAAAATTAAAAAATCAATAAATATGTAAATACATAAATTTATAGTCTGATAATCATCTCAAATTCTACATATCACAATTTAAACATGTAAAATCTTTTTCTTATATATCTACAACATTTGTTTTTGTTTTCTAAAAGGTACCGATAAATAAAGATGGTTAATTATCAAATATAGTGGTGAGTCTTTTATTTTTTATTTTGAAGTTGTAGTTATTGATATTTATTTATTTGATCAATAGTATTAGTCCACCGTACAAACTAATTAATATCATGTGATGGCTAAATTTCTTATGCTAGTAAATTTTGTATTAATTATAGTTATTTAGTTAAATAATTGCTAGGTTATTAGTGAGCTTTTTTTTTTTTTTTGTTATCGGAATATATATATATATTATAAATAGCATTATCTCATCCTTCAAATTGATTACATACGAGGGTTAAACTTCTTATAAAACTAAAATTACATTATTTCTTTTAAAGCTATTTATTTAATTAGTAAATCAATTGTACTAAAATGTATATTTATAACAAAATCCCGCAATAGTTTAAATATTATTTTGTTATAACGATTAAGTTGTTTGAGTAAATTACGTATATTAAACTTTTACAGTTGATGATGTCAAGTTACTAAATTCCTATTAATTTGTCACTCTTAATTTCATTTACTCATTTTTCATTTGTGATTTTGCTTTTTAGATTACTTCATATTTCATACTCCTTTTGTCTCATATTATTTGATAAATTAGTTTTGCTATTCGTACCAAGTACGATATCTATTTTTCATAGTTGTATATTTGTATAAACTAATTATAAAAGTTAAACTAATTTTTATATTTTTAATTATTGTAAATAGTAATAATATTTGATTTGTCGATATAGTTAATTTTTTCTTTTTCACTTTTTTGTAAATATTTTTTTAGATTAGTTGAATATATGTTTAATAAGGTTTGGTACATGCTTTCTCATAAGTATATATTTTAATAAAAAAAATTTACAATAAAAAGTCAATAATTTAAAATTATACATAAATTGGTTTATTACATAAGAATGTAGCCAATTACCAATTAAATTTTAATTGGACAAGTGATAAGTGATTTTATAAATTTTTTATTGGATAAGTGATAAGTGATTTTAGTTTGATTTTTTCTAACTCGTTCAAGATTAGTTTTATTGAATATTGAACTGAGTTAGAACAACGTTAAATTTAATTTAGAGGTTTTTCGTAAAATATTTATTTGACTTTTTATATACAAAGATTTTTTTTGACTTTATTGTTCAAATTGACAAAATTTGAAATTAATTTATAAACATACGTATTTCAGATTTTAATTTCAAACAAATTGTTCTTGATAGTATATCAGATGTAGTTTTAAATATTAATTTTGTGATTATATCGTATAAGATTAAGAGTAATTTTTGGGTCAAAATTTGGTTAATTTAATCTAAGAAGTCAAATTTCTCAAATAAAATTGGACAGATTGAGTACTATTTAATCATAATTTTAGTTAAATTGAATATATCAATATTATTGTTTGAAATTCCTCCATATAAACATTGACAATTTTTTCACATATTCACATCGTAATATATGAAATTTAATGCGTCGAAGGTTTCACTTGTTTGTTTTTTTACTTGACATTTTTATATTTCAATAAGATTATTGTTAATTAATTAAAATTTGTGGACATGATCCTACATATTTTGTTTAGGTCAATAAATTCATAATATCTTATTATTTTGTAATTATATCATTACTTTAAAAGTAGTATCTATATATTATTTTCTCGATATTTTAGGGAATAATTTAAGTTCATTATTGTTTAAAAATACATATTTTGTTATTCAATTTATTTTATTATTTAATTTTTAGGTATAATAATTTTTAATTAAAAAACTAAATTTATATAATACTTCGAATCACGCTTGTGAAATTTAAAGTTTGGACGGTTCAATTTCTAATTTTAGAGTTAACAATCTCATTCATTTTACATTATATAAATCCCGCCAAAAAAACTTTTTTAAGACTTATGGCAATGTTATAATTTAAAGAGACATGGATTTTCTTCAAGTTAAATTTAAATTAAAAAATTTTTTTAGTGCACACACACAATAAAAAATATAAAAAACTAATATAGAGAAGATTATCATGGTCCAACACAAGAATGACACTCACAAATCGTGATAAGGTCCAAATTTTTTTCTTTTGATACCACTGCTTAACAGAATATATATATATATATATATATATATATATATATATATATATATTGTAACAGAGCCTTGCAAAGTTGCGGTTAAATATTGTACAAAAATCTTGTTATAGATGAAATTAATTAAAGCTAGATAGAATTAATCGAAGTTAATTGATGATTAATTGATTTTAAGCGTTGAACAGTAAAAAGTTATCTAAAGTCTGAACAAGATTTTCAAACAGTTTTTTATTTCTTATTATAAATAAAATCGTAGATTTTAAAATAATACTATATTACAAAACATAATTGTATTTCTGATTTTGATATAAAAAAATTACTCGAGTTAAGAGATTCATACACTGTACTTTGTAGTGACAATTTGACTAAAGTACCCTTTAATTACAAAACGAACATAAAGTCCTGCAACTCCTTCCGTACATCGTCTTTGCGAACGCGTTCTCCTCTCGATTCTCTGTACTCCATCTCTGCAACTCCTCTGTTTTGATTTTTCATCCGTCTTTGCTGTTGCTCTCTCCATCCTCTCCGCGTTTCTGATCCACCATTTTCGTCTCCCCCGCTCCACTGCTTGTCTCTTGTCGTGTTGTGAGAAAAAGCAAACATGGTTACAGCGCCGTCGCAGTACGGCGTCAAATTCGCTTCTTATCTCATCTCCTCATATTTCGGTGAAATTGTAGCCGTAAGTACTTCGTTTTACGTCTTTAATTCTTTCGGGAATCGTACTGAGGCTAATCATTTTATTAGGTACTTAAAAAATAGTATTGCACTTGTGTATACAGAAAGTTTGTGAATGTCTTCTCCGCAAAGGAACCCTACCTCTCGGACAAATCGTTAAATTCACTGAGCTCAGTAAGCAGAATGTAATTAATTCTCTCCTTGTCCTTATTCAACACAATTGTGTTCAAGCCTTTGCTACACAGGTTGAAGGTACTTTACAGAAACTGTAGAAGCTACAGCTTCGTTCTTGTAATTCGGTTATTGCATTTTTAGGTAGGGATATAATGAATATTTAGTTGATGTCTTATTATCCTGAGTTTTCATTTTTCAATTCGGTTACTGAATGCAGATGTTCTTATTTTATTTATAGTCAATTACACTATCAAACTTTACACTGTGTTACTGATTTTTTTTTAACGATGGATTTTTTTAAAGAATGGAAATGAGTTGAAAAACTATGGCTTTCTATTGTTATTGAGTTTTTTGAGGATAGAAAAGAAAAGATTTGGCTAGAAAATTGATTCCATTTCTTATCTAAATTGTCATGATTTGGATGGAAAAGAAAAGAAAAGAGTGCTAATCCCAGTTTTACCCTCAAATAATATACTTAAGAAGCATAATTATTAGACACAGATAGAATTGTAAAAATTAGATTTTACCCTCAAACTAATAAGTTTTCTGTACATTTCTGCTATAAACTTAGTAACAACACTCAACAAAAAATTTTAAGTTTACTGTTCTTTTCTTTTCTATTCAAAGCTCAGTAACACAGTGTAAAAGTCGGTTTACAATCGACTTTTTTTTGAGAGTTCTGTCAACACTGTCTACATTGATAATGGGGAGTTGAGTTGGCTGATACACGACCTTGGTACTTATATTTGGCTAACTATTACCCTGTGTATAGCCAACTCAGCTTTATGTTATGGATGCCAACTGAGCTTTAAGTTATCAATTTTGTCGGAGCTAACGGGAAAAACTTGTGTGGATTTTTAGTTTTGATAACTCAATTAGAAAAAACATGTTTTCTGTAACCATTGAAAACTCGGGTACAGGTTGAGTAAATATTCATCTGACCTTTATCGGTGTTACCTAATTAATTCATGAAACAGTGGCATTCACCCTTGATGTAAATGCAGGAAAGTTTGGAGATGCGCCAACAATTGTAACTCAGTATATGGTTATATTTGATAACATCATCCACCATATGAGGTTTCCGAAATTCATTGCAATAGTATCCGAGGAGCTGGGTGAAGAAGTGAGTTGGAGGGGAATTTTCATGATAGGATATTGTGGTAAAAAGTTATTGTGACTTGTGAACATTAATTGTCTGGCTTTGGGTTTTTCTTTGGTAGTGTGAGAAGATATTCGAAGGGTTGCTTCAGCATGGGAGACTTTCAGTAAATCAAATTATAGATAGGCATAAGGAGACATCAAGTCAGAGCATAGGTAAGTCTTGTGTATTCAGAAGTTACCCTCAAACTTAACAGATGTCACTACAAAATTAAAGACGAGGGTTTATCAAATGTTTATAAAATTTATATAGGAGAGTATAGATTCTTTGTTCTCAACATTTTAGCTTTCGCAGGCCGGTTATGGGTCTAGTCTTCTTTCAGTATGAGTTTGGTGATACATCATTTGGTGTATTAATGCAAGCTACAAAGATTGTCATAATGAAAGCTACATCATTTGGCATATGAGTAATACTTATGTTCCCAAGCATGTCAAATTCTCTTTTTTGCTGAACTTCTCCCCGTTTTTTATCCAGGAAATTCTACACATTTGGAGGCTTTACATCAAAATTTTCATAAACTTGTGGATACACGATATGTTGAAAGATGTCCAGCTCATGAACCATTTCTTGCTCCACCAGCTGACAATGAAACCCCGACAAAGAAAAAAGGCGCTAAATCCACTAAGGTAGTTGTCTCCTCTGAGTTAAGTGGGTGAACTGTGATATTTTCTTATTGTCATGAACCTTGTGACTTTACTAAATGGTATATATCATCTTGTGCTTGTCCTTCCTTCGGTTCTTTTATTTGCTCTCTCATTACTACACTTGATATTTCAAACGTCAAATTCTGTCACCTATATGTTCTTGTTAGGTGGTGAGGCAACTCTTTAGGGACCAGGGAGTGGTAACAGTGATCTTGTTTCAAATCAATAAGTTGTACTTATAGGTGGTAGCATATATTTTTTTTGATACTAATACACCATCATATGAAAATTTATTGTTTCTACTTACTACTACATTTATCTGTAAAAATTTGCTAAGCAAAATAAAGTTAAGTGTCTTAAATTTTCACAGGAAATATTCCGTTACTTGTTCAGGAAAATACTACACTGTCAGATCCTAAATTGTTTTTAAAAATGCAGATGGTGGAAAATACTTTAGAGGCACGTGCTTTGGCAGAAGCATCTCCTATGGAATCAATTAGATTTTTTGTTGAAATGGATTCTGGGATGGATGCTCCAGAGCAAAGTAGCAATGAGAATCCTGTTACTGTGGGAGTTGGAGAGAAGGTTGATCTATGAACTTACTGAATGATATTTGTTTTGTGATACAGCCTAATTAATATGTTCTCATTGCAGCGTAAACAAGGTAGTTTGGAGTCTGATGCAGAAACATGGGCTACTAATAAAAAGAAAGAAGTTTTGTGGCGTGTTAATTTTGAAGAGTTTGTACGACGCCTCAGACATAAGGTAAGTTATGACAATTTTCTTGCCATAATATAGAATTGATTTATACAACTTGTATCTAATCTGGTCGATCAATTAGACTGGTGAGCCTGATGACTAAACTGGGTCTTTGAGTTGATACCTCCCTGCATTGCTATAAAACTTTTATTTGGATGATCATTGGGATAATGGTGAGCTGATGATAGCAACAAATATCTCTAATGATGTTTTATGCATCATTTTGAGTTTCTGTTCTTCACAATACCTTAATTTAGTGGTAATGTACTTTACCAATGATATACCAATATTTTTTACTCCCTCCAGCCCACAGCCTTTACAACCTTGGAATTTTCATACTTATGTGAAAAGGCACATAGACTTTGTTCGATTTTTCCAATCTTTGAAATTTGAAAAGGTTTGAGTATGAGTACGCATAAATATGATTGAATTTCAAATGGGTGGAAAATGAATTTAAGATGGCTGTGAAAAATAATTAATTTGAAATTTGCAGAAGTGGGGCAAACAAAATTAATAAAAAATGGAAACGTTGAAAACAATATGGACATTGCAAATGGGAATGGTTGTAAATGCTGCGGATGGAGGGAGTAGTTGATAACTTTTTGACAGACATTGCTAATTTTTTCGTACAGAAAAATGACTACAAAGTTTACTGAAACTACCTCAAGTAAATCTTCTAAAGGGGATTAAGAATATGGCAAATATCTTTACTCATAGTTGCAATTTTTAGTAATTTGAGCACATATCACAGCAGCAGGATAAAGCTGTTTAGAAGTGCACATATATTTCTAGTATTTATTTTTTTTCACATAAAAGCAAAAGAGTGGTTTATGACTGCGCCTGTATTTTCCTCAGTAAGCGTGCGAGTGTTCCAAAACAAATTGGTTTAATTGCTTTCACAAAATTGTCTTCAATTACGTGAACTTTAGAAGACCCAGAATTCCTCAATTATTTGGCCCTTTTTTCGGTTTAGTTTTGTTTTTTAAAAATAGTTTTATCAGAATATTATGCTGAAACATATATATGCAATCAGTTTGTACCTGTGCTTCAAACAACCTTTTTCCGACTAGTGTGTGTGTGCCTGCGTCCGTTGGGCTGTTTTCGTCCCTATGGATACTTTGGTCTTAAGAAATGTGGATGGTAAAGTTGATCAACAGACATCCCCAAATAGCGTAGATTGGTAGGACCATGATATCTAGTTGTTTTAAGCATGTTTTGCTGATAACTTTACTAATTATTGTTTTACATTTTTAATATCTTGTTTCTTATAGATCCTCAGAATGTGCTACACATGATCTATTTATTCATGGCAGATTTGCATTGAAAATGTCCGAGCACGGCTTGATGCTGGAGCAGCCACCATTTTAGGTGCAGTTCTGGAGGCAACTAAAAGATTGGAGACTAAAGTGAAAATGGAAAATTCAGGTAATTCAGTATAGTATTATTTTGAGGTCAATCACTTTGCTAAATTACACACCACCTTTCTTTGTCATCAAGTAATGCCGGTCAAGATAATCAAGTTTATTATTCCAACAATCAAATGTATTTTTGTACAACTAATGGTAGAAACAGAGAAATTGTGTACATTTAATTTACAGTACTGGGAAAAAAAGTGTATAGTGTTTGCAAGCTCAAGTATCAATACGCCGTCCATTTGGTGGTAATGTTCTCATGGTATTGCCATTCTTTACAGTTCCACTGACCATTGATGATATTATGCAAGAATTAATAAAGAGCGAAGAAGGTCGTAGTATGAATTCAGATCGAGTCAGAGCATCCCTTGCCCAATTGGGATGTGATATGCCCAGTATAACAGGGATAGATGAAACGTACAGTATTGGTACCACAATGCATTTTATTTTTCTAATTTATTTCTATCTAGATAGATTAGTGCTCTTGTTTTCTTTTGTTATTACAGTGTTGGTTTATTGTGTATCACTCAATTTCTAATTATACAATTATTTTCATTACAGATTTAAAGAACATCATTGAACTGGCGCAGAATTCAGAGGTTTTTGCTTTTTATTTTTTTTTGAAAGACTTGAAAAGTAGTACTCTACATCAGCTGATGAAAGTAATGATATATCTGTTGCTTCAGGTGGAATCTATTGTACTCAAAAGATATGGCAGGGAAGCTTGTAGGATGTTCAAGTTACTTTCACAGACAGAGCGTTTCACTGAGACTGACATGGTAATGAACATTCATTTTTCCAAAACTTAACTGAAGGAGGGAAAGGAGTATGGATTAGGCCAGGGTATGAACTTTAGAGACCAAAGGATGGACTGATGATGGGGATTGGCACCACTTGTTTTCCATTTTGTGGGCCATAGTTACTACCTACTAGTTGGAGCCACAGGGGAATATATTTCTTAAGGGAATCACAAAACCTACTTCCAGCCAGTGATTTTTTTTTTTTATTATTATTTTTTAAATTGCCTCAATTGTAGCAGGGTCATGCCTAGATTAGCACTAACAGCCAATTTGAATGGTCTTTCATCTCCTCTACCATAGCAATATACAAAAATATAATACATGATCCTGCTTACTAGTCTTAGCAGCATCAAGCTGAAGTCCAAATAATGAATGACTGGGAGAGAGATGTATTGACAAGCAAGCCTCTATAATCATAATTGTTTTGTCTAAAGAGTGTGAAGCCTCTTTCAGCAATCCATCCAGTTCAGTTTACCACTATGTTCACAGTGGTCTGCAAATGTAACAATATGTAACAATTGTGTATTTATATATTAATTTGGACACGGAACGTTATATGTTTCATGCTTCATACTTGTTTAAGTGTTTGTAAGGTGTGGGTCTCCATCTCCAATCCAGACATGTTATGTTGTAGACATGTGATGTGTCCTTTCTCTGTGTATTCAGATATTCAATGTGATTTTCAACTGACATCCGACAACTCTGATCTAATTTTGGTTCAGCTGTTACATATTTTTGTGATGAATCATATTATTGAAACAATAGATCAGATTACTTGGGGATTGTGTCAGTTTATTAGCCTATGTATTTCATTTTTGTAGGTTTCGCAGACCACATTTGTTGACAAGAAAGATGCAGCCAAGATTCTTCATCAACTATGGAAGGATGATTACTTGCATTTGGAGGTAATTTATACCACCCCTCTCCTGCCTTTGTTGTTCTGTGTTCCTGTAATGAACTTGCAGATTCAAGGATTTTTTCAGGTTATTATATGCTTACATAATGATAACTTCATATCTTTGAAATCTAAAACCAACATATTACTCCAAGCTACGGATACTCACAATCATTTTTAAGTGTGTTTTAGCAACATATATCAGAAAGAGTTGGGACTCAGCAGCCGTCCAAGAATAGTCCAACAGTTCTTTACTTTGTGCATACATTGTTTTACAAAATATTGAAAAGTACAGTAGTTTATGCACAAACCACCCAAAATCTAGCTGCTGATCAGGGCCTTTTGAGCTTCTGCAGACATATATGATCATTTATTGATTATTAACTTCTAGCAATGGTAGTACGAGCCATCATTATGTTTCTCCATGGCAGTGTGATACTAGTAAATTCTAAGTTTGTTTATGATATTCCATCATCCCTATCGCAGGTCGTGGAAAAGCCTAATAAAAAGGACAAGTTCTTGTTATGGAAAGTAAAAAAGCCTTCTCTCTGGGAACATATTCTAGATGATATGTATCATGCTGCCTTAAATTTGCGACTTCGCATTGCTTATGAACTTGAGCAAGGAAAAGAGGTTTGTATTTGCATTCAGTGAACTGCAAAGCATAGTCTTTTATCAACAGAAATGCTATATTTTATTTTAATGAGGGGTTACTTATCCAACATCTTTGTTCAAAGATAAGACGTACTTAGTGGCTTGTGAGCCAGCAACCTATTCTGCTAAAAAGGACTACCGGGCCATAAGCATAATCTTACAATTTGGCATGAGTTAGGAGAAAAACGACTTGCTTTTGACACCTAAAGGGTTCTACTTGAGCGTGTTAATAGTTAGGTTATTGCGTGTCATTACAATTCGGAGTTTGTACCCAACCAACATTCACTTCCAAGGCCTAGGGTGTTGTATGGTGTTGGACATTGTACTTGCACTTCCAGCAAAGAGTGTCCTGCATTTTTGTTTATTTTCTTTTTGTTATAAATATAATTTGAGACTAAGAAGTTATGTCCAAGTGTCTCTCGTGCAACCCTAAACAGTACAGATTCACAAAATAAAGAAAAAACGGTTGAAGCCAGCAGGGCTACTTACTGAATCCAATACTTTAGCCCATTAGCTGGCTACAATTATGAAATCCAGATAGAGGTTATAACACTTATCTTTTTATAGATAATCATACCAAATAAGAAATCTTGTAATGAGGCAGTTCTCTCTTCGGATGCTTTGTTAAGAAGTTGAAGTGCTTATGAATCCTCCCAGCTTTTATATCGCATTTATATATATTTATCTGGATGTGACTGAAAGTTCATGTACTCATTAAAATTTTATTACAGATTGCCCAGATACCAAAAGAAAAGCGTGTTGGGGATCTGGGGAAGAAATTCGACAGACTAAAGAAGATTAGGATTGTTCTGGAGTCTTCGTTGATGAAGCTTGACGATGCGCTCTTGCTTTTCCATAACTTCTAAGTATTTGGCTGACATTAATTGTAGTTTATTCATCTTACGAGTACTTGATGGATTATATTGTTTTATAATTGTCATATTTAATATATGGATACTTCATTGGATTTTTTTTCTCTAAATTTTTGGATTCTTTTTTGTAGCCTCTACATTGAGTTTATTATACGAGCTCTGCGGTACCCGAATCGATACTATAACATAAATTTCTTCAGCAAAACAAAAATTTTGACTTGAATCTAGACCGTCCGGCCAAACATTGTGACAGCTTCGAACACCACCTTTAATTTGCAATGCCTGTATGCAGATAAATATTCATACACAAATTTATATAAACATAGGAAGTTTGTCTTGGATTAGTGGAATTCTGGGTTTGTGTCGGAAGCTAGTTTGTCTTTGATTCTCCTTGAAATCCTATAACATCAAATAAATTGGGACAAGAATATCACCCTCAAACGATAGAGATGCAAAGGGACTACTAATTACAATGGGGTTTGATACATGTGCTGAAAGAGGGTACTTGTGACTTGTGGCTGTCTGCAGTTTCAGCAGAGAGATTACAGGATTGTCACCGAAATTGTTTACAACTCCTCGATCATATTCCTTACAGTTCAATAGATTTTTCTTTAGAAATTTGTAATATCGTATTATTAGTTCTTATATTTTTCAAGATAAATAGTTTAAATCTTTCACAAGATTGATCTTTATTTCTCTCGTTTTTCTTAACAACTTTTTCGAATTAAATTAATTTCGTTAGTTCACTCTTCTAAATTTTTTTCTATAATAGCGTAAAAGGAAAATTTATAAGAAGCTAAGAAGAAACCACCTCAAATGTGGTTAATAATTGTTTCAAATTTAGTTGGTAATTTCGATTCGATATATTTCACAAAAGATTTATTCGATTCTAGCTTTACTCTTATCTACCCAAAATTCTATTAATCTGCAAACTCACCAAAATCTCATTTTTTTAAAACTGAATTCAGCTCGTTTCTTTAACATTCCGAACATTTTTATTTAATTAGAATTCTAGTGTTCCATATAAACTAATTATCGAAGAAATCAGTATAACATTTAAACAACAAAAATGCTACTTTCAAAATGGTGAAGGTATAGATTCACGATAGCAGGAGGGCTTTCGCCCAAATTTGTGATAAGATTTGACCTAGACACATTAGACGTAATCCACATTTCCTTGATGTGGAGAAAGAATGATTTCGATAAGTAAAGGAAAAGAAGGTAATGGAAGGGAGGGGGGAAGAACCCCGAAAGAAAGAAGTCCAGATGTCGGAACAAATTCTTCCGCTTCTTGTACAATAAAACGCTCACTTGGGAGTATGCTTGCATAGTTGTATCACCAATGATGCAGCCATTTTCTTCCAAAAGAGCCAACGTAACTAATTTACTCGGTGGTTACTGCCAAAAACCAACAAATTTTTAACAGGAAAAAAATTAGTCACCCATGGGCAAATGTCCCCAAATTCAAACTAAAAGGTTGAAACCTCATGTGAGCAAAGGTCGAAACAAAATTCAAGAGTTCCAAAAGGGATTTAGCAAACAAACCTCCGTCAGTATTTCGACATAATTCTGTTAAATAATTCCTTTGGCGCTGTCAATGGAGGATGAGATTTAGCCAAAGCAAAGGAGAACATTGTTAGACCAATAAATTCATAACAGAGTTTATGTTAGCAACTGAACTTTTTTGGATTCTGTCCTATTATCTTACCAGGTTGTCCTGTGAACCTCTCATATTGTTCATATGCTTGTCCTAGGAACATCTCCACCCCAGTAACTATTTTTGCGCCAGATTCACCTGCTTCCCGTAGTAGTCTGGTGATTTTTGGGGTGTAAATAGCATCAAAAACTAGTTCATATGCTTTCAGAGCTTCCTGAAGAATTGAAAAACAAGTTACTCTGTGTGCATGTGCAAATATGGATCATAAAAATCTGACCACTGATGTGATTTTAGCAAAGCTACTAGCTTGAGTTCATGATGCATAGATATCACAGAAGCAAGATACACGCAATGACACAAAGAAACATTGACTGGTACTAACTCAAAGAAACATTCATTTAATTCGTCGAGCATCTCCTCATAAACTACAAAAATTGGCTTAAATTCAGGGAAGATAGATTGGTACGAACTAAATGCATATCAGCTCAGTAAAAGCTCTCTTTGATTTTCTTAATTCTTGCTTGGTGCTATATTTGAAAAGAACCCAGTCATAGTCATAACGACGTCCGTGAACACACTTAAGCCAACTCAGTCGTACTCCTTTAACATTCTGTTAACTTTTAAAAGAGACCTATCTTTCACATGCTTATGAAAAAATGAAATATTTCAGACCTCCTACTTCCATTGTAAGAATATGAGAACTTGAGCGTTCATAGGAGTTGCTACAAATTAATCAATGTCTTTCAGCTTGATTTCAGGTGCCAAAGCGGGCTTTCCATTGTCTTACATGTTAAAAGAACTCATTCGCGTTGTCTCAAGATTAGTTCAAGACATGTGACCAACCAGTTGTTGGAAGAACTCAAGTCCACAAGAAATTAACCATGACATAAACCACGCTCTCAGGCCTTAGGATGATGTATTTTGTTGATTAAGTAGTTAACATACAGATGCTGGAAGATTAAAGTGGCCCAAATTATTTAATACAGTTTTTCGATCTACAACAGTGTATGAAATGAATACAGACATTAAAGCAATGACTTTGATATGAAAGGAGACTGCAAGTATACAAACCTTAGAAATGGGTGATTCATTAATTTTTGGTTGCATCCCAATGGAGGTGGTGTTGGCAAGAATCATACGATCCTCTGGGTGGAAACTGTTTAATTCAGAAAGAGATAAAGCATGTCCTCCAATTGTATCTGCAAGCTCTCTTGCTCGTTCTTGCAGAAATAGGAAAAAGATCAGTATGATAAAGCTAAAAAAGCTTTACATGTAACACTATTACAATGCTGACTTGCAACATAAGTAACCAAACAAGAGAACCACATGAAATAATCACCACTTTGATTGTAATAACATTGTTGCCAAGACACCATGCTACATGTAGAGAGCTTAGCATCTAACCATAAGTGCGATTGGCAATCACAACCCTTGCTCCCTTTTCTTTAGCCCCATACGCAAGCGCCTTGCCGGCCCCACCAGCACCAATGACAACAAAAAGTTTACCAGCTAAGGGTGACCCAGTCGCACCATTTGTATGATGTGAATCTGATAAAGAAATCAATTACAATTTATAAAATACGCATCTACTTATAAGTGAAAATGCATGCTTAGCTAGAGAAGCAAAAAGGAAACCTCGTAGGCCAGCCTCGATAGCAGAAATAGCACCAACATAGTCCGTATTGCAACCAAATAACTTCCCGTTGTTTCCCCTGATAATGCAATTAACAGCTCCTATTGACTGTGGCATACAACTCAAAATATAGAATTAATAAAAACAGTAACATGTGACAATTTCATTTAACGGCATTTCAGTGATACGATCAATTACCTCTGCAACTGAATCAACCTCATCACAGCATTTAAGTGCAGACTCCTTGTGAGGAATTGTACAACTGTTAGAATTAAGTTTCAGGAAATCATTAAAAGATCAAGTTGGCAAGCAAAACAAAAAAGGCATTTGGCAACATAAGGTCACATAATATTAGTCTATAAGACTCACCTGAATCCAGAAAAATCTGTAGATGAATAAGTTTGAAAGAAACTTGCTATGTCATCCACCAACAAATGCACATAAGTTCCATTAAAGCCCACTTTCCTGAATGCTTCATTGTATAACATGGGTGATTTGCTGTGTCCTACAGGCTTTCCAATAATACCAAATATTTTTGTATCCGGCCCGATTTGTCTAAAATTGTAAAGATCCAGCAAATCTGCAATTGTTGGTTGCCCAGGTGCTGATACTATACCGGACTCAAGAGCACCAAAAGTGAGATATCCACCAAACTTTGGACAAAGTATTCGAGACATCAATCCCCTCTCACCCATAACCATTGCTATTATTGGAACCTACAGTAACAGTCCCATTAATTAGAAAAGCCAGTAATATAATGGAAAATTAGGTAACTTACGATGTAAGAAGACTCTTGAACAACAGTAGCTACAACATTATCGTACACGAAACCTCCAAGAATTTACCACTCATACAATATCCTATGAATTACAGACATTATGAATTGACCACACTACTCACACAGCTTACTTGAGAATGAACAGTTATTTGAAAAATGCGTGCCACATCGGTAATATCCAACGCAGTGGTTGCAATCTTCACTATGTCAGCCCCACTTGCTTGTATAGTTACTACAAGGTTGCCAAGGTCTTCAACAGATGGAGTATTTTGATAGTTGTGGGAAGAAACAACAACTTTGCACTTTGTGGACTTCTTTGTATGTACGGAACTGTTGAATTTGTCAACAGCCTTCATGGTAATAATAATATATAATAAGTTTCACCTTCCAGATTTTCAAAGACAAGTAGATTACAGCAAGAAAATGCCAACAACCTTAATGAGTCAACAAGGATAGTACTAAATAGGGTTCCAAAACTAAGTTAAATGTCCAAATTCTTGATATATAATGTCTAGCACATTTAACCAACAAAATATGAAAGAATTGTGTTACTTAGTAACGATCAACAAGCCTGAAGGCTTTTTACTAATCTCAAGGACTGCTTAAAATTCACTTCACTTATTTCATCATGAAGCTGTCATTAATGTTAACCCTACATCAGTCAGTTCTTATTTTATGTTCCAGCAAACCAGATTCCTATACGCCACTTTTCTAACAGATCTTGAAATACCATCATCACATTAATTTTCAACGGTATAACACTATAATGAGCGCCAGTTGAAGAAGAAGTAACCTGAAGTTCCACATCAATGTAATCAGCCCCCAATTCCATGGCTAAATGAAGCACATCCAATCGACTTTTTTCATCCCCATCGTACTGACCGCCTTCCCACTTGGGTCTAAAAATTACATGAATTAATTAGTAAGTATTTCTCACCTTCAAACTCGATATAGTTTGATCAAACTAATCAGGGTAGGCTGAAAATGAATTCAACATGTAAGATGATACATGAGATAAAATGGCAAGACAGAGATAAATAGATCATTAAGTCAACTGCCAGACAAAAAAGAATGGAGATAAAACATGAAAGATCCATCACTCGTTGAAAATTCTCCTACAAAAGCCTCCCCTGATTTTTCCATCCGGTCAAACAAAATTTATTGAGTATTCAGAACTGACTCAGTTGCTCATTTGACAGGGCAATGGGATAATTGCTATCCACAATGTTTTCACTTTTCTGGTGCAGCAAGGAGCAGAATTATACATTGCCCAAACTGGGTCACTACTGTCCTGTACTGGAAAAACTAGCCTTTTTAATTACATGCAGAGATAATACTACGAAGAATCAATTACAACAAACTATATTAGTTACTAAAGTTATATCACGTATAGCAAACTATATTACAACATTCTTGTCACGGATTTTAGTTACTAGCTTAATCATTTGAAAACCTTATCATAATATCTCTACAATGGACATTGCTTCCTACATTAATATATAAGAATTGTTTAACTTACCGCTATTTCCTACAAGTCACAGTTTGTAAAAATGCATTGTCTCATTCAATCAAAATTCCAAGCAATGATAGTTCAAAAACAAATCTAATGAAACAAATTTACATAACGATTCAATCTACTCCCTCCAATTTTATATGTCATATTTGACATTTGTATTTGTTATTCAAAGAAAATCTAGAATGGTAATTTTCTATATTAATTTCACATTTAATGCACCAGTTTAGTTTTCAATTTCTATAGCATTTATTATAGAAAAGGGTAAATATTTGACACGTATTGTCTGGACGGAGGTAGTATCACATTTCTTCAATTTAAGGAAACGAATAGACATATTTCAATTTTCAATGACCAACCTGTAAGTGAAAAGAGTGGGCAGAGGACACTGTTTAATTAGGGATTCGAGATCCTCACGAGGACTAAAGCTCTTCAAACTGTCCAATCGAACCTCCACAAGGTCAGCTCCACTAGACTTCGCCTTCTTCATCTGAACCACCATTTGGTCCACCGAATCCGCCATTAACGGCGCACAAATCAAGGTCGGATTCCTCCTAATTCCTTCACTTTCCATTTTCACCACCGGAACAACCTGATAATTCAAATCACAAACACAGAAACAAACTTATAGCTCACTGATCTCAACAAAAACTCAGAAACGATTCAACTCACAACAAACATCAAGTGGAATTAAAATAGAGCAAAAAAGTTGTTGAGAATTGTGCTTTTAGTTTGTTGGAGGTAGGTAGGTGCTGTTCGATGAAATCCAATTTAAAATTTAAAAAAATGAACAATAAATTCAGAATCGTTTAAAGAGAGTTTACCAACTCCATAGCGAGAGTGTAGTGAGCGAACTCGGTGCGATTGGAAAATAATTTCAGTTTTTAATAGTTTTGCGGCAGCCAACAGAACATTGAGTTATATATGCGGAGGAGATGAAGAGAGTTTGGTCAAAAAGAGAGTTCGGTGGGCGTCTGCGAGTTGGCATGGGGGTTGGTGGGTTGGAGTGTTTATCTGTAACGTTGATGTTTATGACGTGAAAATGACGGCCATGTTTCGCTTTGTCTAAATTCACATCTACCAATCAAAATTACAAATCTGAGTTTTAACTCGGAAAGAGACTCAATTATTCGAGAAAAAAGCTTGACGAGAGCAACTTGTCTGCCGAATATGAGTTACATCTTCCGTTGTAAATGACTGAAAATTAAGAAGCGTGGCTTTTATTGTTCGGTATTTATCTGATTCAAAATTAAAGATATATTTTTAAAATGATAATTTTTAAAAATAATTTTTATATTTTAAATATATATTTGTTATTATATTATTTAAAATAATAATAGTCTTAATTATTATATGACTCACGAAATAGTTGAGATAATAGATTCGGTAGTGGAGTAATAGAGCAATAAAGTGACATTCAAAGAATTTTATGACTTTTTATAGTTAAAAAATAAAAATATATTTAAAATTTTAAAATAATAAAAAAAGAAAATATGTATCTTTAATTTTAAAATAAAGATAATATAAGGAACTAAAAAAAAGAATTAATTATGTGAGAAAATTTTAAAAATTGTAATATAGGATGTTGTAAAACTAATCCCAGTTTTAATATGACAGAGTAAGTTTTGTTTATACAATGTTAATTTCTCTCTTTTAGTGAGGATATTTTTAATCAATTATTTATATTATGATTGAATTAGTCAATTTGATTTAATTAGCTATGTTTGATTAATAATTATTTAATTGTATTACAATTATTTTATTGTGAGTATTTAAAACTCGGTTCGTAAAAAAACTCACTCAATTTGTGAACGATTCTTACAAGTGAATTATAAATAAATAATTTCTCTAAAATCAACTATAAAGAAAAATGATTTTATAGTGATATTACTTTTTCAAGCTAAATATCCAATATCAATCATGGTTAAAGAGTATAAAAAAAAAGAAGTTCACACATATTTTGTCAGCATACAGGTGAATATTCTTGCGTTGAAATATTATTCTCATCAACGAATGTAAGAATTTCAAAACATACATTCATTTTATTCGCACACAATAAATACTTATGTAATTATGTAAAGTGTTATCCATTATGGGAAACTCTTAATTTTTTTTAAACGCCTCTTAAAAATTAAAGGATAAATTTATAAACTTAGTTAACGATATATTAATTGTGGTTTTTAAATCTTATGTTCATATTCTCTCCTTATCAACTAAATATTTAAATAAGTACTACATTATGTGTCACACACTTAAATATGTGTACAACTTCTTTTTTTTTTTCTTTTTATCATCCTGTTTTCATCTAACGACATTTGTTTTGGTTAAACATGCAAACATAATCAACATCTCTCCGAGTGTAACGCAAGATGTGAGTAATTTTTTAAAATTTTTTCTCCTAAATGTAATGCAAACTCAAAGATAATTTTTATAAGATTCAAATCTTTAATATTTTAAATAAATAATGCTATATGGAAAACAAATTTGTAATGACCTCAGAAATTGTGCCAAAAAGTTGAAAGATGAATTCATTATAATTTCTTAAAAGCTATACATTATAAATCTCTTTAAAATCAACTTTGGACTAAAAAATTATTGTTTCGACATAATTTTCATGTAAGTGAAGGAAAGGGAAAAAATAAAAATAAATATTGCACGTTAAAAAAAAGGTCACCTTAATCGACCTACCCACTAGACATTATATATACCGACTATAATATTTGTTCAAAAAAAGGAAAAAAGTACCGTTAGTGACAACTCCGCTGTTTGGTAACGGCGATACTTTTATCCTACAAGCATTTTTCGACGAAGTGTTTGATTTTTCAATTTCCGCTCATCTTCCCGCTCACTCGCTCTATTTGCTGATTTTCTCTCCATTTTCACAACAAGCACAGAGCGAAGAGATATATTCTCTCTCTTCTCTCTCACTTCAGTTGTCTCACCTGCAGCCTCAATCTTACTTCCGGCACGGAGTCCATTTCCGAATCTCCGAGATCTACTATTTTCCATTCCTTCTTTCTCACTACAGTTGACATACATCTGAAAACCCTAGATTATGACTAATTACCACATTTTAGAAGCAATCGGCCATGGAAAGTGCTCGGTAACACTTCATTTCTACTTCTTTCTGTATATTTGAGCTTATTCAAGACAGCTCGGTGTAGATGTTTGATGTATGAGTGTATATTTTTATTTGTAGACTGTGTATAAGGGAAGAAAGAAGAAGAGCATCGAGTATTTTGCTATTAAGAGCGTAGATAAATCGCATAAGAACAAGGTTCTTCAGGAAGTAAGCTTCAACTTTTTGATTTACTTTACTGCGTATGTTGAAGTTGAGGTGTTTTTTTAGCTTTATTGTTATGGATCAGGGAAATTGAATCATTCTGTTGAATTCAGTTGAGTTGAGTTCGACTTGCTTATAGTTTTTAACAGGTTAATTTGGCTTGCTAAAGTTGCATTTGATGTAGTGAACTTGTTAAGGTTGTAAGTTGGATTTCATATTCTTTTTGGTCATAAATAAGATTTTTACGATGCAGTTGCTATCTTGGTGGTCTAAACATTCCGTTGTGAACGAAAATTCCTATATGGTATATGTATTTTATGAGTTTGCCTGCGCGGATCTTAACAATCTTTGCAGGGTTGTGTCATTGTTTTCTACGGTACATAACTTCCTAATTTGCGTAATATGAACTCATTCGGATATGCATATCAACGTTTTCTAGCAATTTTTACAAATATTTCAAACTTCATGCGGGACCATTTGTAAGGTATGAAACAGAATCAACTCCACAAATACCTGAAAAGTAATTTGTTAGGCAGCAAGTGTTTATGCTTTATTATAAAGAAGTTTATACATGGATAGCCAAAGGGAAATGGGTTCCGCTCTTCTAAAATCATTTATTGCATTTGCAATAATGCCACTTGATCTTCGGCTAAATTTCATATTTTTGACCTTACGCGCAGGTTAAAATTCTTCGTTCTCTAGATCATCCAAATGTACTAAAATTCAATGCCTGGTAAGTCTTGATGTCATATGGAGACATAATATCTGTTTGTCTTTAAGAAAACAATAAAGCTTGCAATTGAAAGAAAGCTGTCAATTTGACTGGTAACTGTATTTCAAAATTTACATCTGAGTGAGATGAAGAATTCTTTTTGTTCACCTTCTCCTCATAACTTGCGCATCAGGTATGAAACTACTACTCACTCGTGGCTGGTTTTGGAATATTGTGTTGGCGGTGATCTCATGACCTTATTGAAACAGGTAACTACTATACATGTATATTCTTATACCATTATGTTTCCAAAATTAACTTCACTCTTGGACATTACTGTGTTGGTGCTCCTGCAAGTAGTTGGCTGTGCATGACAGGGAATTACCATCCTGGTGTTCTACTAACACCCAAAAAAGATGTGCCCTGTATTGACGCATCATTCTTCAACAAGGTCACATGTTACAATCAAATACCAGACTATTAAGGTTCAGGTGTTCAACTTGTGCATCTGTTTACAAAAGGAAAAGGAGTGCTAAACATTCTATTAGATTCATAGTATCATCTTGCAAATTGTGGTGTACGGTAGTGTTGGTGGATGAATTTATTCTTTGTATGTTATAGACTTGTTATACATATTACTCTCTGAATTAATAATTACTGCTTCAGTTCCAAAAAGGCACCCACTTTATACTTCATGCTTAAACTTCCAATTTTGAAATTAGTGATCAAATACATATTGAGACATTATTAAAACTATAAAGATTAGAAGTAGTAAATTCTATTTAGTTTCGTATGATTATAGTTGCTTTACGTGCAGTTGAAAAAATGGTATAACTTATTTCTGAAATCTGTAAAGTGGACTGTCGAAGTTATATGTGTTATTTCTGCATGTATATTTGGGATAAATAAGTGTTCTTATTCTTTGTGTACTAAATTTTCTCGAGTCATTCCTAGATAAGTATATAGCACTTTGCTAAGCTTGGTTTAATGTTACAGAGACATCCTTGACACTGATGCCAAAGAGCTTCAGTAAATGAAAGGATAACCATGTAGAGCAGAGCATACCTACTGAAGAAAAGGAATTAGAAAAACAAGAAAGAAAATGTCAGAATGTTGGTAAATATTCCAAAAGCATTTAATCATGAGTTGATTTTTTGAAATTTCGACCAAAGGTGCAATATAAATACTTGCTTTAGCATAGTCTGTTTCAGAATTTCCCTAAATCCAGTCAAATGAAGTATTATTATGCTTCTCATGTATAAAGGTTTTCGTAACTCATATCTTTTGATATATAGCATTTCAGTTGTCTCGGTTTAAATTTCTATCAAAACTTGGCATACTCTTCATCTCGATGTTTTAGATTTATTTGCAATGACCTATGGCTTAGACACCCTTGCGCTGATGCTAAAAAGGTCAGCATCAGTAAATGAGAAGGTAAATCAAGATTCAAGGATGATCGCATCTAGAGGAGGATGCCCCCAGAAGAAAAGATTAGGAAAAAAAGAGAAGAAAAGGAAAGAATGACAATGTTTTTAAATATTCAAGAAGCATTTATTCATGAATCAATTTTCTGAATTAGTTCAAGGTTCAATGTAAGGACGACGTTTTTGCTTTCTGTCATCAGATCACCCCTCATTCAAGTTAATGTTTAACTGGATCAGAACTTTTGTCATGTGATAGAGCAGATCATCATGTATCAAATCTGTAATCAATCAATATTTCAGAAAATTGTTGAGACAGTTTCATGAACTAGTCAGAACCAGTTATCGTATGATGGATATCATTTGCTGTTGTGTTAGTCTATTTTTGCTTTGAATCTTATTTGACATGTTCATGGTTATAATGGTGACAACTGAACTGTAGGATTCCAAGCTTCCAGAAGACTCCATACATGATCTTGCTCGTGATCTTCTTAAAGCTTTGCAGTAAGAAACACTTATTAGCCTTCGTTTTCATCTATACTAGTGACACCTTGTAAGAATATTAGATTTTAATATTGTGCACATTATAATCAGGTATTTACATTCAAAGGGAATTATATACTGTGACTTAAAGCCATCAAATATCCTACTAGATGAAAATGGGCGTACGAAGGTTTCCCGAGCTGCCTCCTTTCATTGTTATCATTTCATTATACTCAAAGAATGACCCTTTAGTTTATGTCTTGCAGCTCTGTGATTTTGGCTTATCGAGAAGGTTGAGTGATATATCCAAAACACCTTCTTCCCTGGTGAGTTTTCACTCAAATTACTAACACCATATTGAGCTAGTCATAATCAACATTAAATAGTTTGATCTGGCTTTTCTCTTCTTTGTTTATTTTTATTGTTCTTTACTGGCCTATTCATTTGCTCAGTTGCCACAAGCAAAACGTGGAACTCCCTGTTACATGGCTCCTGAGTTGTTTCAAGATGGAGGAGTCCATTCATATGCTTCTGATTTCTGGGCCCTTGGTTGTGTGCTCTACGAGTGCTACACAGGAAAACCTCCATTTGTCGCAAAAGAATTCACAAAGCTAGTGAAATCAATTCTCTCAGATCCAACTCCATCCCTTCCTGGTGCCCCAAGCCGTCCTTTTGTTAATCTGATAAGTTCTCTCCTGATAAAAGATCCTGCTGAAAGAATACAATGGAGTGAGATATGTGGACATGCCTTTTGGAGGAAAAAGTTCATTCCATCACCCTTACCTCCTCAGCCTGCTTTCGCGAATATGCTAGAGCTTTTTACTAAACCATATCTTTCAGAACGGAACAGTGATAAGCCTCTCCAAAATAAAACCCCACCCAGAAATCGTGAAAAAGATTCAAAAGTTTTTTACAGACAGGATGAGAACTCTACTGTGGGATTAAGAGGTCACGATAACACCCCAGGTAAGGGTGTATCTGGTGGGCGAAAAACGCAAACAAAGACTTCAGCCAGGGTGGGTGAAGAGAAGCAAAAGGATCCTTCAAGTAATACTAGGGGTGTCAATCTTCTGAGGCTCTCAAGAATAGCAAAAACAAATTTGCAAAGGGAAAACGAAAAGGAGAATTACAGAAGGCCATTGCCTAATGGCTCTGAGAATGATGCTGAAGTCAAAATTGAGAACACAGACATGGAGCTTGATTTTGATGAGAAGGAGGATGAAACACCTGATGAACCTGATGGGGCTGACAACCCAGCTTGTCATCATGAAGAAGACATTCCAGCTACAAATCAAGGGGAGGGGCCCCAGGAGGAGGATACAGATAGGAAGATAAACAACCCTAATACATCGAATTCTGTAAACACACCTCAGTTCGATGACTCAAGGATACTTGACCAAGAATCATCATCAGAAAATATTGAAGTGCCTTCTCTTCCACCTTGTGTCAGTCCTCAACTCAGGACTCAAAAAATTAAGGAAGGTTCGGGTTGTGTGCCTGACGCTGATACTTCACGATCATTGCCTAATTTATCGCAGGTGCTTTGGCATCCATCTGATCTTTCAGTCCGACCTGTGATGCCTAGCAGAAAGGCTGATAAAGGATCCGAGACAACTCTGTCTCTTCCTTTCAACACATTGCCGGCATCTGATTTTGTGAAATTGTCCAAAGAGCAGTTGGACACATTCAGCAATAAGGTGATAACTATCATCAGTGGCAGCACTGTTGTTGGTGAGAAACAAAACGTGATAAGATATCTTGAGATGCTAAGTAGTAATGCTGATGTTGCCAATATCTTGACTAATGGACCAGTAATGCTGGTTATTGTCAAAATGCTTCGACAATCTAAGGTTTCAGCTCTGCGTGTGCAACTTGCTTCACTCATAGGCTTGTTGATAAGACATTCAACTTTTATTGACGATGATTTGTCAAATTCTGGAATACTAGGTTCATTGACTGATGGCCTAAGAGATCGTCAAGAGAAAGTGCGGAGGTTCTCTATGGCTGCTTTGGGTGAGTTGCTCTTTTATATCTCTACTCAGAATGAGCATTCTAAGGACAGTAACCCTCCCGAATCTCCATCTAAGGACAGCAGGAACTCATCTGGCTGGCAGGTAGATTTCTTACAACATTGCCGCAAACTTATCTCTGGATACTGGAGCACTTAAAAACTAATATGTTCAATTTAATTTGATTTCTTTCCCATTTGATAAATTACTTTGAGCGTATCATAGTGATTTGTCATTCATTTAGAATTTCAGTTTAATATTATGTACTCTGGATGAAGTCCTGAAGTTACTGTATTTGGTAATTATTTGTCATCGCATTTTTTCCTTCCACATTCAGCTTCCTTCAAATATATTTGGTTTTTTGGCCAGGTGTCAAGTCCATTGATTTCGTTGGTCACATCACTCTTGCGGAAGGGAGAGGATGATATAACACAACTTTATGCATTGAGGACAATTGAAAATATCTCTAGTCAAGGAGGGTACTGGGCGGCACGTTTTACCAGCCAGGATGTGATTAACAACCTTTGCTACATATATAAGGCTCCAGGAAAACAGGAGAGCATAAGGCTCACAGCAAGCTCTTGTCTGGTACGTCTAGTGCGCTTCAGCCCGCTTAGCATTCAACAGGTCATAGAGAAACTTTCATTCAAGGATATTGCATCAGCGCTTGTTAAGGGTAGTCCACGGGAACAGCAAATTTGCTTAAATCTGCTGAACATGGCTCTGCTTGGCAGTCATATGTTTACAAACATTGGACGTTACCTTCTTCCCATGGTAGAAGACAAGAATCTCGTCCCAAATCTCATGTCCCTTATGGAGCAGGGAAGTGAAGTCTTGAAAGGTAAGGTACTTGTTTTTGTGGCGTTACTTTGTAAGAATGCAAGGAGGTGGTTGCCACACTTCTTTTGCAATGGAAAATTCCTCTCGACCGTGGACAGACTAGTCAAGGAAAAAGACAACTACGTCCAGCAGTGTTTAGGTGCATTTTTTAACGCCATAGCATCAGTTATTCCTGGTTTACTGGATACTATAATTGGAGATATTCAGCTATTGATGGGAGGGAGACGACATGGGCATACTGCTACTCCAACTAATAGAGCTACTCCAAAGAGCAATATACACTTGTTTCCTGTTGTTGTTCATCTTATTACTAGTAGCTCTTCTTTTAAGCGCAAGGTGGTCAGCCATCAGGTCCTGCAACAATTGTCAAATCTAATCAAATTGGCAGAATCATCATTTCAGGTATATTAAAAGTGTTTTTAGTTTATTCTAATTATCATGTGAAGATGTTTTAAAACGGCATTGTTGGTGCTCCTAGAGTTTCACATCAAGGAATATGAAACAAGGAACAAATTAAAGCAAAATCTAGACATGTAGAAGTAATATCGATATAGATTGATCTATAGGAATTCAAGCTCTATATCTATATCAATCATCAAGAGCCTCACGTTTCTTACTCTAGTGGAGATCGGAGTCATCCTACTTTTCTTAATACCATGATTAATTCTAAACATGCAAATCTGTATCATTTCCAGGGCAGAGACGAGTTTCAAGTAAACCTGCTACGCATTGTTGAGTCCATCACTGAGGAGCCGTCTGTAATACTTGAAGTCCCCAACATTTTTATCTGCAACATTCTTCCCAGTTTATCTGTAACTTACAGGGGTCAGAAAGATGGTGATGCCAGATTTTTATGCCTAAAGATTTGGTTTGACGTGATAGATGTTTTTCTGTGTGAATCATCAGAAGACAAGCAAAGTCTAGATGATCTGAAAACCATATGTAGCAATTACTTCATCCCTCTTTACCCGAGCTTGAAGGAGGATGAAGATCCCATCCCCATATATGCAGAGAAACTCTTTGAGAGGCTCGTTCAGTTTAAGCTTCTTCATGTATGAGAGATCTTTCGTATTTTTGTACTTCTTTTCCCCCTTGTAAATTACATATTGTTGTATTACATTTCTTTTCTATTTTTTAATGGACAAAAATCCCTCCTGCAGGAGGGTAGATAACGTCTGTACTTATGTTTCCAGATACTCATTCTTGTCTAGGTTTGAATGAGAGAAACGAGAATATACTTAACATGCTATTAAGAAATTCAAATGATTTTTTTTTTATCTTGGCATTGATTTTCTTATCTAAAATATAAAATTTTCATGGTCACATCGCCAGTCTCCTAGTGAAGTAACAGATTTTGTTAGTTTTAACCAATTCGGTATGTTCAATAAGTTCAGTTTTCCTGCTAATCTACCATATTTGGTAAAATCTCTTAATTAATGTAAATCGTTTTCAATATAGAATTGAATGCTAAAAAAACTCTTAAACTCTTTAGTTGTTTTCAAAAAAACCTTTGAAACTCTATAAATGACAATTATTCCATCAAATTTATATTTTTGTTATCAAATTAACCAGCACCAGAGTTAGCTTTGACCATGATTAACAAATTCTAACGTATTTTTCCAACTATCATGATGACTTAGTTATTTTTTTTCTTTTTTTTCCAATATATAAATCCACGTAGGATATTAGAAAGAAAAGAATACTTTTGTGATATTATTACTGGCAACTGGTGCAATATATAGTTTATTTGTCGTTGCACAACTCTTTTGTCGTTGTTGCTTCTAGTTGCCTAATTTTGGTAAACATGATATAAGACCAATGATGTCAAGGTGGGTCACATAATTATTTTGTGATATTAAGATTATTTTTTTATACGTATCTAATATCCTACATGAGTTCATATATTGGCCAAAAAATTAAAAAACAATCAAGTCAACATGATAGTTGGAATGACAGAATTTGTTAACCTTAGTCAAGTCTAAAATCTGGTGTTGGTTAAATTGATAATAAAAATATAAGTTTGATAGTATAATTGTCATTTACATAATTTGAGGTTTTTTTTTTTTGAAAACAATTAAAGAGTTTAAAGATTTTCCTGAATTTATTAGTTGATTTTCCCTATGTCTAATTAGGGTTTCCCCTAAATAGTGATTTAGTCTCTCTCCCTCTTTGTGAAATCTGAAACGTGAAATGGGGAATATGAAGGTAGCAATATCATTCACTTCAGGGCCGCAACACTAGTGAGAGCATTTCAATTTTTACCAATTTGCCCCACACTTTAGTGGGGACTTTTTAGTCTTATTATTAGAGATTCAGAGTTTCATACCATTATTTTACTGTGTACTAGACCACACCTAGATTTACTTGTTGCACTCAAAGATTAGGAAAAGAGTGACTAGGTCTGCTTGTCACAATCCACCTGCATTGTTGAGAGAATCCTCTGACTTTGTCTCTTCCCCAACATTTATAATTGATTTCTACTAAAATATTACAACTACCTAATTTAAATAAATTTAAATGAATGTAGGTCATTTCAATACAACTTTTATAAAATTAATGAACTCATCTATTTATATAATTATTCGTATGTATAATTTCAACAATCTCCCACTTACCTTTGAATCAATTATACAAATATGATCCCCTTTGTCACAAAATATCAAGACTGAATGTAAGGTAGGGACATGTTATTCTTAAAAATTCAATCATTTTTTTTTTCTTCCGAAACCAAGTTAAACTATTCAACAAATAGTTGACTCCTCAACTCATTTGAGCATGACTATGCATTTCATAGTTCTAACTCAACGAGTATCCAAAAATATCATTCTCTTTTTATATGAAAGAGACAAATATCATCTTATCCATACACATTCCTCCATATGTTTCATAAAATATTCGACCATTATTTTTATTATCACCTCATAAAAGCTGACGTTAGATAATGTTAAAATATTATAATTTTCATGTAGGAAACCGTGACGAATTAAGATTAAAAAGACTAAAATAATTAGTTGTGATGAGAAAACCAATGACAATTATATAACAATTCTTGCAGCAATCTTATAGCGGGTCAATCCAATACAAAGTTCACTAACATGTATTTATGTGACTAATTCAATATTTCATATCCACAACTTGTGAAACAAAGTTATCAATTAATCTATATACTAATAAAAAAACATTTGTGCCCAAGATAATGACATTTTAAGACTACGAACATATTTAAATTATCATATCTTTTACGAATAACAGAGTTTCACTATCAAGTCACACACTTGATCATCTATTATAAGACATATAATTCATAACACAACAGTTTAATATTTAAAACAAACACATATAAAATAAACTGAAACTTTTAAACATTATATTAATGAATAGTGAAACAAGTCATAAATACTCCCACTTGCTCTAGAACCAATTACTAAACTGTCTAAGTCTTAATGCAATACAATGACGCTCGTGTTTGGAAAAAGGGAGGGATTTTGTTAACAGATCAACAACATTTGAATTCGTATGAACTTTACATATTTTTACATCACATCTGTTGACAAACTCTCTAATCAAATGGTAACGTCCAAGTATATGTTTGGATTTCTGATTGGACCGTTGTTTCTTAGACAATTCTATAGCTTCGTTATTGTCACAATAAAATTTCACCAGATTCGAAATACTTGGAACGACACCTAGCTCCTTGATAAACTTTCGAATCCATATTGCTTCCTTGGACGATTCTGAAGAAGCAATATACTTAGTTTTAGTTGTAGAATCAACTATAATATTATGTTTGGAACTTTTCCAACATACTGCATCACTATTCAAACAAAAGATAAAACCAAATTGTGATATGAAGTCATATTTGACCGTCTTGAAACTAGCATAAGAGAAACTCCTTACAATAAGTTGTTCCTTACCTCCATAGATCAAGAATACATCCTTAGTCCTTCTTAAGTACTTAAGGATATTTTTAACTGCAGTTCAATGACCTTTTTCTAGATTTGAGTAGTATCTACTTGTCATGCTCAAAGCATAAGCAATGTCAGGACGAGTACACAACATGACATACATGATAGAACCAATTGCAAATGTATATGGAACTTTACTCATACGATCTTGCTTATCACGTGTCAAAGGACACTGAGTCTTACTAAGACTTATATCATATGACATAGGAACTTGACCTCTCTTGGAATTTTGCATATTAAACTTACTCAAGACTCTATCAATATACGTACTTTGACTTAGTCCTATGAGTTATTTTGATCTATCTCGATAGATCCTAATACCTAAGATATAAGTCACTTCTCCCATGTCTTTCATTGAGAACATTTTCCTAAGCCTTTACAGACCGAAGCATAGGAATATCATTTCTCATTAAAAGTATATCATCCATGTATAGCAGTAAGAACACAATTGTGCTCCCACTAACCTTCTTATAAACACAGGGTTCTTCTTCATTTCTAATGAAATCAAACTCTTTGATCGCTTCATTAAATGAACATTCCAACTCCGTGATGCTTGCTTCAGTGCATAAATGGACTTCTGAAGCTTGCATATCTTCCCAGCCATTTCTAGAAATGTAAAATCCTCAGGTTGTGTCATGTACAAATCCTCAAACAAATTTCCATTAAGAAAAATTATTTTTACATCCATTGCCAAATTTCATAGTCATAATACGCGGTTATGGCTAAGAGTATCTGAATGGATTTCAGCATCGCAACTAGTGAATATGTTTCATCATAGTCAATGCCATGAGTTTGCTTGAAACCTTTAGCCACTAGTCGTGCAACCAATAGGTTTTACACCATCAGGTGGATCAACCAAAATCCATACTTTGTTTTGATACTTGGATTCCATTTCAAAATTCATGGCTTCATGCCATTTATTAGAATTCCCGCCCATCATAGCTTCTGAGTAGGTCGTAGGCTCGTCATTTTCTATCAACAATAGATGACGATGATCAGTCTCATGTAACGCATACCTCATAGGTAATTTATGTGCCCTCTCAGACTGACGAAAAATAGTTGGCATTTGTGTAGGTTCAGCAACAGTTTTCTATTCTACATGAGCATCATCATGCAAAGGAGGATTCTCATTAATATGAGAAGTCTCTAATGTCTCAACTATTTCTCCAAGATCAATTTTACTCATTAGTTCCTTTAGAAAGAAACTCTCTTTCCAAAAGGACACCATTCATAGCAACAAACACTTTGTTCTCAGTTGAGTTGTAAAAATAGTATCCTTTAGTTTCCTTAGGATACCCTAGAAAGAAACATTTATCCGATTTGGGACCAAGCTTATCAGAAATAAGTCTTTTAACATAAACATGATATACCCAAATCTTGAGAAAAAACATACTAGGAATCTTTTCTGTCCACATCTAATATGGTGTCTTTTCTACCGATTTAGATGGACTTTTGTTTAAAATGAAGGAATTGTTTGTAGTGCATATCCCTAAAAGGAGATTGGAAGATCTATTAGACTTATCATTAATCTAACCATATCTAATAAAGTATGATTTCTCCTTTTAAAGATACCATTCCATTGAGGTGTTCCCGAAAGAGTTAATTATGAAACTATTCCACAATCAAGATGATCCTTAAATACTTAGCTTAGATATTATCCTCCTCGATCTAATCGAAGAGCTTTAATCATCTTTCCAAGTTGATTTTGTACCTCATTCTTAAATTCTTTGAACATTTCAAAAGATTCAGAATTATGTTTCATCAAATAAAAATAACCATATCTACTAAAATCATCAGTAAATGTAATGTACTGAAACCCTCATTTGGCTGTTACATTTAATGGTCCACACACATCATAAATCTAAAGCCCTTTCATTTGCGCCAGTGAAAGGAGTTTTGTCATCTTTCCCAATAAACAAGATTCACAAATATCATATAATTCTAAATCAAATGAATTCAAAATTCCATCACTATAAAATTTATGAATGTGATTCTCATTTATATGGCCTAAGCGACAATGTCATAAGTATATAGAATTTGAGTCATTGAGTTTATTTCTTTTGGTATTTATATTATAGATAGTCATTTCAAGATTTAGAACATACAAACCATTTTGTAATTGAGTATTTCCATAAAATATTTCATTATGATAAATGGAACAACAATTGTTCTTAATAATGAAATTAAAACCTTCCATATCCAATACATAAATAGAAATGATGTTTCTGCTTATAGCAGGTATATATTAGTAATTATTAAGTTCTAAAATCATGCCTGAAGGGAAAGACAATTGGATTGTTCCTACAGATAAAGTAACAACTCTTGCTCCATTGCCTATACATAGGTCCATTTCGCCTTTTGCCAGATTTCTACTTCTCTTTAGTCCCTCCACATTTTCATAAATGTGAGAACCACAAGCGGTATCTAATACCCATGAAATAGAATTAAAAATAGTAACAATTACTTTTTTATAGTTCCTATTCCAATGTCTAGACTCCTCACAGTGGAAACATACAACATCTTGAGAAGGACCAGACTTAGGCTTAGATTCAGGTTTAGATTTGGATGGACCTTTGCCTTTACCTTTACCTTTGCTTTTGTCCTGTTTCTTAAAACCTTTTCCTTTTTCTACCATTAGAACATTGAGTGTAGGATCCTTCTTGATGTTTTGTTCAACACTTTTAAGTGCCTATGTAACTCCATCAATGTCTTGTCAAGATTATGTATGTTATAGTTCATAATAAAATCGTGATAATCACTAGACAAGGAATTCAAAATGATATCTGTAGCCAAGTGGGAAACCCAATCTTTCTAGGTTATCAACATAACCAATCATTTTGATTACATGAGGGCCTACAACAACAACTTTAGCAACCTTACATTGAATCAAGGCACATACTATGCTGTACCTTTGAATGCGAGCTTGTTCTTGAAACAAAATTTTCAGGTTGTTGATCATATCGTATGCTTCCATGTTTTCGAACTTCTTTTGCATATTTGAGTTCATAGTGGTCAACATAAGACAAGAGACATCAATAGAATCATCAATATGCTTCTGATATGATTCTCTTTCCTTATGTGGTGCTGAAGGTGCAAGTCCATTCACTGGAAGTGGTTTTTCAAGGACATTCTTTTTTTTTTCTTGCTTGAGAACAATTCTCAAGTTCCTGTGCTAGTCCAGGAAATTTGATCTATTTAGCTTGTCCTTCTCAAGCACGGATCATATTGAAAAAGATGTAATAGTTGGAATGACAGTCTACAACAAAAAATTATGCAACTAATAAGTGATATGTTCAAAATATGATAAAATCAAAGATCCACATATAACTAAAACTCAAGAAAGCTTTGGCTTAACACTCAAGACTCAGTTATTTTATATAGATAACACATTGTCAATTACATCTCAATCTAACTTTTTGTTGTTAAGCTCTATCATTTTATGGTAGAATATTCCCTAGGTCCAAAACCGTTTTGATAACCATGTTAAGTAAACCAATTTTCCCATATGGATAACCGCTATCTATCATGTTTAGCTTATATAATTAAATAATGCTCTGCTTTGACAAACCCATTTTTCAATGGTATAAAACTTAACATGTGTTGGACTGGGAAGTCTTAATTACTTAATTTTAAACAATACTTAGTTTGTTCAATTTATGTCAATACATATCAGTTAATTAACATGTTCAAAACAAACATAAAATGGGTCATGATTTGGTGTAATTCCCAAATTAAACTAATTATGACATTGTATGTCAGCACTCGAAACCATGAGGAATTATCCTCCAATGAAGGATTATATTTTGACGAGGAATTATCCTTAGATGAGAAATTATCCTCCGATGAGGAATTATCCCCTGATAAGGAATTATCCTCCGAAGGTATATTATCTACTGATAGTATAGTATCAAGTGAGAGAATTATCTTCCAATGATATAATATCCACCGATAGTATAATATCCTCTAATAATATAATATCCTTTGATAGTATATTTGGACAAAACATATTAATATGTAACCCCTTTGTTCAATCATATTAAACCTTTGTTGTCATGGATTCGAGGTTCACATATATGTCATATATACAATTAGATTATATAATATATAACTAGAATATATTATACATATTTAAACTGTAATTTATTAAAATTAGACATATATCTGTATAACACATTGATTTCTTACGTTTAGCATAAATTCCATTCGCAGCATACATATACAAGTATACCAAGTTATAATAATAATGTAATATATCACAAACAATGCATCGAATATTGCATATAACATCAAACTCATGTAGCATATTGACAAATTGCCGACTTCATATACTAATACCAAAAAAGGGCAAAAAAATTGATTATAATATATACACAAGAGCTTAGCTCTGATACCACTGATGGAATTCGAATTAACTTTTGAACAACAGAAATATTTTATTATTTGAAAAACTGTTCAAAATCCAAGAATTAAGATCTACACGTATACTGTAATCAAGCAATGTACCTTGGTCTTTATCATGGTAATTTCGAATGAACTTCAACAGGTAAAACTACAACTGTTGTATCTCAGTCACACGTCAATTGCTGCGCCTCTACCGGTATCCACACAAGAACTAAAACCCCTTATTCACACGTGCTAGCAAAAAAACTCCTTAAGATTCTCTCTCACAAATTTTATGTGCAAGAGTTGTATCTAACTATCTTAGTTATCTTGTTATATATACTGATATACATATTAAAATCTTAATTAGAATCAAACTTGATTTAGTAATAACTCAGTTTTTTTGTGTGTGACCTATAGGTCCATTTAAAATAGTTGTGAGTCTAAACTATTTAAATCTCATAAGTTATAATTAGTTTCTAACATTACAACTATTATTTCGACACAACCTTTATACAACTAATTAATTCATATATTTATATAATTATTCGTAAGCACAATTACAATAATAGCTATTTATCTTTCTACATTTTTATATTTCCGCTTTTTGTAGTGCATATCTTAGTGCATTGATATGCATAACAGTAGTTTAGTATGCTACTATCCTCATTAAAAGTTACACTAGATTAGGATTAGTTAGTTTACAAACATCTTAAAAGTTGAATATGAACTCTCAATTTTCCTTCCTAAGATGCTAAATCATTTTTTTATTTTTTATTTTATTCATGTAGTCAGATAACATCGAGGAGAATCTAACTTAGTTTATTGAATATAGACATCTGTTCAATATGGGAACAAAATATAGAAAATTAGATTAACCAACCCTAAGCAGCAGAAACCCACTTTTAAACGTGATCTACAATTTACAAAAGCTGACATAAACTATTAATTGTGCATATTAAACTTTAATTTGTTGTTAGCTATTTCACCCCTGCAAAAATGTAGCCCAGAAAGCCACATAACAAGGGACAAAAAAAAGATGACCAAATGAAGCAAAAGAATCAAAAGATACTAGTGCACTGTACATATAAGGCACTATAAAAAAGTGTGTATTATTTCTTTTGCTATATAAAAAAGGAGTTTAGATTGATTAGTATTACTCATTATTTTAAAGAATAATGGACTTTGTAGTGATTTATAATTTTTGTGTTGTTTCAAAATTAGAGATACATTTATATTTTTGAACTATAAAAAGCAGTGGAGTAGTTTGCAAAATTAACCTTGTAGGAATCAAAACCAACCAAATGTAAATCAACTTTATATTTTAGGATTTTGCAAATGAATTAGGATAAAACTCTTAATGTAAACTTCTGAAAGTTTCACCCCTAATAAAATAAATTCATGTTAGAACCCAAATCATCAAGGATCATAAGGCATACAAAAGACGGGTAATTTAAGTCAAAGAGATCAAATGCCACTTAATCCTATAGTTGTTTGTGAAATATTTGATATTTGGGGCATAGATTTAATGGGACCATTTCCCTCTTCTTTTAGCAATGTTTATATACTTCTTGCTGTGGATTATGTTTCTAAGTGGGTAGAGGCAAAAGCTACTAGAACTGATGACGCTAAAACTGTTGTAGATTTTGTCAAGTCTAACATTTTTGCTAGGTTTGGTACACCACGAGTAATTATTAATGATCGAGGTACACACTTTTGCAATCGAATAATGGAGGCTTTGATGAATAAATACAATGTTACTCATCGAATTTTCACATCTTACCATCCACAAACTAGTGGCCAAGCAGAGGTGTCAAATAGAGAGATTAAATCCGTATTAGAGAAGACAGTCAATCCGAATAGGAAGGATTGGAGCATTCAACTTGATGACGCTTTATGGGCCTATCGAATGGCTTACAAAACACCTATAGGCGGTGTTTTGTAACACAAAGCCTATTGGGTGGTGAAACAATTTAATATGGGGATAGATGAGGCTGGTATGCATAGAAAATTACAATTGCAAGAGTTAGAGGAATTGCGCAATGATGCATATGAAAATTCTCGAATTTACAAGGAGAAAACAAGAGCTTTTCATGATAAACGGTGTTCTAGAAAGGATTTTGTTGTTAGACAAAAAGTTCTTTTTTTTCATGCTAGACTCAAGTTACTATCTGGTAAATTGCGTTCTAGATGGGTAGGCCCTTTTGTCGTGACTAACCTTTTTCCTCATGGTGCAGTTGAAATTGAAAGTCCTAATACAGGTAAGATTTTTAAAGTAAACGGGCATCGATTAACCTTTCTACGAAGGATTTCAAGTGCATAATGTAGAGGAGACGGATTTAGAATCTCCAATTTCTACGACTTGAACACTTGAAAGGTCTAGCTAAAGACGTTAAAGAAAGACGCTAGTTATTTTATATATCCAAGACTTGGAATTATTTTTTTGGAGAATTTGTGGCAAGTTAAAACATGTTACAAGACTGGTATGCTTATATGCTCTCTCTCTCTCTCTCTCTATATATATATATATATAAGAACCTTTTGGTCCACAAGGCGTGCCCACGCCTTGTGAAAAATTCCAAAATCTTCGGACTTTTTCTACAAAGCATGCCCACACCTTGAATGCTTAAAGTTTCTGCCCAATTCACCAAGTTTATCCTAGCACTTGAAAATACAACCAAAAAAAAAAAAAAACACAAAGAGGCTTATGCCAATCACAAACCCTAGTGTTACCTAATGCCCATGTTACCAATAGTGCAAATAGTGGTGATGTACCCCTTTCTTATCTTGTGGACACACCATCTACCGAAGGAAAACTCTTACTCAATCACATTCAAAAGTTGGATCATAGAGTTTCTAAGTTGGAGAGGAATATCACGGCTTTCTTCGAATTCATGGGGTTTACACCTCCATTCCCCCCAAGCCCACAATGAGACTTTCGGGGAAGTTTCTTTTTCGTTCTTTCTTACTATTGTTCCTTTATAATTTACTTATGATACATTGGGACAATGTTTAGAATAGGTGTGCGGGAGGAATTTCATGTTTGATGCTAGGACTTAGGATTTAGTTGATTATCTTGCCTAGCCATTTTAGTGAGGATAAGTACCCACCATATAGACTTACTTGACATAATTTTTCTAGGAATTACTTGGTCTTAATAAATAACAACAATTTCATGTATAAGCTTATATGTGTAACATTCTTGTCTAAAGCATGATAACCTTATATGTGCTTGCAACTTGCGGAAAACAAAATTGTTGGATTTATGTATATAGTTGATTTTGATGAGTTAAGCATGCATTCACCTAGTGAGATCTTGAGCCTATATGAGATTGAGACATCCATGTCAATCTAATTATTTTTCTTCCCGTGTGTTATTCATCATTGTGTCATGTTGTTCTAGAACTTGCTTTAAACTATCTTGAGATTACATTGATACTTGTATGCATAAAAATGATAAAGGCATTAGGGTAATCACATTAAACCATACACTAACCATGCAAATTCTTGGGCCTAATTATTTCTTCTTGTCTTGATCACTAGTAGAGTATTTTGATGTAAGTTTATAAATTGGTATATTGTTGGAAAGATAATGTTATTGAAGTGGGGATTTCTTTGCCATTTGAAAGTGGTGATGTAATTATATTTTTATTTGAGAATCTTGGTGGTGCAATGGAGGTTGTATAATCTTGGTTGTTATGACATGAAAATAAAGGGTTGGATAGATATATGTGAGTGATGAATTTAAAGATTTCATCATGTTGTTCTCTTATTAATGGTTGAACATCATACTCTAGTTAATCGAGTTTTAATCATTTTTTAAGCTTTCTTTTGTATTCCTATCTCATTTATACTAAGTAGTGGAAATTTGGTGGACAAGTAAGCTTATGGTAACACATACTCATTGATAGAATTGGAGTGATACACTTGCCTTATACACTTGAGTGAATTGAGCGAATTATGAGATTTTCTCTCTTTAGCATGCTTACTTGTTAGATGAAGCTATTATGTTCATTCTACATACATTTTGTCTTTTGAGACTTGTGTGCATATTTGGTTGTTGTGTTAAGTGTTAAAGTGAATGGAATTGTGCTATGATTTTAAGCGCCAAGATGATTTTTATGAATTACTAATGCTAATGAGTTTATATGTGTGGGGTATTATGATACACTTGTATGTTTGAGGCTTGATAATCACCAAAAATAGTAACATTGGGAATTTTATGGGTAGATTCGCTATAAACCCTCACGAGACACAACTCGTCCACTAGGGCTACCTAGGGGTTTAAAGGTTTGTTGCATATGCTAAATGCAACCGTGATCACCTACAAAAGTGGTACTAGTTAGGATTTATTAGGTAGTTTGTACGAGGACGTACAATGGTTTGGTGTGGGGGAATTTGATAATGCACATTATTTACTATTATTTGTGTTAATTTTCCCATCTTTTTCCTATGATTTGTGCATAATTGGTGGATTCTAATGATATTTTGTATCTTTGGTGGTTAATTGAAGGTTGAAGACAAATGGAGCTTTAAAGTGGAGATTTATGCATTAAAAGTTAAAAGTCTTCAAAGTGGAAAGTTTAAGGAATTCCAAAGAAAGGATACAAGATAGCAGAAGACTTTGTTCTTTAAAGCGTGGGCACATCTTATACACTGTGCAAGAAATTAAAAGACATGAAAGAGCAGAAGACTTTGTTCCGTAAAGCGTGGGCACGCCCAGTTGTGCGGGAATTAGTAGGAAAATTATAAGGAAGTTGATTTCTAATAGGACTTTTGTTTTATTTTATCTTTCTTTTAGAAAAGATTTATTTAGGAGTTTCCTTCCTACTAGAAAGAGGAAGAGAGTGTATATATATCAGGAGCCTCTCATTAGGGGATATCAGATATATCATATCATATATTTTTCTTTTCTAGGGTTGTCTTCTACAACTATGAGCGGCTAACTCCATAAAAGTCTAGCCAAGGTTTTGACTAAATCGAATCGTGAGATTTCTTTATTCTTATTCTCTTCATCTTTTCACAAATATTTATTTATTATTATTTTGATTAGTTGAATAAGATGCATATTATTTAATTGTCAAAATAATATAGTGCTAATTAGAATATCAAATCCGTAATTGTTTGATTAATTCTAATATTAGTAGTAATTAACAACATTGATTATGGACAAGTTTTCGATTGTTGTTATAAAAATATTTAATCTAATTTAAATAAATCAAGCTTTTGAGTTTGTTAATTAGAATTGGGTTTTTCTGGAATTTAAGGCTATCACTAAATTAAATCTCAAGAGCTTGTTTGAGGTTGTTTAGTTGATAAGAGAAGTAGTCAAAGAGCTTATTTTGATTATCAAAAAAGTAAGGAAAAATTGGTTGTTAGAGCTTGTTAACAACTAGAACCAAAACAAAAAAGGCATTTGGCAACATAAGGTCACATAATATTAGTCTATAAGACTCACCTGAATCCAGAAAAATCTGTAGATGAATAAGTTTGAAAGAAACTTGCTATGTCATCCACCAACAAATGCACATAAGTTCCATTAAAGCCCACTTTCCTGAATGCTTCATTGTATAACATGGGTGATTTGCTGTGTCCTATAGGCTTTCCAATAATACCAAATATTTTTGTATCCAGCCCGATTTGTCTAAAATTGTAAAGATCCAGCAAATCTGCAATTGTTGGTTGCCCAGGTGCTGATACTATACCGGACTCGAGAGCACCAAAAGTGAGATATCCACCAAACTTTGGACAAAGTATTCGAGACATCAATCCCCTCTCACCCATAACCATTGCTATTATTGGAACCTACAGTAACAGTCCCATTAATTAGAAAAGCCAGTAATATAATGGAAAATTAGGTAACTTACGATGTAAGAAGACTCTTGAACAACAGTAGCTATGACATTATTGTACACGAAACCTCCAAGAATTTACCACTCATACAATATCCTATGAATTACGGACATTATGAATTGACCACACTACTCACGCAGCTTTCTTGAGAATGAACAGTTATTTGAAAAATGTGTGCCACATCGGTAATATCCAACGCAGTGGTTGCAATCTTCACTATGTCAGCCCCACTTGCTTGGATAGTTGCTACAAGGTTGCCAAGGTCTTCAACAGATGGAGTATTTTGATAGTTGTGGGAAGAAACGACGACTTTGCACTTTGTGGACTTCTTTGTACGTAAGGAACTGTTGAATTTGTCAACAGCCTTCATGGTAATAATAATATATAATAAGTTTCACCTTCCAGATTTTCAAAGACAAGTAGACTACAGCAAGAAAATGTCAACCACCTTAATGCGACAACAAGGATAGTACTAAATAGGGTTCCAAAACTAAGTTAAATGTCCAAATTCTTGATATATAATGTCTAGCACATTTAACAAACCAAATATGAAAGAATTGTGTCACTTAGTAACGATCAACAAGCCTGAAGGCTTTTTACTAATCTCAAGGACTGCTTAAAATTCACTTCACTTATTTCATTATGAAGCTGTCATTAATATTAACCCTACATTGTTCAGTTCTTATTTTATGTTCCAGCAAATCCGATTCCTATAAACCACTTTTCTAACAGATCTTGAAATACCATCATCACATTAATTTTCATCGGTATAACACTATAACGAGTGCCAGTATTTGAGCAGTCTCAAAATTTATTGAAGGAGTAACCTGACATTCCACATCAATGTAATCAGCTCCCAATTCCATGGCTAAATGAAGCATATCCAATCGACTTTTTTCATCCCCATCATACTGACTGCCTTTCCACTTGGGTCTAAAAATTACATGCATGAATTAGTAAGTAATTCTCACCTTCAAACTTGATATAGTTTGATCAAACTAATCAGGGTAGGCTGAAAATGAATTCAACATGTAAGATGATACATGAGATAAAATGGTACGACAGAGATAAATTGATCATTAAGAAGTCAACTGCCAAACAAAAGAGAATGGAGATAAAACATGAAAGATCCATCACTCATTGAAAATTCTCCTACGAAAGCCTCCCCTGATTTTTCCATCCGGTGAAACAAAATTTATCGAGTACTCAGAACTGACTCAGTTGCTCATTTGACAGGGCAATGCGATAATTGATATCCACAATGTTTTCACTTTTCTGGTGCAGCAAGGAGCAGAATTATACATTGCCCAAACTGGGTCACTACTGTCCTGTACTGGAAAAACTAGCCTTTTTCATTACATGCAGAGATAATACTACGAAGAATCAATTACAACAAACTATATTAGTTACTAAAGTTATATCATGTATAGCAAACTATATTACAACGTTCTTGTCACCTATTTTAATTACTAGCTTATTCATTTGAAAGCCTTTATCATAATATCTCTACAGTGGACTTCCTACATCAATATATAAAAATTGTTTGTTGGAAACCTTAGAACCACAGCAGACAATTATGCACTATTAATAAAAATTAAACCACACAATTAAACCAATATATTTATATTGAGAAAATGACACATTTCCAAATAACAAAGGAAACAGAATTGGGAAAAACAAGTACGCAAATCAACAAGAGAACTGTAAAACAGAAAAGAAAAGGACTTATCAGAATAGAGGAACAACTCAGAAAAGGAATGATTGTTCTTGAAAAATTATTCGCCCCACTTACATTGCGATGGGTTGTTGCAAGTCTCTTTCCAAGATAAAACAGCACAGTACTGCTAGGCCGCAATCTAATACCAGTGCAACAGCAACTTAATTAGAATCGAAGTAGAAGACTTAATTATTATCTGATAATAATACATAATTCCAATTCGAATCAATTTGGACTTTCCAAATAAACTTCCATCGATGATAAAATATCATGGCAAATTATTCCCCGATGAACAAATATCGTCCAATGGACAAATTATCTACTAATGAACAAATATCCTCCGATGGGTAAATTATCCTCTGATGACCAAATATCATCAGTGGATGATCACATCAATGGATAATTTCATCGGTGGATAAACACATCAGTGGATAATTCCACTGCAACGTATCAAATACGTCAAGTCTCAATGTTGAAACAGTCCACATACCCATTTATTGGAAGTTACTTTTCACCCATTTATCTATGGATTCTACAAAGAAAATAACTTAAATCCAAAAGTCCTCATAACAAGGATTAATTACCAAGTGTTAGTTCTAGGAAACATCATTAGGAATCCACTTTAATTAGGCCCTAAAGTTTCCATTTTCTAATATTCCTCCACAAATCTATAGCATAAATGTGCACAGGATTTATCATAACATGTTTTTTCGGAGGAGATACTCTCCCGAGTTTGAATCCCCCTGAGTCCCCTACTTTGATAGTCATTGGATTTCACCTTGAAACTCTATCCATTTTTGTGTGACCATGTTCCATAGACGACGACATGCTATAGGCTATGGTGATAATCTATGGCTTTGAGATGTTAATGGTCATGTCTCGATTTTGTTCGCCAAATGCTTTGAGGAATAACCCTTTCCCCTAATTGTGACCAGACAATAACATCCGCTTAGGCGGGCATCTCCAGAGATGTACCGCTCACATCTCGTCTAAAAGACTTGGCTCCATTCAGAGTTCTTTAAACTCTTGCTTAACTTGCAGTAACAGTATTTTATAGGTTATTAGGGAATAGATTCCAAATACGTGAGTATCAATCTAAAGATTAGTACACCTGACCCACCTTTACGATTTGTTATTACCCCATTGAATACACTTCAAGGTATCTCCTTTCAGTTGTATTGGGTTCTCGTCATAGATGAATCATGTTGGGCTACTAGTCCCATTCCCAACCTAGACCGAAGGACAACAGCATGCTCAAGTCCTTTAGTCAGAGGATCAGTTATATTTTCTTGAGTACCAATGAACTCAACAACAATGATCTTCTCAAACACCAAGCCCCTTATAGACTCGACTCTAACATAGATGTGTCTCTTGGTTTTAAAGTTAAACTTGGAACTACCAATCTTAGCAATAGTTGTCTGACTATCACAATGAATGGCAATCGCAGGAAGAGGCTCGCTTACAACAGGTAACACAGACATCAATCCATGTAACCATTCAGCCTCTGTTCCAGTGGCATCTAACTGTTCCAATGGCATCTAATGCACACAACTCGGCCTCAAAAGTAGACCGAGTAATTATAATCTATTTACAAGACTTCCAGGATACTGCTCCGCCTCCTAGAGTGAACACATATCCTATAACCCTATTAGAACCAAAATTCTTAGCTATCCAACTTGCATCATTGTACCCTTGAAGTACACCAGGAAATCTCTCATAATGCTGGGTTGAGGTACCCTTAAAATATCTAAGAACTATATCCAGAGCATTCTAATAAATCTTGTTTGGACAACTTGTATATCGAGTTAACTTAGACACAACATATAAGATATTTGGTCTAGTACAATTAGCAAGATACTGCAAACTCCCAATAATTTGAGAATACCTTAATTGAGACATAGGTACCCTTGACTTATTCTTGACTAAAGCAACTTTGGAATCATATGGAATGCTTGAAATTCTACAATTTGAATAACCATATTTTTCAAGAATAGATTTCTCTACATAATGAGACTGCGACATAGTTATTCCATCAACTAATTAAATCAGCTTGATACCAAAAATCACATTAGCAACGCTTATATCCTTCATTTCAAATTAGCTTTTCCAGAAATGTTGTCTCATTAATAATCTCGATATTAGTTCCAAATAGTAGAATATCATCAACATGTAGGCATAATTCAATACTATCTTTACCTTTAACTTTGATATAGATACACTTATAATTATCATTCACAATAAAACCAAAAGACAAAACTATTTTGTCAAACTTTTCATGCCACTGTATAAGCGATTGTTTTAACCCATAAAGAGATTTAACATGCTTACATACTTTCCTCTCATTACCGGAAGCTACAAATCCCTCAGGCTAATCCATGTAAACCTCTTCTTCAAGGTCACCATGAAGAAAAACTGTCTTCACATCCATCTGATGTATCAGAAAACTATGTACGAAAGCCAATGCAACAAGCACTCAAATAGTAGTCATTCTAGCAACTAGTGAGTAAGTATCGAAGTAATCAATACCCTGCTTTTGCCTAAACCCTTTGACTAACCTGGCCTTAAACTTATCAATTGACCCATCTGCTTTCAACTTCTTCCTAAAAATCCATTTGCATCCTATTGTAGTATACCCAAGAGGGAGATCAACCAATTCTCATGTCCCGTTAGAGACAATAGAACACATCTCCTTCTCAATAACACTTTTCCAATGTCTTGACTCCGTAGAGTTCATAGCCTGTTGGAAAGTCAAAGGTTCATCCTCAACATTGCAAGTGATAAAATTACTTTCAAAGTCCTTGACAACCTTAGAGCGCTTACTCCTTCTAGGTTCCTCTAAATTTTCAGACTTAGAGTTATTGGGAACTATCCCCACATTTGTCACCCATTCCACATGATCTGGAATGGAACTTGAAGTTTAAGTAAAATCAATTTTAGAAATACTTTGAAGTATGCCAGCCTTTGTAGGAAATAATTCCTTAGAGAAAGTTGCATCACGAAATTTTCACTAGTGTTCACCACAATGCCATCTATATTAGATTTTACTATTTAAAATCTTGTAGCATACGAGTTTTCCACATAACCAAGAAATATAACGTGAACAGTTTTCGAACCTAATTTCTTCCTCTTGTGCTTTGGGACTAGTACCTTTGTAAGGCACCCCCACACTCGAAGATATTTCAAATTATCAAATTAGGTTTCCTGCCTCTCCATATTTCATACGAAGTTTTATTAATATATTTCAGAGGGACTCTATTCAGAATATAACAAGTTGTATTCAAAGCCTCTCCCCACGTATACTTAGGAAGTCCAAAATTTACAAGCATACTATTAACCATATCTTTAAAAATTTTGTTTTTTTGTTCAGCTATCCCCTTAGACTAAGGTGTGTAACGAGGAGTTTCCTCATGAACAATACCAGTACTTTGACAAAATTTAGTAAAAGGATTCCATGTATACTCACCCCTTCTATCAAATCTTAATCGTTTAAGCTTCTTACCAGTTTGAGTTTCAGCTTCATTCTTGAATATAATGAAAATTTCAAGCGCTTCATCTTTATGTTTAATTAAATAAACATAACAGTATCTAGAGCAATCATCTATAAAGGTAATAAAGTATTTTTTCATGTCTTTAGTCAACACACCATTGAACTCACATATGTCAGCATGCACTAAATCTAATATCTCAGAATTTCTTTCAACATTATGAAAGGGTTTCTTTATTAGTTTAGCCATAACACATATTTGACACTTAGATTTCTTATCAATAACATGCTTTGGAATCAAATCTAAATTCATCATCACTTCAAGGGAACCATAATTTAGATGACTAAGACAGAGATGCCACAAATCAGATGATTCAACACAATTAATACTAGGATAAACATTATTGTTATCCAAAACAGAGTTCATAGGTTCACCTTTAATCAAAAACAAATTATCAGACAAGAAACCTTTGGCTATGAAAACACCGATATGTGTAATAACTATTTTATTACATTTAAAAGAAAGTTCGAAACCATATCTAACTAAGCTAGAACCCATTATAATATTCCTACGAATATCTGGAACATGCACCCTCATCAAATATAGAATATGCCTTGAAGTAAACTTCAAGTCTACGTTTCCTAATCCATGTACTTTGGCTGCACTCGTATTCCCTATTGTCGTTGATTGTCTGTGACTCTGTTGATAGGACACAAAAAGCGATTTATCAACACAAATGTGCACATTAGCTCCAATATCTATCAACCATTCAAGAGATTCATAAGTCACTTGCAAAACAAGCTTATAGGAAACATACCCGTTATCGGTTTCAAAAGCAAAAATTGCACAAATAACCACGTTTGTCACGGGCATAACAATTGAATTGGTTTCAAGACCTTGCACAATGTTTGCTTGGTCTACCAATTCAAGTTTATTTGCTTTCTTATTTGGGCATTCCTTACTTCAATGACCAACCAGCTCACAAGACCAACACAGTTTGTTTGTCTTTGATTTCTTAGCCTTGTTCTTGTTTTTGTTTGTTTTAACCCCGAAATTTTCTGATTCTGTTTTCTCTTTTTCCCTACTGTCACCACGTTTGTCTTAGGTCCACTACTTTCAATTGGCATCATATGTTCCTGTTTGTGCTTGTGTTGTTCCTGTACATCTGTGTCCAACATTAGGTTAGTCCAAGTGATCTCTCCCTTCTGCCTAGCAAAATCTTCCCAAGACTTGGGGAGCTTTTCAATCAGTCATAACCTGAAACTTCTCAAGAAGATCCATGTTGGCTTCCTTCAAAGTATGGACTAGCAGCTCAAACTTATACACCTGCTCAGTCATGGACTTAGTATCCACCAGTTTAAAATCCAAGAACTTAGATGTAGAATACTTTTTCAGACCTTGAGAGTCACTATTGTGTCTGATCCAGCTTTTCCCACAACAGCTTAGCAATATAGGCATTAGATGAAAAAACATCGAGCAGAGCATTTGCTAAGGCCACCAAAATTACAGCTCTAGTCACTCCATCCTTTTCAGCCCATAAATTACAAGCTGCCATATTGTTAGGTTTTGCTTGATTTATGACTGAAGGATCATGGTGTACCATTGTCCATAGACCCTTAACAGTTAACCACAGTTTCATCTTTTACTGCCAGCGAGAAAAACCAGAACTCCCATTGAACTTCTCTAGCATACCAGAAAGATCAGTAGGTTACTGAAAATCTATACGTAATCCAATCAAAACTAGTGATAGCAACAGTCCAATCATCTCCCACTTATTGATACCAACAGTGTTATATCACGTAAAAATACTTCTTCAAGATTATTGGAAATCTTAGAACCGCAGCAAACAATTATGCACTATTAATAAACATTAAACCAACACAATTAAGCAGATATATTTATATTGAGAACATGAAACATATATCCAAATAACAAATGAAATAGAATTGGGAAAAACAAGTATCTAAATCAATAAGAGAACTATAAAACATAAAAGAAAAGGACTTATCGGAACAAAGAAACAATTGAGTTGCCGATCCCTAGAAAAAGAACGACTGTTCTTGAAGAAGTATTCGCCCCACTTACATTGTGATGTGTTGTTGCGAGTCTCCTTCCAAGATAAAACAGTACAACATTGCTAAGCCGCAATCCAATATCAGTGTAATAGCGATTATCACCTCAGTTCGCTAGAAATCCAAAACAATATGTAACGGATTATGTGAAGACGAATTTTATCTCTTTTGCAACATACGAGAATGAAATTTTTTTTATCACATCTGCTTAAAAAAAAAACTCTCTAGTCTGCCTAAAAATAATACGTATTTATAAGTCATTACTTGGGCTAGACCTAATTAAAATTGAATTAGAAAACTTAATTTTATATGATAATAATACATAATTCCAATTCGAATCAGTTTGGATTTTCCAAATAAAATTTTCGATGATCAAATATCATTTGATAGACAAATTATCCCCTGATGAACAAATATCATTCGATTGGCAAATTATTCACCGATGAACAAATAGGCAAATTATCTATAGATGAACAAATATCATCTGATGGCCAAATTATCCCGATAACCAAATATCATTGGTGGATGATCACATCAGTGGATAGTTTCATCAGTGGATGATCACATCAGTGGATAATTTCATCATTGGAAATAGTGGATAAACATATTAGTGGATTAATTCCATTGTAACATATCAAATACGTCCAGTCTCAATGTTGAGGCATAGTCCACATACCCATTTATTGGAGGTCACTTCTCACCCATTTATCGGAAGTTATTTCTCACCTATTTATCTATGGATTCAATTAAGAAAATGACTTAGATTCAAGAACGATAATTAAAGTTCTCATAACAAGGATTAATTATCAAGTGTTGGTCGAAGAAAACATCATTAGGAATCCACTTTAATTAAACCCTAAATTTTCCAACGTTGTTTAACTTGCCACTATTTCCTACAAGACAAAGTTAGTAAAAATGCATTGTCTCCTTCAATCAAAATTCCAAGCAATGATAGTTCAAAAACAAATCTACTTAAACAAATTTATATAACGATTCAATCTACTCCCTCCAATTTTATGTCATATTGGACATTTGTATTTGTTTAGAAATAATTGTAATATTCAAAGAGAATCTAGAATGATAATTTTTTATATTACCCTCACATTTAATGCCACCAATTTAGTTTTCAATTTGTATAGCATTTATTATAGAAAAGGATAAATATTTGACACGTATTGTCCGGACGGAGGGAGTTTCACATTTCTTCAATTTAACGAAACGAATATACATATTTCAATTTTCAATAACCAACCTGTAAGTGAAAAGAGTGGGGAGAGGACACTGTTTAGTTGGGGATTCGAGATCCTCACGAGGACTAAAGCTCTTCAAACTGTCCAATCGAACCTCCACAAGGACAGCTCCACTGGACTTCGCCTTCTTCATCTGAACCAGCATCACCGAATCCGCCATTAACGGCGCACAAATCAAGGTCGGATTCCTCCTAATTCCTTCACTTTCCATTTTCACCACTGGAACAACCTGATAATTCAAATCACAAAAAAACTAATCCAGTTTTGTTTATGCAATGTTAATTTCTCTCTTTTAGTGAGGATATTTTTAATTAATTATTTGTATTATGATTGAATTAATTAATTAGATTTAATTAATAATTATTTTTATTATTATTTAATTGTATTACAATTATTTTATATTGAGTATTTAAAACTCGGTTGGCTGACAAACTCGCCCTCACACGACTCAATTTATGAACGACTCTTACAAATTAATTATAAATAAATAATTTCTCTAAAATCAACTATAAAGAAAAATTATTTTATAGTGATATTATTTTTTCAAGCTAATATCCAATATCAATATAGTCAATGAGTGTAAAAATTACAAAACATACACTCATTTTATTTACACACGATAAATACTTATGCAATTATGTAAAGTGTTATCCACTATTAGAAACTATTAAAAAATTTTAGACACCTCTAAAAAGTAAAAAGATAATTTTATAAACTTAGTTAACAATATATTAATTGTGGTTTTAAATCTTATGTTCATATTCTCTCCTTATTAGCTAATTTTATAAACTAGTATTATGCGACAAGCGTGTATATATGTGTGCAAATTTTTTTTATTTTTATCCACCTTTTTTTCATATAACGACTTTTTTTTCAGTTAAATATGCAACACAAATTCACCGACATCTTTTTGAGTATGACACAAGTCATGAGTATTTTTTTTTAAAATTTTCTCTTCTAAATATAATGCAAACTCAAAGGATAATTTTTATAAAACTCAAATCCTTAATATTATAAATAAATCATACTATATGGAAAACAAATTTGCAATGACTTGAGAAATTGGACAAAAAAGTAGAGAGATGAATTCATTATAATTTCATAAAAGCTATACATTATAAATCTTTTTAAAATCAACTTTGGACTAAAAAATTCTTGTTCCGACATAATTTTCATGTAAGAAAAGGAAAGGGAAAAAAATAAATAAATATTGCACATTAAAAAAAAGGTCACCTTAATCGATCTACACACTCGACATTATAGTACCGATTATAATATTTGTTCAAAAAAAGGAAAAAAGTACCGTTAGTGACAACTCCGCTGTTTGGTAACGGCGATACTTTTATCCTACAAGCATTTTTCGACGGTGTGTTTGATTTTTCAATTTCAGCTCATCTTCCCGCTCACTCGCTCTATTTTCTGATTTTCTCTCTCCATTTTCACAACAAGCACAGGCGTAGAGATATCTTCTCTCTCAATTCAATCGTCTCACCTGCAGCCTCAATCCTACTTCCGGCACGGAGTCCATTTCCGAATCTCCGAGATCTACTATTTTCCATTTCTTCTTTCACTACAGTTGACATTCGTCTGAAAACCCTAGATTATGAATAATTACCACATTTATGCAGCAATCGGCCATGGAAAGTACTCGGTAACACTTCATTTCTACTTCTTTCTGTATATTTGAGCTTATTCAAGACAGTTTGGTGTAGATGTTTGATGTATGTGTATATATTTTTATTCGTAGACTGTGTACAAGGGAAGAAAGAAGAAGAGCATCGAGTATTTTGCTATTAAGAGCGTAGATAAATCGCATAAGAACAAGATTCTTCAAGAAGTAAGCTTCAGTCTTTTGATTTACTTTACAGTGTATCTTGAAGTTGAAGTGTTTTTTTAGCTTTATTGTTATGGATCAGGGAAATTGAATCATTCTGTTGATTTCAGTTGAGTTGAGTTCGACTTGCTTATAGTTTTTAACAGGTTAATTTGGCTTGCTAAAGTTGCATTTGATGCAGCATTGAACTTGTTAAGGTTGTTAGTTGGATTTTGTATTCTTTTTGGTCATAAATAAGATTTTTATGATGCAGTTGCTATCTTGGTGGTCTTTATATTCTGGATTCATTTAACTGTGAAGTCCATCTAAACATTCCGTTTGTGAACAAAAATTCCTATATGGTATATGTATTTTATGAGTTTGCCTGCGCGGATCTTAACAATCTTTGCAGGGTTGTGTCATTGTTTTCTATGGTACATAACTTCCTAATTTGTATAATATGAACTCATTCGGATATGCATATCAACATTTTCTAGCAATTTTTACAAATATTTCAAACTTCATGCGGGACAATTAGTAAGGTATGAAATGGAATCAACTCCACATATACCTGAAAAGTAATTTGTTTGGCAGCAAGTGATTATGCATTATTATAAAGAAGTTTATACATGGATAGCCGATGGGAAATGGGTTCTGCTCTTCTAAAATCATTTATTGCATTTGCCTATTGCAATAATGCCACTTGTTCTTCAGCTAAATTTCATATTTTTGACCTTACATGCAGGTTAAAATTCTTCATTCTCTAGATCATCCAAATGTACTTAAATTCAATGCCTGGTAAGTCTTTCTGTCATATGGAGACATAATATCTGTTTATCTTTAAGAAAACAATAAAGCTTGCACTTGAAAGAAAGCTGTCAATTTGACTGGTAACTGTCGTTCGAAATTTACATCTGAGTGAGATGAAGAATTCTTTTTGTTCATTTTCTCCTCATAACTTGCGCACCAGGTATGAAACTACTGCTCACTTGTGGCTGGTTTTGGAATATTGTGTTGGCGGTGATCTCATGACCTTATTGAAACAGGTAACTACATCAATACGTGTATATTCTTATACCATTATGTTTCCAAAATTGACTTCACTCTTGGACATTACTGTGTTGGTGCTCCTGCAAGTAGTTGGCTGTGCATGACAGGGAATTACCATCCTGGTGTTCTAATAACACCCAAAAAAGATGTGCCCTGTATTGGCGCGTCATTCTTCAAAAAGGTCACATGTTACAATCAAATACCAGACTATTAATGTTCAGGTGTTCAACTCGTGCATCTGTTTACAAAAGGAAAAGGAGTTCTAAACATTCTATTAGATTCATTGTATCATCGTGCAAATTGTGGTGCACGGTAGTGTTGGTGGATGAATTTATTCTTTGTATGTTATAGACTTGTTATACGTATTACTCTCTGAATTAATAATTACTGCTTCAGTTCCAAAAAGGCAGCCACTTTATAATTCATGTTTAAACTTCCAATTTTGAAATTAATGATCAAATACATATGGAGACATTATTAAAACTATAAAGATTAGAAGTAGTAAATTCTATTTAGTTTTGTATGGTTATAGTTGCTTTACCTGCAGTTGAAAAAATGGTATAACTTATTTCTGAAATCAGTAAAGTGGACTATAGAAGTTAAATGTGTTATTTCTGCATGTATATTTGGGATAAATAAGTTTTCTTATTCTTTGCGTACTAAATTTTCTTAAGTCATTCCGAGATAAGTACATAGCACTTTGCTAAGCTTGGTTTAATGTTACAGAGACATCCTTGACACTGATGCCAAAGAGCTTCAGTAAATGAAAGGTTAACCATGTAGAGCAGAGCATACCTACTGAAGAAAAGGAATTAGAAAAACAAGAAAGAAAATGTCAGAATGTTGGTAAATATTCCAGAAGCATTTAATCATGAGTTGATTTTTTGAAATTTCGAACAAAGGTGCAATATAAATACTTGCTTTAGCATAGTCTGTTTCAGAATTTCCCTAAATCCAGTCAAATGAAGTATTATTATGCTTCTCATGTATAAAGGTTTTTGTAACTCATATCTTTTAATATATAGCATTTCAGTCGTCTCGGTTTAAAGTTCTATCAAAACTTGGCATACTCTTCATCTCGATGTTTTAGATTTATTTGCAATGACCTACGGCTTAGACACCCTTGCGCTGATGCTAAAAAGGTCAGCATCGGTAAATGAGAATGTAAATCAAGATTCAAGGATAATCGCATCTAGAGGAAGATGCCCCCAGAAGAAAAGATTAGGAAAAAGGGAGAAGAAAAGAAAAGAATGACAATGTTTTTAAATATTCAAGAAGCATTTAATCATGAATCAATTTTCTGAATTAGTTCAAGGTTCAATGTAAGGACGACGTTTTTGCTTTCTGTCATCAGATCACCCCTCATTCAAGTCAATGTTTAACTGGATCTGAACTTTTGTCATGTGATAGAGCAGATCATCATGTATCAAATCTGTAATCAATCAATATTTCAGAAAATTGTTGAGACAGTTTCATGAACTAGTCAGAACCAGTTATCGTATGATGGATATCATTTGCTGTTGTGTTAGTCTATTTTTGCTTTGAATCTTATTTGACATGTTCATGGTTATAATGGTGACAACTGAACTGTAGGATTCCAAGCTTCCAGAAGACTCCATACATGATCTTGCTCGTGATCTTCTTAAAGCTTTGCAGTAAGAAACACTTATTAGCCTTCATTTTCATCTGTACTAGTGACACCTTGTAAGAATATTAGATTTTAATATTGTGCACATTATAATCAGGTATTTACATTCAAAGGGAATTATATACTGTGACTTAAAGCCATCAAATATCCTACTAGATGAAAATGGGCGTACAAAGGTTTCCCCAGCTGCTTCCTTTCATTGCTATCATTTCATTATACTCAAAGAATGACCCTTTAGTTTATGTCTTGCAGCTCTGTGATTTTGGCTTATCGAGAAGGTTGAGTGATATATCCAAAACACCTTCTTCCCTGGTGAGTTTTCACTCAAATTACTAACACCATATTGAGCTAGTCATAATCAACATTAAATAGTTTGATCTGGCTTTTCTCTTCTTTGTTTATTTTTATTGTTCTTTACTGGCCTATTCATTTGCTCAGTTGCCACAAGCAAAACGTGGAACTCCCTGTTACATGGCTCCTGAGTTGTTTCAAGATGGAGGAGTCCATTCATATGCTTCTGATTTCTGGGCCCTTGGTTGTGTGCTCTACGAGTGCTACACAGGAAAACCTCCATTTGTCGCAAAAGAATTCACAAAGCTAGTGAAATCAATTCTCTCAGATCCAACTCCATCCCTTCCTGGTGCCCCAAGCCGTCCTTTTGTTAATCTGATAAGTTCTCTCCTGATAAAAGATCCTGCTGAAAGAATACAATGGAGTGAGATATGTGGACATGCCTTTTGGAGGAAAAAGTTCATTCCATCACCCTTACCTCCTCAGCCTGCTTTCGCGAATATGCTAGAGCTTTTTACTAAACCATATCTTTCAGAACGGAACAGTGATAAGCCTCTCCAAAATAAAACCCCACCCAGAAATCGTGAAAAAGATTCAAAAGTTTTTTACAGACAGGATGAGAACTCTACTGTGGGATTAAGAGGTCACGATAACACCCCAGGTAAGGGTGTATCTGGTGGGCGAAAAACGCAAACAAAGACTTCAGCCAGGGTGGGTGAAGAGAAGCAAAAGGATCCTTCAAGTAATACTAGGGGTGTCAATCTTCTGAGGCTCTCAAGAATAGCAAAAACAAATTTGCAAAGGGAAAACGAAAAGGAGAATTACAGAAGGCCATTGCCTAATGGCTCTGAGAATGATGCTGAAGTCAAAATTGAGAACACAGACATGGAGCTTGATTTTGATGAGAAGGAGGATGAAACACCTGATGAACCTGATGGGGCTGACAACCCAGCTTGTCATCATGAAGAAGACATTCCAGCTACAAATCAAGGGGAGGGGCCCCAGGAGGAGGATACAGATAGGAAGATAAACAACCCTAATACATCGAATTCTGTAAACACACCTCAGTTCGATGACTCAAGGATACTTGACCAAGAATCATCATCAGAAAATATTGAAGTGCCTTCTCTTCCACCTTGTGTCAGTCCTCAACTCAGGACTCAAAAAATTAAGGAAGGTTCGGGTTGTGTGCCTGACGCTGATACTTCACGATCATTGCCTAATTTATCGCAGGTGCTTTGGCATCCATCTGATCTTTCAGTCCGACCTGTGATGCCTAGCAGAAAGGCTGATAAAGGATCCGAGACAACTCTGTCTCTTCCTTTCAACACATTGCCGGCATCTGATTTTGTGAAATTGTCCAAAGAGCAGTTGGACACATTCAGCAATAAGGTGATAACTATCATCAGTGGCAGCACTGTTGTTGGTGAGAAACAAAACGTGATAAGATATCTTGAGATGCTAAGTAGTAATGCTGATGTTGCCAATATCTTGACTAATGGACCAGTAATGCTGGTTATTGTCAAAATGCTTCGACAATCTAAGGTTTCAGCTCTGCGTGTGCAACTTGCTTCACTCATAGGCTTGTTGATAAGACATTCAACTTTTATTGACGATGATTTGTCAAATTCTGGAATACTAGGTTCATTGACTGATGGCCTAAGAGATCGTCAAGAGAAAGTGCGGAGGTTCTCTATGGCTGCTTTGGGTGAGTTGCTCTTTTATATCTCTACTCAGAATGAGCATTCTAAGGACAGTAACCCTCCCGAATCTCCATCTAAGGACAGCAGGAACTCATCTGGCTGGCAGGTAGATTTCTTACAACATTGCCGCAAACTTATCTCTGGATACTGGAGCACTTAAAAACTAATATGTTCAATTTAATTTGATTTCTTTCCCATTTGATAAATTACTTTGAGCGTATCATAGTGATTTGTCATTCATTTAGAATTTCAGTTTAATATTATGTACTCTGGATGAAGTCCTGAAGTTACTGTATTTGGTAATTATTTGTCATCGCATTTTTTCCTTCCACATTCAGCTTCCTTCAAATATATTTGGTTTTTTGGCCAGGTGTCAAGTCCATTGATTTCGTTGGTCACATCACTCTTGCGGAAGGGAGAGGATGATATAACACAACTTTATGCATTGAGGACAATTGAAAATATCTCTAGTCAAGGAGGGTACTGGGCGGCACGTTTTACCAGCCAGGATGTGATTAACAACCTTTGCTACATATATAAGGCTCCAGGAAAACAGGAGAGCATAAGGCTCACAGCAAGCTCTTGTCTGGTACGTCTAGTGCGCTTCAGCCCGCTTAGCATTCAACAGGTCATAGAGAAACTTTCATTCAAGGATATTGCATCAGCGCTTGTTAAGGGTAGTCCACGGGAACAGCAAATTTGCTTAAATCTGCTGAACATGGCTCTGCTTGGCAGTCATATGTTTACAAACATTGGACGTTACCTTCTTCCCATGGTAGAAGACAAGAATCTCGTCCCAAATCTCATGTCCCTTATGGAGCAGGGAAGTGAAGTCTTGAAAGGTAAGGTACTTGTTTTTGTGGCGTTACTTTGTAAGAATGCAAGGAGGTGGTTGCCACACTTCTTTTGCAATGGAAAATTCCTCTCGACCGTGGACAGACTAGTCAAGGAAAAAGACAACTACGTCCAGCAGTGTTTAGGTGCATTTTTTAACGCCATAGCATCAGTTATTCCTGGTTTACTGGATACTATAATTGGAGATATTCAGCTATTGATGGGAGGGAGACGACATGGGCATACTGCTACTCCAACTAATAGAGCTACTCCAAAGAGCAATATACACTTGTTTCCTGTTGTTGTTCATCTTATTACTAGTAGCTCTTCTTTTAAGCGCAAGGTGGTCAGCCATCAGGTCCTGCAACAATTGTCAAATCTAATCAAATTGGCAGAATCATCATTTCAGGTATATTAAAAGTGTTTTTAGTTTATTCTAATTATCATGTGAAGATGTTTTAAAACGGCATTGTTGGTGCTCCTAGAGTTTCACATCAAGGAATATGAAACAAGGAACAAATTAAAGCAAAATCTAGACATGTAGAAGTAATATCGATATAGATTGATCTATAGGAATTCAAGCTCTATATCTATATCAATCATCAAGAGCCTCACGTTTCTTACTCTAGTGGAGATCGGAGTCATCCTACTTTTCTTAATACCATGATTAATTCTAAACATGCAAATCTGTATCATTTCCAGGGCAGAGACGAGTTTCAAGTAAACCTGCTACGCATTGTTGAGTCCATCACTGAGGAGCCGTCTGTAATACTTGAAGTCCCCAACATTTTTATCTGCAACATTCTTCCCAGTTTATCTGTAACTTACAGGGGTCAGAAAGATGGTGATGCCAGATTTTTATGCCTAAAGATTTGGTTTGACGTGATAGATGTTTTTCTGTGTGAATCATCAGAAGACAAGCAAAGTCTAGATGATCTGAAAACCATATGTAGCAATTACTTCATCCCTCTTTACCCGAGCTTGAAGGAGGATGAAGATCCCATCCCCATATATGCAGAGAAACTCTTTGAGAGGCTCGTTCAGTTTAAGCTTCTTCATGTATGAGAGATCTTTCGTATTTTTGTACTTCTTTTCCCCCTTGTAAATTACATATTGTTGTATTACATTTCTTTTCTATTTTTTAATGGACAAAAATCCCTCCTGCAGGAGGGTAGATAACGTCTGTACTTATGTTTCCAGATACTCCTACAGGAGGGTACATTTCTTTTCTTGTCTCGGTTTAAATGAGAGAAACGAGAATATACTTAAAATTCTATTAAGAAATTCAAATGATTTTTTTTTATCTTGGCATTGATTTTCTTATCTAAAATATAAAATTTTCATGGTCACATCGCCAGTCTCCCAGTGAAGTAACAGATTTGTTAGTTTTAACCAATACGTTATATTCAATAAGTTCAGTTTTCCTGCAAATCTACCATATTTGGTAAAATCTCTTAATTAAGGTACATCGTTTTCAATATAGAATTGAATGCTAAAAAAACTCTTAAACTCTTTAGTTGTTTTCAAAAAAACTTTCAAAACTTTATAAATGACAATTATTCCATCAAATTTATATTTTTGTTATTAAATTAACCAACACCAGAGTTAGCTTTGACCATGGTTAACAAATTATGATGTGTTTTCCCAATTATCATGATGACTTAGTTATTTTTTTCTTTTTTACTAATGCATAAATCATCCTAGGATATTAGAAAGAAAGGAATACTTTGGTGATATTATTATTAGTACCTGGTTCAATAGATAATTTATTTGTTGTTGCACAGCTCCTTTGCCCTTTTTGCTTGTGGTTGCCTAATTTTGGTAACATGATATAAGATCAGTGATGTCAAGGTGGGTCACGTAATTATTTTGTGATATTAAGTTTTTTTTTTAATACTTATCTAATATCATTGGATTTGTATATTGACAAAAAAAAAACAATAAATCAACATAACAGTTGGAATGACACATCAGAATTCATTAACAATAGTCAAGTTTTAACTTTGGTGTTGGTTAATTTGATTATAAAAATATAAGTTTGATGGTATAATTGACATTTATATAGTTCAAGGTTTTTTTTTTTTTTGAAAATAACTAAAGAGTTTAAAAGTTTTTTTAGCATTTAAGTTTTTTTGTTTTCCTGAATTTATTAGTTGATTTCCATATGTCTAATTAGGGTTTCCCGTAAATAGTGATTTAGTCTCTCTCCGTCTTTGTGCAATCTGAAACGTGAAATGGGGAAATATGAAGGTAGCAATATCATTCACTTCAGTGCCGTGACTTGTGGAGAGGGCTTAAGCTCTCAATAATAGTGAGAGCATTTTAATTTTTACCAATTTGCCAGTTTGCCCCACACTTTAGTGGGGACTTTTTAGTCTTATTATTAGAGATTCAGAGTTTCGGACCATTATTTTACTGTGTACTAGACCATAACTAGATTTACTTGTTGCACTGAAAGATTAGGAAAAGAGTGATTAGGTCTGCTTGTCACAATCCACCTGCATTGTTGAGTGAATCCTCTGACAACAAACATGTATAAATAATTTCCTTACAGAAGAACTACTCCACCAACCAAACTTTGTCTCTTCTCCAACATGCCAACTATTGCATCTCCCATACCATCCATCTGACCCTTTACACCACCATTCAAAATAAAAAAAGAAATATTTTAAAAAGATACCCTCAATCACTACTTGCTCTACAAATCCCACACATTGCACATTTATATCACTCCCCAATAGGTATCCTCCTCCAACTTCAACTCAACATCATTTGTATATACATGATACATGGCTTCTTTTCTTGGATTTCTCTTGGCATTGGCACTGAATATTACAGCTATCATGGCCTCAACTTCAGTATCTCAATCTTCTTATCAGCTAAAACTAGAGACAATAGAAGCAGCACCAGCATTATTACCTACTGCTCCTCTCAATCCATCTACTGAATTCTCACCAGATATTTCACCACTTCTGCCTTCTTCTGGTGGTGTGGTTCCTTCAACTGGCTATTCCATCCCCACTATCCCTTCAACCCCGAGCCAGAACCCGCACGAAACGGCCGCTTTTGGCCCGGATTCTGCTTTTTCCCCATTGGCACAATTACCAGAATCATCGGCAATGTCCATCAACTCCTTCAACTTAGCAGTACTTGTGAGCTTGTTGTGTTGGTCAGTACAACTTTTTGCAGCTTGAGGCATTAGTTACTTGGCTGGGTAATTCAGTTTTGTATGATATAGCTATTTATCTTTCTATATTTTTATATTTCCACTTTTTGTAGAGCATATCTTAGTGCATTGATATGCATAATAGTAGTTTAGTTTGCTACTATCCTACTCCAATGAATGAAACAGATCATCTTTTCTTTTCATTTTCTTGACATTTTTTTCTTAAAACTTCAAATAGTATAATACTGTAATTCTGCATACTTTGCCGGATATTAAATTGATAAGAACAGATACTACATTTGATCTTAGCCAAAAGGCCTAGAAATGTATTTATTGTGCATATTTTGCAATTGAACTGTAGGCAGGCTGAATGGGTTCTTTCTACGTGTACTTGCTACAAATGCAAAATACCTTATTTCTCCATTTCCTTTCTTAGTGCTAAGGATTGGAAAAGGAGACAAAATAGGCCCATCTTCTTTTTCCCTTTTTCTCAATCTCTAAAAAGAAAAGAGTCCCTGCCCCCTCCTCAAACCAGAAATAACAAAAGATAAAAACTAAAATTTGCAGTCTAAAAGAAGCATATCTATGTAACTTGTTATGTTTTTTGTTAAATTATTTGGAGGTGGGTCTGAAGTAAGTTCCAGTTGCACATGGGAGGATAATATTTCTACTTAAGAAATTAACTTGGGCTGTCAAATGTACAAGTGATGCCACAATGGAGTTGTCAATATTAGGTGTCTTCTATTATTATTATATTAAAAATGATTCAGTCACATGTTGCTCAACATAATTATACCTCTTTTATACTCCCTCCATCTCATATATAATTTCCACATCATAAAGCCAATACTTTCAAAATAGTATCCTAGTTTTAAGTAAATAATGATCTCACTGATTCTTTCAAGTTATAAATGATTCAAAGGCATGAGCTTAAAAAGTATTGATTTAGCCAAAATTTCAAGCTCCTCGTTTTTCATGATTGGGGGTGCAAAAATTTTTCATTACCATTATCATCATTATACAATTTACACTTTAGATTAGGATTAGTTATTTTACAAACATCTTAAAAGTTAAATATGAACTCTCAATTTTCCTTCCTAAGATACAAAATCATTTTTTATATTTTTTATTTTATTCATGTAGTCAGGTAACATCGAGGAGAATCTAACTTAGTTTATTGAATATATGACATCTGTTCAATACGGGAACAAAATATAGAAAATTAGATTAACTAACCCTAACCAGCAGAAACCCACTTTTACATGTGATCTACAATTTACAAAAGCTGACATAAACTTTAATTGTGCATATTAAACTATAATTTGTTGTTAGCTTTTTCATCCCTGCAAAAATGTAACCCAGAAAGCCACATAAAAAGGAACAAAAAAAAGATGTCCAAATGAAGCAAAAGAATTAAAAGATACTAGTACACTGTACATATAATGCACTATAAAAAAGTGTGTATTATTTCTTGTGCTATATAAAAAAGGTGTTTAGATTGATTAGCATTACTTACTATTTTAAAGAATAATAGACTTTGTAGTGATTTTTGGTTTTTGTGTTGTCTCAAAATTCTGTTTGTTTTCTCTCTCTTTTCCTCATTCACAATGTACATAGGTGTGGCATTATAAAATGGAAAATTCAGTGCATCAAAATCAATATCACAGTGTTTGAGAGTTATTAATCGGATGAAAAGAAAAGGGAAGAATGAAATAAGAGAGAATGGAAATATTTGTATTTCCCTTTGTTTGGAAGTTTTTGAAGAGAAAAATAACTTGTTAGGATATGGATGGAATAAAAAAGATTTTATTATTAAATTTAAAGGGTATAATTGGTATTATACTTTTATTTTTAAAGTCTTAACTTTGTTTCTCTCCATTTCTTTCCAATTTTAGAGAAAAAAATTTGAAAAAAAAATTTAAACTTTTTTTCTTCTAAAAAAAACTCCGAAACACTTATTTCTTTCCTATTTCTCTCTCATTAACTAAAACTCCCAAAGAGGCTGTTAATGTGTTTGTGAGTTCGCATGTAGAAGAAAAAAAGTGTGATGTCACTACTTAAAAATAAAAAGTAAAATAAAATTGGGTGTTGCAAATCTTCTTCCATTCCAGAGGAGAGGAGTCCAGAGCCATGTGATATGATAAATTTCTGCATAAAAACACCATTTGAATTTTGAAAGATGCACACGGCCCTTCTGCCATTTTTGCGATTAGCTGATTCATATATATACGCCTTAAACAAGTTTTTTTTTTTCAAATAATAAAAATCTCATTCATTTTTTTTTCCTTTTCTTTTTACTCTTATTACGCGTGAAAAGGACAATTCCATAACTGACTGAGTTGTTGGCTATTATGTAAGAGCCTTATAAAAACCAAATCAAATATAACTCCTTTTCCAAGAGGTGCTTTCATTTCACACAAAAATAAATTTGTAAAATACTGAAATCTTATACTTCAAAATTGAAGTTCAATTTTTTTATATTTAGTAATTTCGAAGTGAAATATTATTTAAATCTAAACTTCTATATTTTCATTTTTTTATAACATAAAATTATAAGATTTGCAAATAATATTGCATTAAAAGAGAAATTTATGTCAGACAAATGTATCCCCGGTATTCGCCCTCCCCATCTTTAGCCATTCCGGTTTTCAACTATGCATTCAAACATCAACAACAATGCCTGCATTCCTATAATTTTTCTCATATAACATTACTGTCATTGTCAGATAAAACTGAACTAGAAGTTTGACAAAAGGTAGCACAACAAAACAGCAGACAGAAAGAGCATATTTCTCACTCACACTTCATCACACAACTACTACTTTTGCTACTACATGAGATTTGAGGAGCATGCATATAGATGAAGGGTAATGAAGATCTTGATAAACCATCCAAAGAAAAATAAGCTTTCCTTTATAAAACTATTTTTTGCATATATTCTCCTCAAATTATTTTAAGCACTGCCCTTTTTCTCGACAAGCATCTCAATCAGATCCGCGGCATCTTGAACGGTGGCAATGCTCTGGGCGCTTTCTTCTTCAACACTGATTCCGAATGACTCCTCTAGTCCCATCACAATCTCAACCTGCAAAGAAAGCAGATTTGTAGATTTACCATCAGTTATGGGTTCAGTCAATATCAGAGTCCATCTTAAGTAAGCTTAACTATGACACTGATCGTTAATAGGAGAAACATGTTAGTTACCGTATCGAGAGAATCAGCCCCGAGTGATGCAAACTTTGACTCTCCCGTGACTGCAGATTCAGCAGGTAGAGCCAATTGTTTCCTCACAATCTCGCAAACCTTGTCCACTGTCTCTGGTTTGGCCTGCTCAAAGACTCGAGTTATACGTGATTTCTCTAAAAACTATTCACAATACATTTTGCAGGATAAGCAAATCTATATGCTGCGTGGATACCAGCTAGGCCTAGTGAGGAATGATAGATACAGGTCAAGGCATATTAGCATGTTACATAAAAAATAATGTGGGCAATTGGCCTCCATGAGTTGTAAGAAAAAGACAATTATATCAGTAATATATATCCAGAGCTTTACCCCAAAAAATATAAATAATAGATGCAATGTGGGTATTTGACCCCCTAATTAAAGGAATAAGTCATTCTCCCATTCATTCCATACAAAGAGTTATATTTGAGTTTTTTACAAGTTTGTATTTTATGTATGAGGATTATAAAATCCTAAAATATAAGACATGTAGTGGTCCAAAGAGAGAACTGTTGTAATTTTCGGAACCATTCATGACTATCATAGCAAAAACTATTAAAAACATTTATTATAGCCTCTGTGTAAATAACGAGTTGTAAAGCAGCTAAAATTTATTTAAAGTAAAAAACAAGAAAGCTTTTAATTCAATTGTAATCCCTACGTTCCAAAATTAGATATACAATATTCTTTTTTTCGTTGTTCCAAAATTAAATATACATTTTTATGTTTGGACTATAAAAAATAATAGAGTAGTCATGCAATATTAACCTTGCAGGAATCAAAACCAACCAAATGTAAATCAACTTTATATTTTAGGACTTTGCAAATTTATATTTTAGGATTTTGCCAATGTATTAGGATAAAACTCTTAATGTAAACTTCTAAAAGTTTCACCCCTAATAAAATAATTAAATTCATGTTAGAACCCAAATCATCAAGGATCACAAGGCATACAACCTCTTGAATGCGTTACAAAGTACACAACAAAATTCAAAAGCCCATCCCGCTCCACCACCCAAAAAGACAAATAAACCCTATTTGTTTCAGCTTAAAATTATGAGATTTTAGATTCTAGTAGTATAAATTATATTGTCAGAATTTATAATCTCATAATTTTAAACTGAAGTATAAATTAGAATCTATAATCTCATAATTTTAAACTGAAACAAACAGGTACATAGATGTAAAATTTCAAAAACTAACATAAAATATAACACGACACAATCAAGGTTCAATGTGCAATTTGTGAGAACCAGTCAAAGATCATAGGCATTAAACCGAGACAAAACACTCAAGTTTTTTAAAAAACATACTGCGCATGACACTCGGAAGCGAAGTGGTGCAGACTTGAACTTAAGTGAGCCAAAGGATTTCCCCTTGATAGAGAGGCAAGCTGAACTGCGAGCAATTCCCTGCAGAATTCAAAACCAAAAAATGAGTGAAATCATATGGCACTAGAATTCAAAATGAGAAACAACAATACATTTTGGTCTGAACTACTCTTTGAACACATTTCCAAAAACTTCTTATCATTCTCCTGTACCTATACTTTTATTGTTAACAATTAAAAGAAGAGAAAGGAAATCTGTTCTAGGAGAGTTAGCATATAATTTTTATCTTTAAAATAAAAGATAAAAAACTTCAGAGGATTGAAATCCCATAGAAAAAAATTAGGTGAAAGAAAATTAGCTGTATAAGCAATTCCTTATAACCAAGAATTATTCCTTAGATGAAAATTATCAGAGTCATATGAAAGAAACCATCTTTTTACATATATCAATAGCATTTCATTCAATTATCAGTTGTATTAACAAAAATCACATAAATTGTAGCATTTGCTTAGACTATCAGCAGTGATCACAAGATCATGAATAGTAATAAGAAAACAAACAAAACCCATCTTATAAAACCTCAATAAGAATATCAAAATCCCACCTTTACCAAAAAAATCAAAATCGGTTAAACTAAAAACTTAACCCTCAATGCCGAGATTAACTGAAACCAACTCAAAACATCAACTAATACATACACAACTACAATCAAAGAGATGGGTAAACCGAAGATCATTAAAAACGAATTGGGGGGGTCTAGAAAATAAAGAATTGTTACCTGGTTTTGCTTGAGGGAGGAGGTGAAGGAAAGGGAAGGAGCTGACATGGAAGCCATTGATGGGTTTTGAATTAGAGATCTGAGAAACTAGTAATTGGAGAAGAAGGGGACGGAGAACACAAGGAGTGAGAGCAAGAGCTATCAAATGAAATGAAATATAGGTAGAAACAAAGAATGGGAGTGTTGATTTTATAGAATTTTCCGTGTAAAATTTTGATTGTGTTCATCGTTTATATCGAGGACTGTGTTTGGCTGCCAGAATAGGGAGACACGGAAAATATACACAAAATCAGCAACAAAAACAAGAAAACAAAACCTTTGTGTGTAATTATAAATTTTCATTAAATTATTCTCAACTTATGCGATATGAGTCGTGTGACTAATTTATACTCTGTACTAGCCTGGGGCACACACAAAATTAGGGTGTAAATAATTATTTTTTATTTTAAATTTTAAGAATATCAAAAAGTTAAATGGTTGAAAAGAAATTAAAGATAAAATGATAATTAATGTATGTGTTAAAATTTTTATTTTTTTAATAAACTAATTTTTTTGTTTATAAATCAAGAAAAAGTGGAGAAGTTATTTAAATTGTAGATTTGTAGATGATTTTTTTATTTTTTTCATTGATGACCCAAAATATACATGTGAGTTACTTTGAGGGTCACGCCTTTAAGTTTAAATTTTAGAGCGATCCATCCCTAAGTTCAAAATTTTCTTAGCAGTGCCTATATTTTTCAAGTCTTCTATGTAAATATTTTACTTTTTTGTAAGTTTATTTATAAGTTACTATTTTTTTTATTATGTTTTTAATGTATTTAATTTGTAAGTTACAATCTATAAGTTATCATTTGTAAGTTATTATTTATAAGTTATTATATCTATAAAAATACATTTGTAAATAATAAACTTTTAGAAAATTTAAACATTACGGGAGATCAGTCCGAAATTATCTCCATCTTTCTTTAATATATAGAGATACGTATTACAACTAAAATATCTTTTTATGTAAGGAGTTAAATTAAATCAACTCATATATATATATATATATATATGGATATATATATATATATATATATATATATATATATATATATATATATATATATATATATATATATGGGGTCGATCCATAGCTAGTGTTAGCCGTGGATTCTTTCGTAGTTAATACATTTATAACCGTCGATCGGATAATCCAACGTTGGAGATCAAACTTTAAAAAAAAAAATCTCTTCCACCAGTGAGACTAACGGAAGGCAAAAAAAAAAAAAAAAAAAAAAATTCTCCTTCTGCTGGTAACACTGGTGAAAAAGGCCAAATTTTTTTTCCCTTACTTCGTGATATGCTATATATTTTCAAACAAATTTTTTACATGCATATAGTCTATGAGCTAATGAGTAATCAGCAAAAAATGAGTAATCAGCATATGTACTATTCAGAAAAAAAAATTATAGAAAATTTGTTTGAAAATATATAGTATATCACAAAGGAAGAAACAAAAAAAAAAAAATTTTGGCCCTTTCTGCCAGTGAGACTGGTGGAAGGGCCAAATTTTTTTTTCCCCTTCTGCCAATGAGACTGACTTTTTAAAGTTTGATCTCCAACGTTAGATTATCCGATCAACGGTTATAAATGTGTTACCTACAAAAAACTTCACAGCTAATGTTAGCTATGGATCGACACCCTATATATATATATAATATTGTAAAATTTTAGGATAATAAAATTGAAAAACCAGGACATGCCAAAAAAAAAGAAGAAAAAGTGTTTGTTTGGTTCATATAAGAATTGACTTCCCATAAGTTGTATTTTTTTTTCTATCTAATTTCTTTAAAAAATTCTTAGGAAGTGTCATTATTACGTTTAGTTGATATGGATAAATTTACATTTCCTGAGAATTGATTTTCTACATTATGTTTGGTTCAACTATATACTTCCTATATAATATGCTTCAATTTATTATTATGCCCTTCACAATTACTAATTTTGTGGAATAGTTTTGTTATTTTTAAAATTAATAATATATGAAGTGTGACTTATAAAGGGGGATAATTAAATTCTCACGTTGTGTGAAAACTTTTATTTTCTAAGAAAGTTTTAATTCCCTTATTTTCTTAAAATACCAACCAAATAAGTTTTAAATTATCACTTTATAAAAAATTGAAATTGTTAGGTAAGTCGATGTTACCAAAGAAGTACGAAGAAGAAGAAGAACTTACGGTTCAAGACAAAAACATTCCAAAAAACTTGCAGAAAACTGAAGAGCGCAACTTTTTTTACAATCTAGGGGCCATTAGATATACATGATCACGAGGTTTACGTGGTCAAGCGGATGAATTGTTGTGTTAATTATAAATAAATGTAAAATATTCAAACAACATGAAGTTTCATTTCATTATATTTTTCCTGTTAAAATTTTATTAAATTTGTATGAGAATCTTCATCGCACCACTGGTTTACCATTAAAATCTTTTTTTCATTCTATGATTTGTTTTAATTTGACGTTAAATTTGTCCGTTTATTCTTTACAAACTAATCGTACATTTTTTAAATAGAATGTATACATCTCGTTGATCACATTACTTTTGAACTTATCAAAATAAGTTATACTTAATTCTTCCCTTTTTCTTTTTACAAATAGAGAGAATTAAACAAATATGCTAATAATCCTTCATCAATTTAAAATAGGAGATTATCACAAATTTTCAAAAGTTAATTTTAGTTTTTATTATAAATTCACAAGTGACTTAGATTTTGACGCTTTTTCTAATGGGTTTATAATTTAAGGTCAAGATTTTGTATAATGCCTCTCAGAAGTTCATCATTTCAATTTTTGGCTCGAAATCAATTACAACATTACACATTTACAAATTTGACTATTAGTTTCACAGGTCATTGATTACTTTATTTAAAAAGTAGAGAGATCTAATAAAAAATCATACAAGATAATTGATGGTGTGTGAGTGTGTGCGTCAATTTCTAGATAGTGACTTTCTATGTAACAACAAAAAAAAAACATTACACATTTACTATAAATTTCTTATTGTGCAATAAATAGGCAACTCGATTCCTCCCAAAAGAATTGTTTTAAGATATGTTCATCTGTTACCTCGTATAGAAAAAATTTTCACTTGTTTTTCTGAAATTTTAATTTTTATAAATAAATTAATTAAAATATAAACTATATACTAATTTAAAAAAAAAGACATAGAGTGAGAAATATAACGAAACAATATAACTCTAACCATAACAAAAAATAATGGATTTAAATGAGTTACTGCAATTCATATTTCATCATATGCTCCATTTCTTTTAAAATTATCACGTGTCACATTATAATTTATTTTTTTTATTAAAGGAATTGACCACTTGTCAACTTAAAAAATAAATAAAACAAGAGATGAAATACAAATTGAAATAACTCGTCCAAATTTAATAAAAACGAGTAGAAAGTAACACTGTGATTTTGGGGCAATGTATCAATGGCTTTTGGCTAGATAAGTTGTATCAATGTATCTTCAACAGCCGTGGAATGTTCAAAGTGTAATATCTTTTTTGTGAGGGAGATATGTGCACGGTTTAACTTGTTAAAAACATTATTGATAATGATACTAATCATTCTCATCTTTTAAATCTTTCAAATGAAATTAACATGGCTTTTTACGGGATTATTTAGATGTATTCTCTCTATATTATGTAGTTTATGTTTTTTGTTTTTTCTGGGGCCTTTTCCCCTCTAGTAGCCAACACCAAAAAAAAAAAAAAAAAAAAAAAAACAAGAAAAAGAAAAAAAAAACAGTTGTAATAGTGATTGTAAAAATTTTTGGGCATTTTTGTGTAAATACTCCAAGTCTCCAAAGCTGCTTTGTCAACTACTTTGTTTAATTTCTTTCGCCGCTCCTCCTTTTAATTTTAGTTGATCTACTTTGTTAACTACTTTTTTTGGTTGTGGCGCAAGTTGTTAAACTAATATGCCAACAAATCTCCTCATGCTTTGCTCAAACTATCAAGTATCTTTAATATCATCGAGTTATTTTCGTTAAGTGCAAATACACAAACTAATTGATACGAAATTTCCTCTATATACCTTCTAAAATTAATATGACTCGAGTCTCTAGTGAAACCATATTACTATTAGAATTTAAATGAAAAGGTTCAAACGTTTGTTAATATGGTTACTTTAAATTTGTGTAGAAATTTTACAATAGAATATACAAATGCACACATTTATTTACTACTTGACTAAGTTGACTACGTCGATGGTAACTAAATGATTTCTTTATTGAATGAGATGATTGTAATTATAATACATGAAATTCATTTATCATTCAAATTTTATATTCGTGGTTTGCTATATTTAGAAAACAACAATTTTTGTATGATAGTTGTTTGTTATAAATTAAATACTATCGTATCGTCCGTTCCATTAAGATACGTTTTAACTTTTCAAATCAAACGACGATATATTTAACCTTGAAATCGCTGTTAATTTTAACTAATACACCAATTGTAATCTTATATTTTATAACAATATTTAATCTTAACATAATATAGATTTTAAGTTTTCATCTATACATTAACTTTGTAACTAATACACCAATTGTAATCTTATAGTTTATAACAATATTTAATCTTAACATAATATACATTTTAAGTTTTCATCTATACATTAACTTTGAAGTTTAATATATCATATTTTGATTTAAATGATCAAAATGTAACTTTAATTTTAGAACGAATGAGGTAAGAACAAAGGAGGCACGAATTTTTATATGAAATTTTTTTACTAAATAACCATTGTTTTATATTTCATAACGAATTCGACCGTGTTGTAATAGAACATAAAACAGGTATTGTCAATATTTTTTCCAGTATGATATATAATACCATTAGTAGTCGAATACCAAGTATTATTATGTATATCGTTATTTCTAAATACAACTATAATCATTTCCCTTGTCGGTATATGACGAAGAATTACAATAATAATATCTAAAATGAAAAAAAGAATAAAGAAATAAAAAAGAAAAGAAAAGAGCTAATTGGAGTTGGTAAATTGGTACAAGAACGTCCCCAACGAACTCCCACGCTTTGTTTTTCAAAAGTCCGCCAATTAAACTTCCACTACTGCTACTACAAATTCTTCAATTTCCAAATCAAAATTTCGAATTACCAAACCAAATTCTTACCAATTCAAAGATGATTTTATCATTTCAGCGGAGTAATCACGTTAATTCTCCACAAATTCTTCACTAATTCTCCTTCCGATCCTGTAAACTCTTCATCGATCGATCACTTCGTCGCTTTGAATTTAGGGCTTTCTGGTAAGTTTATCGTTCTGATTTCTTCGTTGAATGCTGATGTTTGTTTGTTAATCATATCAAGTTTTAGGATCATTGCTTTGGCGTTGATTCGTCGGTTTTTGATTTCTTCGTTCAGTGGCAGAATTCTCGGAATTCGTGAATTTGGACTACGTTTTATCGCTTTGGTTGTTAATCAAATCACACTTTATCTCTATCATACACAGTTTTGTTTGTATGCCGGAGTATCGGATTACACGTGGATGCAGTTTTTTTATTATATGGTAGTTCATTTAAGCAGAATCTACTCATTATGATGTGAAAATTTGTTACTAGCCGGTCCTTTTCAGAATCAAAATATGTCGAAGTAGTAAATTCCAACCTTTGATGTTTTGCTTTTCCTGTTTTTGTTCATATCTTCCATCTTTTGTTAATAGTTTTTGTTCTACTAATTCGATATGTTCTGGTATCAGGTGAAGGAGAAAATGACTACACGCTTATTGGAGATTAATCCCCTTGAACTCAAGTTCACATGTGAGTATCTCTGATGAAGAACTGTGGACTGGTCTATCTTTTTTAATTTGTATAGCTCTTACGTAATTAAGATAACTTAGTGGTAATTTGTTATTACTTGAGCAAGGTTTATTAGAAATAAATAATAATCACAGGTTAATTCCCCAGGAACTGAAGAGGATTAGGTGAAGAAGTTTAGAAACTTAAACTTTTGTATTATTAGTAGATTATCAAAGAAACTCCTATATGACATTACAAATAATCCGAATTGTTTAATACACGGTCCATGTTTCTTCTGCTTGGCATACTGTGAAAACAAAGCGGCTGATTTTACAAATTTGGATTTATTAAAGGGTTGCAATACAGCAACTTAAGGCTATTTCAGTCAAATTAGTGTTCCCCCCCACCCCCACCCCCCAAGAAACTAAAAAGTAGAGAATAATTAGTTCCTTGAAGTGGCAAACAAGCTCGCAAGCACATCAAGAATGCTGCTGGCTTGAAATAACTATACGAGTATGCTACACAAAGTAAATGCTACACAACAATTAAGATATCCAAACTATTACAATGGGGAGGCGGATTTGAATCCTCATCAATGAGGGAGAATTATGAGCTTTTAGCCTTTTACCAATGGGACAAATGCCCAAGCTCAAGTAAATGCTTCTTGCTTTCTTCCTGCAACGTGGGAACACACAAAAGAACATCACACACTCAGACTTAAGAGTATTTTTATCTATGGGAAGCTCAATGGTGGAAGAAAATAACAAAAGGAAGCAACTTTAGTTTCACAAAATGTTTGCTGTTTCTTTTGGAATGCCCTTTGAGGTTCTACTGCGGTAATTTATGGTTCTTATATCTCAATGCATAAAATATTAGGAGAAACACTTTTATCTTAGCAACGTCTGAAATTTAATACACTAATTCTCAAAAAAAAAAAAAGAAAAAAAAAAGGTGTATAGTTGTTGAGATATACTTTGTTTTTAACGTTTGTTTGGTGTTTTATCTGCTCGTATTCCTGTCTGGCGAACTCTAAAAACTTCCGATCTTTGATTTGATGGATTTAAACCAATGCACCTATGCAGCTATGCACACTCAATTTACAAATTGGAGTGTCCACAAAAGATAAGCCAAAACTACTGCTCGTTCTGCAGAGAAAAGTATCACTAAAAACTTTTCTGTTTGTACTTATCTTTGGGATTTATTTGAGGTAGTAGGGAGGAGTATTAAGAATGGGTTCATCTACAAACCCTTTTTTTATCATCAGATCACATCCATTGTGCTACAATTACATTGCTTTAATTAAATAAGAGGGCAGGTGAATTTGGTGAAGAGCAATAGTGAAAGGAGACATGAGGAAAATAAGAAAATTGTAGTGGAGAAGATGTTGATGAATCATTCTTATGGTCCAATTTAATGATTTTCATCTAAGGAGGAGTCATTTTATCTTCTTTATAGTATCTTTCTCCTATTCCTCCTCATTTCTCCTACCACCATCATTTTCCAACAAATTCATTCTTTATATTGACACACTCCCTATTATATTCCTTTTCCATGCAATTGTTTTATCACGATGGTATCTGCAATGAGGAAGTCTTAATGCCAACATGATATATGATGCGAGAAGAGTTGCATTCATGTTTGGTGTCAAGTAGTCAATCTTATTATTGTTGTTTTTAACTATTCAGAAGTTGAAAAATTCCAGTGAGCAGCTTTTATTTTGCGCATCCAGGGCGGTGAACTTTTTTTTTATAATAAATGTGTATGCACACTCATTTAGTATTATACCACTATCAGATTCGTATAAAGGGGCCAATAAATATTGCTAGAGTCAAAATTATGTCCTAATATTATCATTTTATGTCTTTAAGGTTCCCACGATTTTGCCCTTTTCTACTCTTATATGTTGCATCAGACCAGATCTATCTCTCTAACCATTTTGCCTGCTTTTATGATGTGTATTTACTACTTATTTCTATTGTTTAAAACAAGTTATAATATGTAATGCATTGCAACCTTTTTTATAATACATAATGCATTCTAATCTTTCTCCTTTTTGTCACTGCTCCAAGTTGTTTTCACTTCCTCTCATTCTGCAAAACAAGAGTTATATTTCATAACTTACCATATGGCACCTCTTTTCATTAGTTTTGCATTAATTCATATGTTGAGAGGAATTCCAATTGAATGTATTTTGAGTTTTGGAATACTCATCTCTCTCGCTCTCTGACTGTATAGTTGAGGTGAAGAAACAAAGTTCCTGTGCCATACAGCTTGCAAATGTCTCTGATCAGTATGTTGCATTCAAGGTGCAGTATCCTTCACCTTTATTAGTCTGTTTCTAGATTCTTATTATCTTAATATCACGATAGCTACATGTCTCCTAAAATAGTTTTTACCATTAATAGTAGATATCTTTCATGTACCCCAATTTTGTTATATGTTAGTGAAATTCACCTACAGAAAATGACGTTAGGTGGTTTGGACACTAAGGCAGTGTGACATTAAATGAAATAAATGTTGCAGGTAAAGACTACGTCACCAAAAAAATACTGTGTGCGACCCAACATAGGCGTCATCAAGCCAAAGTCAACATGTGATTTCACAGGTATATGCTCCTATATATCTTTTCTCTTTTTCAATTAATCAAGATTGGGGTGCGGCATTAAGATATAGCCTATTGGGCTTTTTATGCATTCTGCTGTATCGACTTTGTAAATATGTTAGTAAAGGGATTACAGAACATAAAAATAAGGCTGAATAAATTCACCTTAATTTGATCTTTTTGAGGAAGTCATCTTTTTCAAAGTTAAGGTATAGAAAGTTAAATATCAAGAAGCTCATCTGATGGAATTTTCAGTGGCATCCATGACATTCCTTAAATTTTATGGATCCATAAGGTTACATACTTAACCATTTATAAGTTGCTTAACTTTCTACAAGGAATATCATAAAACTACATGTTTAAGTTGTGAGGGAGTTTTCTAAATTATTAGAAGATTTTATACTTGTCAAACATTATAAGCAGCAATTATTTTTAATTCCACAAGAATCCTTAAGACCAAACTAGTAAAGTGGGATCGGAACTTTTAGCATATTGAAATAAGCAAAACCTATACACAGGGTCGGACTTGAGTGGCCTGAGTGTCAAATTCTGAGCTGCTTGTTATCAGATAAACTGCTTTGCCTTCTACCCCGGAAAAAATATTGCCAGAAATTTTCATCTCAAGGGCTTTACAATTGGTGATGGTTTTTTTTTTTTTTTTTTTTTTTTGGTGATACTATTGAGAATTACATTATCTAAGGGGAGGGGATTTGGGTGATGGTTCTTTTAGCATGTCGAAGGTGCCACATGTGTGTGTGTGTGCATGTGTTGTGTGTGCGTGTGTGTGTAGTGTGCGCGCGCGTGTGCGTTTGTGAGAGAGAGAGGGAGAGAGAGAACACAAAAATCACATGCTTCATAGATTTTTGCAATGAGACCATCTCTTAGTTCACACCAAGGAAGAGCAACTGCAACAGTATAACTGAAAACAAACTCATTCTTTTGTGAGAACCCATCCAGTTGTAGCCATTAGTTGGCAATGGCGGATGCACCATAGAACCAGGGGGTCGGCTGACCCCGCTCAAATTCCCCCCCCCCCCCCCCCCCCCCCCCACCTATATATATCATATATGTAGACAATAAGAACACTAATAATATATTACTCCCTCCATTTCAAAATTACAAATACATATTCTTTTTTTTAGTTGTTTCAATAATAGAGATACATTTCTATTTTTAGATTTATAAAAAGTATGAAGTTTCATAAATGTCATTTCATTATTTCACTACTCGAACTAGTTTCACTATCTTAACTACTTAGTGGTCCATATTATAATTATCATTACTATTACTTCAAATAACATAATAATAGGGATATATTTAGAACATAAAAATTGTCATTTTAGAAATATATTTTTAGTTTTGGAATGAAGTGAGTATAAGTTATCCATATTGGTCAGCTATTCAAATACAATTTGCAAAGTTCTATCATTAGGATTTTTCTCTTGCTCAACTCATAGAACTAGAAAATCAACTTGAGACTCAATATTGTCGATTTTTTTGAACTTATTAGAATTTGTGTGCTTGCTAAAAAAGATAGGTGACAATGATGCTTTCATATAACGATTTCAGAATATGAAGAATCGTAGTGGAATATTGTGAAACTGTCACGTTTTATTGTATTTCTAGTAATGAAATTTTATTTTAATAAAATAGTTTTTAGTTTATTATATCTATCTTTGTGTATTTTTAAAATTTATATGTTAGTAAATTTCCCCCCCAGCCCACCTGCCCAGGATAAAATCATGTGTCTGCCACTGTTAGTTGCTATATGAATTAGTTCTAGCGAGTCACTGTATCTGGACGGTTGCTTTGAGCTCACTTCATGTATTATGAAGAGATGGAGTTCTCCAAAGGAGTGATTGTACTACTCTAGTTCCTTCCCAGTTTCCTCAGATCTGTATCTTGTGTATATCTTCATTACTTAGAAATTAGAATCCAAGCCATTCAGTCGTAATACGGTCAATCTTCTTCTGCATTTAACTGTAAACTGCAAGAGGAGTAAGGACTAATCACAATTTGTTACTACATCATCAGCCCTCATCCTGGACTTCTCCTACTACTTTTGATGTTTCTACAATCTTTGTTTATCCCTTTTGATTCACATGCGTAGCATGAACATTCCCTATTTTTATTGGATTGTACAGCAAGTTGTTCTTGACCTTGTGTTTAGGTATGTATTCCATTATATTGTTAGTCTTTACGATGCTGTCATTCTATCTTCTTATATGGATTTGAACTTTTGATTGTGCATATATTATGTTTTCACATTACTTCTGATTTGCAGTTACAATGCAAGCTCAAAGATCAGCTCCAGCTGATATGGATTGCAAAGATAAATTTCTGGTTCAGAGCATAGTTGTAGCCTTTGGGTCAAATGAAGATGACATTATTCCTAGCATGGTGAGGACTTGGGATTGTATTCATTCCCGTGTTATTCTTTCTAGATACTTATTGTTTCAGCTGGCAGTTTGCGAAAGATGGTGGATTCCACATTGAAGAGAAGAAGCTACGAGTCGTACTGATCAGGCCACCTCATTCTCCAGTATTGTTACCCCTCAATGGGTATTCAGAGAAAGAACCAGACTATGAAACTAAAATAGAAAAAGACAAGTTCTTGAGTGGAGTTGAAAATCTTCCCCCACCTCAGTCAGTGAGTACCTTCATATTTATCACATTTTATTTCCATCAATGTTAGTTGATGAACCTGGCCCTGATTTACCTGCTCTGCTGCAAGCATGACCCTCTCATCTTCTTTGCTTTCTTCCAAGAGCTGAGTGGCTTGGATTTGTTAAGTTTTCAAACTTAAAATTTGTTATGAATTGTGAGAACATTAGGTAGGTAATTTGATATGTGATTATACGACATCTGGTCATTGTGTGGCTATATTTTCTGGTTTACAGTGCGTAATTCCGGGTTCCCATCTGCTAAGCATATAAAATATGTGGGGGAGTAGTTCTTTTATAAAATTTTATGAGACTATGGAGTATAATTTGAATGAAAAGTTTGTATCTAACTTTAACCCTGTCACGAAATATTTTAAAAGTTCATTTACAGAATTTCATCCAATTTTTGAACTTTTTTTTAAATGACGTGCTGATTGTAATTAAAATTCTTCACATGAGAACTTTTTCTTGTCCTCTAGCAGCCAAATAAGGGTTCTGCAGATTCCAGAAGCCTCACCCATGTAGAGGAGCCCATTCCAGTTAAAGTTGTCGAGAAGAAGGCATTGAATCCTGTTAAGAGTGTTGCGTTTAACCCTGTTATGGAGATGGAACGAAGCATTGTAAAGGATGTAGAGGGAAAAGGATTGATGTTAACTAAAGAAATAGCGGGTTTGAAGGCAAAGTTGAATGCAGTTGGTTCAAAACTAAATGAGGTTAGCTTTTTTCAATCATGCAGATTGATGTTCTTTCTGTGGACTTCTGACTTGCCATTTCCAATAAAAATATGGGTGCTAATACCAGTATAATATTAACAGTGAGCGTTTTTGAAATGTCTGGAGATTTCTCTATTTTCATGGCACCGAGTAACATTCAAGATATGAAGTTGAATTCTGCTACTGTATTTATATGAACTGCTACTTTTTATATCACCATCAGAGTGCCTGATTGTGGTAACTTTGGGCTGGTCTCGCTGCTGCATATTTTTGTGAAATTTTTGACCACTCATCATATCCCAGAACTGCTACTTCTGATTTAATAGCGTAGGCATCATAAAGTATACATCAACTTCGAGGCGCAGAGGATAAAGAGGGTTAAGTTTGACCTGTATCTTTGTTGTTTCATAATGGTACAAGGACTCCTATCCTCTGATGTTATCTTTTTGGAGTGGAATATTATGCCATCGTCCAGTTTTTAATTTTATTTTGAGCATTTTGTTCCTTCCATCTGGTGGTAATATGGTTTCTCGGACTGTTCTATCTGCTCAGGTAATACCTCGTTGCAGTTATAAGACTCCTAATAATCTGTTAAAAACAATTTTTAGGCTGAGTTCACCATCTCGAAGTTGAAGGAAGAGGGATGCACAACCACTTTGGTGAACGAGAAACTCAAGCAAGAACTGGTCAGTGACTCTTGGCCTTACGAAACCTCATTCTTTCTCCTCTCCATTATTTATTCTCCTTTGCTAATGACTTCATCCTATTTTAGATTTTGACAGCCATAACTTTCTTATACGAGCAAACAAATGCTGGTTATGACGAGGAATAAATCATTGCCTTTTTTTTGTGTGTCCTCATCGTCCTGGAAAAGTTTCTGGAGTTAAAAATATACTTGTTTGCCTGTAGAACATAAATATAATGATAATTTAAATTTTAGGATATAAACCTTTAAAATCATGGTTACATATGGAATCATAGAAAATTTCTTACTTTGGATCCATTTGGCTCTTGCTATGAATGCTTACAGGCAGTGTTAAGAAGAACGAGTGAAGGACGAACAGAGGTGGGTTTCCCATTGCAGTTTGTTTGTATGGTTGCACTGATCAGTATGGCTGTCGGATACGTGCTACTTCCTTAGCAGATAATAATCTGCTTTGAGCTTCGCTTTAAACCCTAGCTCTATAGTCAATAGGCTGACTCTATGGCAAGGCGTTGAGGTCAGAGGTTTTCATTCAGTTTGTTGATAAACATTGAAAATCAAAATATCAAATTAAGCTGTTGTAAGAAGAAAAAAATGATCCCTTGTGATAATGGAAAGTTATATTAAGCCCAACAAGTAAAAAAAAACTCTTCTTGATTATTTTATTGTACTCAACCTCTCTCCCCTCAAAAAATAATAAGTTATATCTCAAATTTTCAGATACAATAAGAATCATTATTGATGGACTTTCTGGTTAAATGCTTGAATATCCTACTGTGCTTTCGTGGGTTTCTGCCGTCATTTGTGCTAAACGGGGTGAGGGACAAAGAAACACCATTTTGACTAACAGCTTTGTTTTTTCATTCCCGTTTGGACTCGAACCCATTTTGCTTTTTCCTCCTGGGGGGTGCTCTCGGCAATGTTGGTATTTACCAACCGACAACCGTTCAATTTCGCAAAACTGATTCCTATTCTTATAAGCCACTATTCTGAAAAAGTGCCACTTCTATTAAAGATCAATTACTTTTAGAAGTGAATTTGGAGGTTGAAAAGGTTTTTGTTACTAACAATTTCTTTCAAAAAAATTTTGAAGGAAGGAACTGAAAGTTTGTTTAATACTCCCATCTTCTCAAAACTTAAGATGCATAACCTCATATTTCATTTGTGATATAAATATATAATTATATTCCAAGTATAAAATTCATGTTTAAGAATATTCTTTTTATGTATCTCATGATATAAATTTTAGAACTATTGATACCAAATCTTTCTTCAATTCTGAATTATAAGACTTCACAAACTTATCATATGCGAAATCAAATGTGAAAAAAAAATACAATTATTGTTGCTTAATTTAACTTGTCGTCAATTGTCGTACTTGGAAGACAAATAAATCAAAGCTAAAACTTAATTAACTAGGTTGAACATACAAATCACCTGGGTTTAGGTGACGATATACCGAATGGGACTCTGCTCGTATAGCCCCTTAATTGTGGAACAGTTTGAAATATTAAAAAAATTACGGCCTCAATATAATTTTATTTCATAATATACAAGTAATCAAACAAATAGAAACAAATGCAGCGCCAATTTCAGATGTGAATAGTGAATGTACAGCACCTTGAGATTGATTTACTAATACAAAGAAATTTTTGAAGATGATACGACCTGAATGCTGTCGTACAGTCTTGGGTAGACCGAAAGCAAAATTGAATGGAATGGACAACACTATGGAACTAATTTACGCAACTGAAAGACTAACTTATGCTGTAATAAATACATTGAAAACTGAAAGTACCATATACAGGGATATCAAAATTATAAGCAGACTGCATGTTATGTCCACTATAAGGCCACACTATATGGTTTTTAGCTGGTCGCGTACTCGTATCTCATTGCCACTGAGGAACGCTTTGTTCAGTTGGGGAGCCAGGTACATAAGGTACGAAACCTCGCCCGCCAAAAACAGGGCGCATGAAGGCATCATCAAATCTTCTCCAATAATGATGAACAGACCGTGAAGGCCTTGTCAAGAGCATCCTTAAGCTTGTTGGACGGGGCATTGTAGTGCATAGGTCGGCTTCTGAGTCTTGACCGTTCAGAAGTGGTTCGGTGAAAGATTTAGGAGTGACCGGCTCGGACGAAATCATCCTGCTCAAGTGTTTTGGAGAAGGCAGTAAGTGCCTTACCAGAGGTTTTGTGAGCAACCCAAAAACCTGCATCAAACAAAATGGCAATCTCAGAGTTTCAGTATTAAGGAGTTGCTCAACTACAAATTACTGATACAGAAAACATAAATTTGTATATCATTTCCTAAACTAGCTTGTCATGTTGGTTATTTCGTGTGCTTGGTTAACTACAGTAAACCAAAACTATTTTAGCGGATTACTTAATATAGACATACAGTAAGAAGTTCAATTAGCTCAGACAAGCTTTACACTAAAACCAACTGGTTGTTTTTTGAGAATCTTTCAGAATTAAGGTCCAGTGCCTAGTCCCAATGAAAACACTATACGAGACTAATCAAATTCCACGAAACACAAACTGTTTAGTTTGCTTTTTGATATGTAACAGAAGTTTGGACAATGTAGTGGAAGAATACTAATTAAAGAAAGAAAACCACTCCTGGTCCTTTTCCAAGATATAGCACATGTCAAACGAATCACACCATCAGTTGAAACACAAAGTGTCTTACCACTGTGCTGAAAAGAACAATTGTGATGGTACTGGTGATCATGATTGCATTTTGCCGTAGCTGAGTGTGGCCTGCTCCCGTAAACTGCATGTTAAAAAATAAAAAATAAAAAATAACAGTCTATTGATATTTTAACAAGCTTACTTCACCTCCATTTCCAATCCTAGGCATTCATCTTCTATTCTTTGGTCAATAAGCAACAAGGGTTGGAGTTACCTGGACTATAAAGATGCAACAAGGCTCACGAGATTGGTATGGCCTGTTGAACCAACTGGGCACTTTCAGACATGTGCACAACACGTCTTTTAAGTTGTTTTCATCTATAAAATTTTAGTCAAGATTTTAAAATGTCCTTTTTTGACTCTAGTATATACTTATCCGAGAACCTCATATATAGCATTATTTACTACTCCACATTTAGTCTGCAAATTAAGTTTATTTGATAAAAGGAACAAATGAAATATCCAATCCTAACAATACAAGTAAAACTGTCAGTGACACAATGAAAGAATAATCTTCAATCTTATAATCATTCACAAGAAAATTATATTTTACACATTTATATATTTACACAGGCAGGCCGCACATTCTCTCGCAATGTCTGCAGATCATCGAAATTATGTTCTAAAATTAAAATTTTACGATAGTCATGATAATTATTACTATTTAACAAAATATTTTTTAAGACAATTTAATACACATACACACACTCTTTTCGGGTTGTGGTAACATAAGCTGTGCCGCATGTATCCTATAGTTAAATCTTTTAGCATGTTGGTGCAACTTTTGGGTTCTATATCTATGTTTATATCCATTTCATGCCTACTGGAATTTAACAGGAATAAACAGCAATAAAAGAACTGATACTAATAGAGAAGTCCTTAAATGTGCTCAGACTTGCTTCATGCCTGGTATAGACAAATCACTTGCCTGGTTGTAAGCAAGGGCCATAGAAACAGCCCCTCGCATAAGACCAGCCCACCAAATTGTGACCTGCAAAATTTGACATAGTTAATTGACTTATTCCATCTGTAGACCAAATAATGCACAATTAATTGAACAAAGAACATAAGACATACTTGCTGCTTCAGCTCAATTTTCCCACTGGGGGTCTTCCTGGTCAAGTTGGATAGGAATGACAAGGGGAAGACGAAGGCAGCTCTTCCAACCAAAATTAGTCCCAAAATAACTGAGCTCACGCCGACTGATGTTCCAAAGCTATCCAGAACCGAAGGAAAAAAAGGGAATGTTAAAGGTATCCACCAGATACTCATGATTGATACAGAGTTTGTAATGCATGATAGGAAGAAGCCTAAGAGTGACCTCTTCATTCAGAATATAAATACCTGTCACCAACATATCTCCACTTTTCGATGTCCAAGGCATCCATACCAACATAAAGAAAGATGAATATCTCAGCGATAAATGACAATGTTGCGAAGGCATGCCTGAAGAAAAAATTGCGGAAAATATATGAATAGCAGGATCATATAGGTTAAAGTACAAAACATAACCAAAGATTTGTTGCCGCCACCAGCAATAATGATAATGGGTTTCTACATACTTGGCAGTGATTCTTGAACTTTCGGTGACATTATGCCAGGTATAATGGGACATCACAATTCCGCAAAAGAACACAGTGAGGATAGCACTTAAATTGGATAACTGCCACACAAATTAAGGTCATCAATACCAAAAGGAAAAAATGAAGTAAGATTCAATCCCTTCTTATCCAATTCAAAACAAAGAGTTAGCAATTTTAGGGGCCAAGTAACTAGTGAATTTTACCTCAGCCAGCATATAGGACAGGTAGGCCATGAGTATCATTATTGCAACTTCTCGATCCGTAGAGTGCCTGAAATCATGCAACAAGAGGCTACTAATAAATAACTCATGAATTAGATGAATTATACCATACTGGAGCATTACAGTCCGACTCAAATATTTGAATATCAAACCGTGAATTCCAAACTATAAACTATATTACTATATCTACAAGAGAACCGAGGATACACTAACCGTCCAAAGTAGAGCTTTTTTATGATAAATGCACTAAGAAGTCCAGCCTGTAGAAGAGGGGAGAAAAATTCTAGTCTGAAACATATGATAACGCTTAAGGGCGGGTGAGAGAGATGGGTGGGTTGGGTGCGGGAGACAAACACACATACAAAGAGGAAGGGAGGGAGGGAGTGGAAGAGGGAGAGAGAGGGGGAGACTCACCACAACTCCTAGCAAAGTGCTGGTGATAAATAGATATATGAAATTTCCGACCAACTGCAAAACTGTGACTGCGTCGAATTGAGATAAGTCAAAGTTTTGGACTGCATTGAAAAGCACCACCGATGTGGCATCATTTACGACACCTTCACCAAAAACTAGACTGTATAGTAAAGGTGTCTCATCCTGATTAAGGACCTGTGTTGTCATTAGGTAGAGTATTAGGATGCAGAAAGTTTCAACAATAGAATGGCTAATGATTAAGGAAGGCTTAACATACCTGCAGTGTGCAAACAGAATCCGTTGCAGAGAAGATCGCACCAATAGCTGTAGTTAAAACTACAACATATCAGAAGAAAATATATAAAATCTGAAATATATTTAAATATCGAAAAAAGAGTCATACCGAGGAAATCTCCAATCTCAAGAGTGCCAATATTCATCATCTTGAAAATTTTGATAGCACCTAGCCAGATAATCAAAGGTGTCAGCTGTAATATAATTGTTAGGTTTTAGAACATTTGATGATGATTATCTTTAGATTACTTAGAGTACAAATGTATAGAAAGTGTTAATTAGTAACACTGAAGTCTTGTAGCTAGCAGTTATCTCTTTGTTTGTAATTCATTCATTCTTTGTAAAGAGATATAAATATTTCTTATTTGTAAGTAACTGCTGGAATGGTGTATCGAAACTTCAGAAAGTCGAAGTGTGTATTTGATCCGTTGGAGTTTACAAAAAGGCTTGTCGGAGACTAGGAAAACTTGTCAGAGACTAAGGTTTCTTTATCTATCGGAGACTAGTTTTGCCTATCGAAGACTAAAGCTTACGTCATCAGATACTAAAGTTAAAAGTATCGGAGACTAAAGCTGACGTCATCGAAGACTAAGCCTTAAAGTATCGGAGACTACATAATCTGACGTCATCGAGGACTAAACGATCAGAGACTAAACGATCAGAGACTAATTGATGATGTCACCAGAGACTAAAGATGAAGTATCAGGGACTAAACGTTATTTATTTCCTGAGAGATACAGAGTTCGAATTGAATAAGGATTGTCTTCCACGTAAAGCAATATATTATTGAAAACGTAGCTGGTAAGGAAACTAACTAGAAATTTGTTCCTATCAAAAAGGAAAGATTGTATTTGATTCGAATAAGGAAGCTGAATTTTATTCAGAATAGAAACTGAGTTAATAGTAATTCAGTTGAGAGAGAAGCTGTAATTAGGTTTTACAGAGAATTGTAATTTGAAGTTGTATAGGTTTTTCATAGTTTTGTATCTTTTCCTATACAGAATAAAAAAGAAGCTGATGATCATATTTATTATGATTGTTAGAATTTGTAATCAGTTGTGAAATTAATATAGCAATTGTTTATAAATTAATTTGAGTTTTTGTTCTTTATATTCCGCAAGAAAGTTTAATTTCTTAAAGAACAAGAAATTTGAAAAGTATTCAAAGAACTTGTATTCAACCCCCTTCTACAAGTTCTCGGCATCTCACTGGGAAAACAATTGGTATCAGAGCCTGTAATTGAATTTATCCAATTACTACGTTCCAAGAGATGGCCAACGACGAAGCAAGCAGCTCAAGCATAATGACGTATGCGGGAAGTCGTGATGCTGGTACTAGAATCCGTATTCTTAAACGAGAAGAATATCCTATGTGGAAGCAAAAGATGTACATGCACTTGAGAGCAACAGATCCAGATTATATTGATAGGATTGAGAATGGTCCTTATCTACCCAGGAAATTTATTCCTGCTAAAACCGTTGATGGATCTGTTGTGGCAGAACACTTTGAACTTGCTCCAGAATGTGATTATACAAACGAAGACAAGTTACAAGTGTTGAAGGATGCTAAGGTGATGAACATACTTTATAATGGGGATTGATAAAAATATGTTCACAAGCATCATCAATTGCACAACATCTAAGCAAATCTGAGACACCATCAAAGTCCTATGTGAAGGAACTGATCAAGTCCGAAAGAACAAAAGGTCATTGTTGACACAACAATACAAGTTCTTTCAAGCAAAACCTGAACCAATAACATCAGTTTATGATAGGTTCAACACTTTGCTCAATGATTTGAAAATACTTAGAAAGTCTTATGACAATGAGGATGTCAATACCAAGTTCATGAGATCTCTCCCTCCAAGTTGGGATCCAAAAACAACAGCCATAAGAGAGGCTCATGACTTGGACATACTCACACTGGACAGGCTCTACAGGAACTTAAAGACTTATGAACTCGAAGTAGAGCAACGACAACGCATGCATGGCAAGGACAAAGGAGCTGCGTTGATGGTCGAGACAAACAAGTCTCAAGAGAAGCTTGATGAGGAATCTTCCAGTGCTAGCTTGACTGATCAGGAAGATGAACTGGATTCTGATGATGACATGGAGGAATTTATGGCATTCATGGTCAAACAGTTCAAGAAATTTAGGGCTAGCAGGAAAGGAAGAAAATCATCAAGGAAGCCTAACCCTAAACGTGAAGGTCAAAAAGTCACCTTCGACTTAAAGAAAATAAGATGTTACAATTGTGACGGGTTAGGGCACTTTGCCAATGAATGCAGGAAGCCTACATCTAGTGATAGATCTAAGGATGAAAAATCAAGGAAAGACTTTGCTAACAAGAAAGCTAAATCAAATAGCAAAGCCTTGATTACAGAAGGTAAAGATTGGATTGACAGCGACTCTGATGAAGAAGTTGTCAACTTTGCTCTAATGGCTCGAAGTGACGAATTAAGTGATTTTACAAAGGTATGTGATGCAACTCAGAATTTCAATATGCTTAATTTACTTGATACATCTAGCATTGAAAGCATACAAAAAGATATGTCTGATTTGCATGTTAGTTTTAGATCTTTAACTATTGAACATACCAATGTAAAAGAATCACGTGACATTCTCTTGAAAAGAAACAACTTTCTTGAAGAGAGATTGAAACAATTTGACACTATCAAGTCTGATTTAAACAAAGCTCATCATATGATTGATGCTTTGAAAAAGAGGGAATATTACTTAGTAAAGCAACTTGAAAATGCTCAAGCTAAGATTAAACAATGGAATACTTCCTCTATAAAGTTGACAGACTTAGTAGAGTGTCGAACAATAGGTCAAAAATCTGGACTACGTTATAATGAAAATCTAGACAAGAGTTCAGATTTAAATGATCTAATCGAAGCTGCGAACTCCTCAACTAGTAAGCCAAATTTTATAAAAAGAATTAATTTTGTCTCTCCTGTTATTGAATCCAAATTCATTAACACTCAAGATCAACAAATCTCTGCAAAAACAGAAAGTGATCAAAAGACAGTGAATGTTGTTGATAAGAGTGAAACAAAAAGATTAAATATTGAGTTCATGACAAAGACACAACTAAATAAAAAACTGGAAAATCTTCCAGACAAAAAGGCTGAAAAATTAGTGGAGTTAAGCAGAAATAAGAAAAATAGGAATGGAAAAATTGGCATTAATAAATATACAAATTATGCTAGAATGCCTGATGCTCCTCGAAAGACATGTCATGTATGTGGTAACCCCAACCACATAGTTGTTAACTGTATGGAGCAAAAATAAAATTCCTATGACTGAGACTGCATCTTCAAAGAGAATAAAAGATAAATCACCTGTAAAAAGGTTAAATAATCTTTTCATTAATAATGAAAACTCTAAACTTGGCAGTCTCTCACAAGCGAGTAGCAAGACTAATGATTGTCCAATTAAAGTCAAAACTGCTAAAAGACAATCAATTCAATCTGAGTCAAGTCTTGAGTCTACAACTAGTGAGAAAGGACCCAAGAAAGTCTGGGTTCCAAAAATCTCAAACTAGTTACTCTCTACTGTGCAGGGCAAAAAGAAGAAATCATGATACTTGGACAGTGGTTGTTCAAGGCACATGACTGGAGATAAGTCCCTGCTAAAACAGTATGAAGAGAAAAGTGGCCCAAAAGTCACTTTTGGAGATGACAGCAAAGGCCATACGAGGGGATATGGCAGTGTTGAAACATGGAGATGTCATCTTCACTGAAGTAGCACTAGTTGATGGCTTAAAGCACAATTTACTGAGTGTGAGTCAACTATGTGATAAGGGATTCAATGTCACCTTCAAAGAAGATAAATGCTTGGTGTGTGACAAAGAATCTGATAATGTGATTTTGACAGGAAAAAGAAAAGGAAATTTGTATGTTGCAAACCTTATTTCTTTTACTGATCAAATCACATGTCTATATAGCAAAGCTTCAACTGATGAAAGTTGGCTTTGGCATAAGAAGCTTTCCCATTTGAATTTCAAGAACATCAACAAGCTTGTGAGGAAAGGATTGGTAGCTGGCATTCCACAGTTAGAATTTACACAAGATGGATTGTGTGATTCATGCTAGAAAGGGAAACAAAAGAGTGTATCATTCAAGAGTAAACCAGCAATATCAATCACTGAACCATTACAGTTGTTATACATGGATTTATTTGGTCAACTGAATGTGATGTCAATCTTAAGAAATAGATATGCTTTGGTTATTGTGGATGATCACACGAGGTATACTTGGGTAAAATACCTCCATACAAAAGATGAAACTGCTCAGTTGATAATTGATCATATCAAAAAGATAGAAACTGAGTCAGGAAAAACAGTAAGGGTGATAAGGAGTGATAGAGGAACAAAATTCAATTCTGCACTGAAAAAGGAATAACACATCAATTCTCAGCTCCAAGAACCCCTCAACAAAATGGAGTTGTTGAGAGGAAAAATAGAACCCTTATTGAAGCAGCAAGGACTATGTTACAAGAGGCTAAGCTTCCCACATATTTTTGGGAGGAAACTATAAGCACTGCTTGCTTTACACAGAATAGATCCTTGATAAACAAAGCATACAACAAAACACCTTATGAATTAATGACGGGGAGAAAACCAACTCTCAAGTTTTTACATGTGTTTGGTTGTAAATGCTTTGTACTGAGAGACTCATCAGAAACAAGAGAAAAATTTGACAACAAGTCTGATGAGGCAATCTTCTTAGGTTATTCTTTGTCAAGTAAAGCATACAGAGTATATAATCTAAGAACAAAGGTCACTGTGGAATCAATTCAAGTTGTATTTGATGATAAAAAGATTCCAGAAATGATTGGACAAGGATTGCATAAACCTCTCAGGTTTGAGAATGAATTGGATGCATGGGAATATCCATCAGAGACTACTGAAAAACCCCAAGATAGCAATGTTCCCTACATAATTGAGGGGGAGTTAACTGTTGTGCATGAAGTACCAAGAATTAATACTCTATCAGAGACTAGAGTATTAGATGAAACTCAAGAGACTGGTGAAATTAGTATTCCATCGGAGACTAATGGTTCACCAAAGACTAGAGTCACTGATGCACAATACTATATTGGCACCAGAGACTATTGAGATAAACAGCTCAGGGGAGCTAATAATGAAGAAGTCAATGGTTTAGGGGGAGCAGTCTCTGATCATGAAGCTAGATTGGACAACTTCAATCTAGAAAATGAAGCCTCAACTTCAAGATCAAATCTGCCACGTGCAATTCCATGGTTGAGAGACCACACACCAGATTTGATAATTGGAAGTTTAAAGGATGGAGTCAAGACTAGAAGTGCAACACAAAATGAATGTTTATATCTCAGTTTTCTCTCAAAGATTAAGCCAAAGAAAATTGAGGAAGCACTTCAAGATCCTGACTGGATAATTGTCATGCAAGAGGAGTTAAACCAATTCACTCGAAACAAAGTCTGGAGACTGGTACCCAAACCAAGGAATAGATCAATAATAGGTGCCAAGTGGGTCTTCAGAAATAAATTGGATGAAACTGGTACAATTACAAGAAATAAAGCAAGACTGGTTGCAAAAGGATATTCTCAAGAAGAAAGAAGAGATTATGATGAAACTTTTGCACCAGTAGCAAGACTTGAAACAATCAAAATCTTCTTGGCTTTTGCAGCCTACAAGAACTTCAAGGTGTACCAGATGGATGTCAAAAGTGCTTTCTTGAATGGAAAATTAGAAGAGAAAGTCTATGTTTGTCAACCCCCAGGTTTTGTGGACTCCAAATTTTCAAATCATGTCTACAGGTTAGACAAAGCACTTTATGGCTTAAAACAAGCACCAAGAGCCTGGTATGATACTCTATCTCAATTTTTGCTTGAAAATAAATTTGTTAGAGGTATCATAGATAAAACCTTATTTTATAGAAAACAAGGCTCTGACATTATAATGGTGCAAATATATGTAGATGATATTATATTTGGATCTACAAATGAAAAACTTTGTGAAAAATTTTCAAAACTTATGCAATCTAGATATGAAATGAGTATGATGGGAGAATTAACATTTTTCTTAGGTTTGAAAATAAAACAATCAACTGATGGAATATCTATCAGTCAGTCCAAGTATATCAAAGACTTACTGAGAAAATATGATTTGGTTGATTGTAAATCTGCAAAAACATCCATGCCTACTGCCACTAAGCTAGATAAAGATTTAAAAGGAAAGAAAATTGATATTACTAGCTATAGAGGCATGATAGGCTCTCTTTTATATCTAACTGCAAGTAGACCAAATATAATGTTTGCTACATGTTTATGTGCTAGATTTCAAGCTGACCCTAGAGAGTCACATTTGATTGCTGTAAAAAGAATACTCAGATATCTAAAGGGTACCCCAAATCTTGGTTTATGGTATCCCAAAGAATCTGATTTTAAACTAATCAGTTATTCAGATGCTGACTATGCAGGTTGCAAGCTTGATAGGAAAAGCACAAGTGGAAGCTGCCAACTTCTTGGAGGCAGACTTGTTTCTTGGTTCAGCAAGAAACAAAATTCAGTTTCTACTTCAACAGCAGAAGCTGAATACATCGCAGCTGGGAGTTGCTGTGCTCAAATCCTATGGATCAAAAATCAATTCCTAGACTATGGGGTGGCTAATAAGCATGAATTTGGAGCCCAGTATCACCCCTTCGTGGATTTCCTTCAAAACTCCACTCTATTATATGCCATTTATGAAGCTCCCGTCCAAGCCGTTGAAGTTCTCACGACTGTCTAGTCCACTGCTACCATCCAGGATGAGAACACTGACTCTCCCGTGGTAAGTTTCAGATATGCAAACTCTGTTTATAATATAGATCATACCGTAGTTAATAATGCTTTACACTTGTCAATCTATGAAAACTTTGACTCCCTTGCTTCTGATGAAGAACTTCTTTCTATGTTTAAAAACTTACATTATTCTGCTAAAATTAGTTCTTTTGGGTCTATAACACGACCCTATCTAAGGCAAGAGTGGTCACTGTTCTTTGATATAATAACTAAAGCATTTACTTCAAAATGCAGTGGCTATGATGCTATCACTACACTCACACAACAAATTGCTTTTAGTGTGTTGTATGACAGACATCTAAACATTGGGCTTTTAATTCTGCAAAATCTTTTGGTAAAACTGAAATCTGGTAAAAAAAATAAAATTTATTATGCTAGGTTTTTGATGATGATTACTTATTATCTAATCCCTAACCTTAATATTACTGGATTGCAAGTTGTATCAACTGTTTTGCAGAGTAAAAGAATTTTTACTGATGTGAAGCATAAATCTGCCAAGGTAAAGGTTCCTTTATTTGTCCCTCCTGTCATGAGAGCTATTCTCATTGACAGGCTTCCAAATCTTTATTCTTTGCAATTCTTTGAGGATATTGAAAGCCAAAACCCTGTGAATCCTCCAACCACTTCACATCAACAATCCATAGCCCCCTCCACAGTTTCCCAAAAGACTGTGGTTGTAAAAACTCAAACAGCCATCACAAAACTCCCAATAAAGAGAAAAATAATTGAGGGAGTAAGTGAGAATGAGGGAGAACAAGAAGCTGAAGTACCACTTCAGAGAAAGAAGAGAGTTATAACCCTTAGCCAAAAGCAATCCATTGCTTCCCAAAAGGCAATGGAGGTTATAAGGAAAAACAGTGAACTGTCACCATCCTCCCAAAAGGATGTTGACATTGAAGAAAATTCTCAACCAGTAACACACTGTACAGAGTCTGCACAACCTCTTGTTCACCAACAAGAGGAAACCCAAAGAGAGCAAATACAAGAAAAGAGTGACACAAGGAGTGCACACACAGAGTCATCACTTGATGTTCCTCAATTTTCAATGTCTGAGGAACAGCCAACACTCCACACTGTACATTCTTCTCCTTCTCCTCCCATACTTGATTCTTTTGATATTACACATTTAAATTTAAATTCTCTTAATTTTTCCCAAGAGGAGCTCATACTCGGGACAAGCTCTCAAACATATTCCATGGATAGATCCCTAGCCTAAAATACACAAAGGGAACCCCCTATCCATGCAGTCACAAGTACTTCTCAAACCCCCACTTCTGTAGGACAGAGTGTACCCATCCAAATGAGTGAGGATGTGAGAATAAATAGTGAGAGTCAGGCTCCTGACCTGGAAAAATGAGAGAATATACACATACTTGAGAGTCAAGCTTTAGATAGCTTGAAAAAAGGAGAGCATGAGAAGTTGGGTGCCCAACCCCAGGCAAAAGGAGAGGGTGTGAGCAAGGATGAGATCCTTGAACAAAATAAAAGAGAAATTCTCAGCAGGTATATTTTTACAACCTGTTGATACAAGCTCACAAGAAGCTCATGTTTCTTCTGCTCCCTCTACAAATATCCAAACAGAAAACCTGAGAACATTTCAAGCACAGGGGATGCAGCATTAAATGTGATATCTGAAATGTCTAATGCCGACTTTAAAGTTTTATACGGTCTGCAACAAAGACAAGACCACCTTTCTGCATTGAAGACAAGGCTTGCAGATGAACCTGTGCATGAAGAAGCTCCAGAAACAAATGTTGATGAATGGTTGGATGCAACCTATTCCAACACACTGGAGGATGCAGCCGCCCATTTAAGGCAGGATTATGTGACCAACATAGGGTCAACTGCCTCTACACCATCTGTTAAAGATATTCGTGAAGAAGTAACCAAGGTGGATAAGAAACATACAAAGTTTCACCACTTCTTGGTTACTGGCATAAATGGTGCAATGAAGAAAATGGAGGAAAGGATGGAGTTGGAGACAGACAAAATCAGAAGGTGCTATGAAGGACACTTGCCAAGGAGGACTATTACTGTCATTGATACACTTATCAAAGACAAGTCCAAGACTAACAGTCGACTTCAAGCCCTAGAAGCCAATATCCAACTCCTAATCCAAATACAAGACAGAATGGAGCAACTCCTGATGCAGGCAATTCCACATTTGGTCACCTCCTCTCACCCTAAAGATGATGTCAAAAAGGGAGAGAGTGGTCAATACAAACAACATATTCCTGTACAAAAACCAAAATCTGGTCCTGTCCTTGACGCAGAATTGCAAGCAATGATGGACAGGATCTTAAAGAAACATTCTGATCTTCAAGCAGCAACAACAAAGTCAACAACAACAACACAACTTCAACTTCCAACAACAACAACAACATCTCCTCCTTCCACTGCACAAGCCCCAACAAAGAAAGACAAAGGCAAGGGTGTTTTGGTTGAGGAGCCAAAGAAATCAAAATCTGCTCAACCAGGACAGCCTAAGCTGATGGGGGATGCTATGAAGACTGCTCACTTTCCCACTTCAGTTGAACTGATAGTGCATGGGAAAGTGGAGTTAGTTTATCCTCAAGAACAAAAACTGATAGAATCTGATGCACTATTAGCTCAGAAGCTTCAAGAGGAGGAGGATATGGCAGCAGCAAGGGAGGAGGAGGAGGCAAAGAAGAAGAGACTTTTATCAAGAAGGTCAAGTGCACAGAAAGCAGCCATAACCAAAAAGAAGAATAAAGAGATGGAAGAGGCTGAAAAGAAATCAAGGAGGCAACCCTTGGTTCAGGAATCTGCAAAGAAACCTGTAACCAGGGCAACTATCAAGAAGCCTACTTCTCAAAATCCTCCAAGGTCAACTGAGACTGCTTTGGTGGCTGTGAGTGGACCAACAAAACCACAAGCAGTTTCATCAAAGAAGTCTTACAAAGTTGAAATGGCAAGTGCTGATGAAATAATAAAAGCCCTGAAGAAAAGTACTAAGAAGATAGATCTGATCAAGGGTAAGAACAACAGAGAACTTCTTCATGTCTTTTTGAAGGATGGAGAATCTTTGAAATTCGAGAAACTAGCCTTGGAGGGACAGACTAAAGAAAATCTAGAATGGTTGCTGACTGTTGTATTTGGAACTTCTGATCTCAACATGGATCTTCGAAGCCAGATTCAAAAGGTAATGAAGGAGAAGCATAAGATGGATACAGTGTCGGAAGCTAATCCTAAACTTCTAGGATTTTGGTATGAGACTTTTCATGGAGAGAAAGTCTTCTTCAATTACAACAGAGATATCAACAGCGTCAATGAGAGACATATTGAAGGATTTATTAGTTTACTCAAAGATGCTGAAGATGAGATGGAGATTATTCTGAGAAAACTGTTGATAGAAAGGTTGGATGTGTTGAAGAAAAGTAAAAGATGAAGTTGAAGTTGGAGGTATGTTGATTGTTAATTAAGCTGTAATTTTTATGTTTGAAGCCAGACTTATAGGATTTAAAGCTGAGTCTTGGTGGAAGCTGAACAACAGATCAAAGATCTTAGTTCAAAATACATTTGTAGTTAGCAATTCTTTATTTTTTTTCTAAGTAATTGTAATGTTGAGTTTTGACATCATCATCAACCTTGAAATTATGCTTATCATTCTGATATTCATAATTAGGGGGAGATTGTTAGGTTTTAAAACATTTGATGATGATTATCTTTAGATTACTTAGAGTACAAATGTATAGAAAGTGTTAATTAGTAACACTGAAGTCTTGTAGCTAGCAGTTATCTTTTTGTTTGTAATTCATTCATTCTTTGTAAAGAGATATAAATATTTCTTATTTGTAAGTAACTGCTAGAATGGTGTATCGAAGCTTCAGAAAGTCGAAGTGTGTATTTGATCCGTTGGGGTTTACAAAAAGGCTTGTCGAAGACTAGGAAAACTTGTCAGAGACTAAGGTTTCTTTATCTATCGGAGACTAGTTTTGCATATCGGAGACTAAAGCTTACGTCATCGGAGACTAAAGCTGACGTCATCGGAGACTAAGCCTTAAAGTATCGAAAACTAAATAACTCTATCGGAGACTACATAATCTAACGTCATCAGGGACTAAACGATCAGAGACTAATTGATGATGTCACCAAAGACTAAAGATGAAGTATCAGGGACTAAACGTTATTTATTTCCTGAGAGATACAGGGTTCGAATTGAATAAGGATTGTCTTCCACGTAAAGCAAGATATTATTGAAGACGTAGCTGGTAAGGAAACTAACTAGAAATTTGTTCCTATCAAAAAGGAAAGATTGTATTTGATTCGAATAAGGAAGCTGAATTTTATTTAGAATAGAAACTGAGTTAATAGTAATTTAGTTGAGAGAGAAGCTGTAATTAGGTTTTACAGAGAATTGTAATTTGAAGTTGTATAGGTTTTTCATAGTTTTGTATCTTTTCCTATACAGAATAAAAAAGAAGCTGATGATCATATTTATTATGATTGTTAGAATTTGTAATCAGTTGTGAAATTAATATAGCAATTGTTTATAAATTAATTTGAGTTTTTGTTCTTTATATTCCGCAAGAAAGTTTAATTTCTTAAAGAACAAGAAATTTGAAAAGTATTCAAAGAACTTGTATTCAACCCCCCTTCTACAAGTTCTCGGCATCTCACTGGGAAAACAATAATTATTATGCAATATGCACTATTTTCTAGCAAAACACATTCTTACCTAAATCCTGAGTTGTTTCACATATAAATATTACAGAAGGGTATTGTTAGATTAGTTTAGGAAGAAAAAAATTCAAAATATAATGATCAGAAAATGTCGAGTTGGTGCACCACAAACAAAATTAAGCTGACATGAATTTCGCTTCAATCAAGACATAAATGATAGAATTCACATTATGAATCTACTGTTGCATGTGAAGTGCCACTAAATTTTATGAAATGCTTAAAACATAATTTTATGAACTCCAATTTTGAATCAATGTTTACAAAATAATAGATTTCAAATTATTCTGAATATACTGATACAGAAAGTTTGCTTCTTCCGTATTATCTATTGTTTGATTATAATGTCATTTTCCAAACTAAGTCTCCTATACAAGCAAAACCACCATAGCTAAAAAATTTCCACAAATATTCTTTGTACATTACTCAAAAAATTAGAAACGCTAATCATAATTGCATGAGCCAGTGCTGATCATTCAGAAACACTCATCATACACTCCCATAATTACTTATTTCCTCACAGAATCATATGAAGAAGTTACAGAGAACAGGTGCCAATAGGTTGAATGTTTAACTGAAATCACATACCTAATGATATGATGCTGAATGATATCAAAGTACCAATAGCACCAAAAAGAGTTATGGTCATGAAGTTGCGAAAAAACTGTTTCTTTTTCACCTGGAACCTGATAAATTCATTTCAGAAGGGAAAAAGTAAATATATTAAACTTACGATCATCATTTTGTGCAGATATTGGTAGTGTCAAACCTGGTGAAGCACTAACAAAATGAACGAACTGTAAAGTTATCAAGAACCATAAATGTGGATCAACTCCAAAGCTCTCAAAATATATTTCGTAGTTGAAGCACCAACTAAAGAACTGTAATATTTGAAAACTTGAAGTCTAAAAAAATTAAGAAAGAAAAACTAAATAAAGGTGTTAACTAAAAATATACCCTGCGTTGAAAATGATAGGTGGAAGAAGATAAATGAAGAAAAGATCTTCACTGAAAACTAAAAGATGCGAATTTTTTCCTCCACTGAGTAGTAAAATTACAACTCCAGTGCACAACCCCTGTCAATAAAAGAAGATAAATTTAAATTCATTTTCCATAAAGAAAAACACGGATATACATTTGATATACTCTGTATATAAAAGGCTTACAATTACTAGAGCTGTAATGGACTCATTCATCCAACGGTTCTCCTCAAGCAAGTGACCAATGACAATACAAGCGCAAAGAAGTGCCACAAACAAGTTGATGGACACCACAAACCCATAATCAGAGGTACCTAAGGTATTTTTCTTTGTTAGAGCAAGTCCCACTAAGTTTAACCCCCCTATCATCTTAGCTAACCCAGTTCTCCTGGATTGCAATAAATTTCAGTTTTTGAACCCAGTTTCAGCAATTACTCAGCACTTACAGATTCTGCAATCAATGAAAAGCAAAGAATTAATCCGAGATTCAAACACTTAGCAAATAATGACAAAATTCATTGTACATTCACATATATAACTCAATTGTTCACAAAAGTTATGCAATTAATATGAAAAATCGAAGTGAGAAACATTTACGTCCAGCTGTAAGCCAGTAACAAATAACTTGAACAAATAAGCACAAGTACAGAAAACCAATCAATCAATATAGCTTAAAGCCTTAAACTTGCTCAAAACTAGTTCATATTGCCTGGATGATCACACAAACATAATACATACATATAGGAGTCAAACTTTGGATTGAAACGGAGAGAGAATTGCATATCAAATTTGAACCATAAGCAGCAGAGCGATCCAGTAAAGTTTGAGGTATTATCTCAATCTAATACTTGAATTAGCATATGATTTTGCTTTTCAAAATGAAAACTCGAAAATTAAGCAGCAAATCAATATCAAATTTTAAATTTTCAGATGCAAGCAGAAAGAATTGCGGAGCGAAAAAATCTTGAGAGAGAAAGAAGAGAGTTACCCGTGACTTGAAGACAAAGAGGAGAGAGAGAGCTCACGAGCCAAGTACGGGTAGAAGCTACGTGAAAGGAAAGGGCACTTATTATATGCGGACAGATTTTCTTTAATTCTTCGAATTGGATCATATATGTGTAACTAGATGGAGTAGTTTTTTCTTTCTTTCTTTCTTTATTTCTGAAAAATTCTTTCTTTTCCCCCCTTTTTTCCTAAACCATATGCAAGAAGATAGTTAAAAATTAGTTTTATATAATTATAAACCATTAAACCTACATATTAAAGGTTTACGAAAGCCATATTCAACTAGTAACGAGAGATATGTTTTGTGTGAATGCAACTCAATACCAAAAAATCACAATACATCAGTTTTAATTTTTCATTCGTTAAATAATGTTAACTCTATATAGTTGTGTTGTATAATTTTTTTTTTTTGTTTTTTGTTTTATTGAAAGTTAAGGTTATGAAAATTTTCTGATTTAGGATGAGAACATGCTATATATTTCATTATAAGAGTTTATAATGACATTTACATATTAAACTCTCAACCCTCGGACCCTACCCTACAACAAACTTATACATGTGCACAACAAACTTACACGTGCATATCATGTTTTAGTAATATTATTGTCGTTCCATAAAATAAATACATAAATATTATATATATATATATATATATATATATATATTATCTTATTTGTATTAAGTTGGGCAATACTAAAATTTGGAGAATAATATGAGTTTAATAATATTTTTATATAACATAGATATTATTTTGTTAGATTTTTATATATCTTATAATATTATATATATGTGTGTGTAATTACCCAGATTAAAAGAGTAAAAACATTATAATAGAATGTGTTTAGTTGTACAAGTATGTGTACTATCAAAAAGAATAAATTATAAACGTATGTGTGATAATTGATTTTTAGTTCTCTGTATTAGTCAAATATATCAATTATATAAGCTTCGATATTAATAATGTTAATCAATACTTATTACATCATTTTTATAGAAGATGTCTCAAATTCTCTCTCATCTTATATTCAATTTTTAAGGATAAAAAGTTTTAAAGCACTATGAATACGTGAAGTTTATTTTTTATTGTTAAATTGTAGGAGTTTATTTTATATTTTGTAAAATTTATAAAAATTCTAACAGTACAAATAAAATAATATTAAAAAATAAAGAAGCCAGACAAACTTTCATAAGTTCTTTTTATAATCTTGTACATTGAACATATTTTCAAAAGTAGAACTTTTTATAATTTTACTTAACTATATAAATCACTTTACACATTATCAAATATCATGAAAATTTATAAATTCTTATTTTTTTTAATACTTCATCCATATCCATATATAAGGTTGAATCTTTTGAAACATTATTAAAATAAAACTTACATCCATATTCTTTTAGAAGGAAAAAAAGCTGCGATGTATTTCCAAAACCGTCCCCAATGTATACACCTTGTCGACTTCGTGGGGCAGAATTGGAAGATAATTTGCAACGTAAAGTAACCAAACATGGAAAAGAAAAAAGAATTCAAAACGCGAGCTTGATCGCACCATTGACTTTGATCTATGTAAATGATGACAACCGTTGATTTGTTAGGAGATTTCGGGACCAAAGACAGTCGAATCCAATAAAAATGGGGAAAAAATTTCTCGTTTAATGCAATGCTCCTCACCTTCTCATTTTTTGGTTTTTTCTTGTTACCAATAAAATTCGGTGAAGAAAAATCATTTATTCATAAGTAGAATACCATTTATAGCCTTTTATAGTTTTAGGTCCAATAGAACATTTGTAGTTGTACACTACTCATATTCTTTTTACTAGTTTAATTTAATATAATTTTTTAAACCAATTATTAAAGTTATATTCTCTCTATTTTAAAAT
>CM025781.1:7842275-7866061 GCA_014636745.2 Centella asiatica | reverse complement strand
AATTTTTTAAACCAATTATTAAAGTTATATTCTCTCTATTTTAAAATTACAGATATATTTTTAAAACGATAATTTTTACTGACAAGTTTTATATTCTAAATATATTTTTATCAACACATTATTTGAAATACTATTAGTGAGTAATTGAGTTAATTAAAATAGTGAAACGACATTAAAAATTTTTTTATAACTTTTATAGTTTAAAAATAAACATAATTTTAAAACAAATCAAAAAAAAATGTAACGGAAGAAGTAATTCGCCGTACGTACCATAATATTTTATGGCTTCAAACTTGATAAAATTTAAATCTAGGTAAAAGTGAAAAGGCAAAACAGAAAAAACAAAAAAACAAAAAGGGGTGTAGCCAAGTGTCATGGCACCAACATAATCAGATGCGGAATAGTATTTTCTACAACTACCTGATTAAACTAAACCTCTCATAATTTCACACCTGTCCTTTTTATGCATCACATCAAAATATGTATGAGAAATTCAAAATTAAATTTGGTCAAGAATATTCTCAGGAATCTAATAAATAATGTTGAGCAAGCCATAAAAATGTAGGAGGATTAATACATAAAATAATTATTGGAGCCTTTCATCAAATATATTATTGGATTCTATTTGTTTTGTTCTTTTCTCCTCTTTTACGTGGAAAATATGGCGACAAGGACCGAAAAGCCCCTACAAAGTACCAACTTTGATTATTTATTTATTCATCATTATTAGGTTCTGATTACTAAATTAACAATGAATCCTTAACAATCAAGAGACTGATGAAATTTATAAAAAATAAAATAAAAAAAGGAGTTTCGAAACATATAAAAACGTGTAATCTACGTAGCAAAATAATAATAATGATAATAATAATAATAATAATAATAATAATAATAATAATAATAATAATAAAATAGTTGTCTCAACTTTATATACAATAGAGCCTTTTTCCTCCTCTATAGGCTCATAATTAGACCACTTAATTTCTGCTTGTCTAAATAAATGTAAGATGACAAATGGAAAACATTGGCATGCAGATTTGTCTAACCATTTTTTGGGTAGATTATATTTCTGTTTAAACAAGGACAGTTATATTCATATATATGTAAGGAACCATATATTTTTCATGAAAAGCTCATTAATCAATTATCGTTCTTAAAAGTGCAAGGCTTTAAGTTCCAATCTATTCATTGTTTCTTCAGGTTGGTCCAAACCAGGACATTATTGAAAATAAAGAATTTTAACTTTGATTTATGTCAAAATGACTATAATGTCCCTAAAATTTTACATCATGTGATAGTTTGAGGTGAAATATAATTCAAGCTTAAACTTTGTTTTTTAATAAGAAATTAAAACAAAAGGCATTTCGGTTAATTGATCTTATAATTATTAGTGAGTTTGATCATATATTTTAGATGAAAAATTAAATCGGTTAATTTTGATGAACTTTAATAAGTCGAGAAAATGATTTTACAAAAATATTATTTAGAACGACATTTTACAAATACCGTAACCTATTACCTCAAAAGACAATTTTACATTATAGTCTTTTTTAGTACTATATAGTTAAGTGGATGTGAGCACTAATAAAGTGAAATTGTGAAAGGAAAATTGCTTTTGTACCTTATTTTTATTTATTTATTTATTTTTGGCTAACCAAAGAGTGGCTGGCTATGCACCATATAAGCCCTTCCCATGACCAGAAATCAAAAAAAGAAAAACATAAAATATAAATAAATAAAAGGATCATACACCAAGCCACTAAAGCACTTATCTAGGTAAGGTGTCTTTTAGTGAAATCACATAAATCTGGTACAATTTGTTGTTTTCACATGAAACACTCCAGATCTTTAACAACCATATGAGAAGGACATTTATATATTCAAAAAATTAATTGCATGAATAATCATCAACAAGCCAAAATCAATAGGAAAGTAATAGTGCCCTCTTGGGACAGAATGTGAAAAAAGGTGAAAATGATACTTGTGTTAAAATTAACAAAAGGTGGAATTTGAAGTGGTCAGATTTCCTTTCATTCATCTTTACACCACAAATTTCTGCTGAGTAATTATTTTATAGTATTTCCACCTTTATTTTGAGAAGACTAGATATGTGTATTCAAATTAATTTGCATGTCAATAAAAAATTTTACAAAATAATTAATAAATATGTGAGTGTATGTATCCGTAATCACTGTCTTCTTATATAACAAAAAAAAAGACTTCTACAAATAACTCAGATAATTATATTATACTAGTATTAATTTGTTTTAAGACTTGGTATCATGTATAAAATTAGTTTTGATAAATATTATATCCAGCATATTCATGTTTCAATCAAATCTAGAATATTACGTACATCCTTTCCAGACTCAACCGAAAAGTTTAATTAATCAACAACAAAAGAAGAAAAAAAGAAAAGAAATAAAAAAGGGGGTACGAGTATCGGGGGTGGGGTGGGTATGGGCGTCCGAAAGCCTTTTATTTAATTCCTACATTTTTTTTCCTGAACAAATTGACTTGGACTGCCCTAGCCTTCAACTTGTACTGCCACATATATCGAGCTTAATAGCTTGAATCTTTCGACAACAAGTTTGGGCTTGTCTAGCTGCAGACTTCATCTTTATTTTCTTGTATTGTTTATTAAAACTGGTAGAAGCTTTGAACTTATTTTTTGTTTGTTGTTGAAGGTAATTTGTCTTAAAGTGCCTATATTAGTCTATTTGTTTTGGCCTAAATTTTAAATATTTTAATTTTTTGTAGTATAAATTATACTGTTAAATTATAAAATTTAAACAAAAACAAACGGGTAATTTTATTTTATTGGACAGTGATCGCATGCTCGTAGCAAGATTACCCTTTTATTATGAACGTACAGTTTGGAATTGAGGGCTAGAGAACCGCTAGGAAAGTTAGCGGGCCGGTCGGCCAAAGCCCAAATAGGAGAAGAATTAACTAAAGAGATAATTCTGGGTGGTCACCCATAAAGTTTGAAATTTCATAAAAGCTTATTCTCTATTAGTGTATTCCGATAAGCATATTTTTATAGATATAATAATTTATAAATAATAATTTATACATATTAACTTACAAACAATAACTTATAAAATATATTAAAAAATAATAATATAGAAATAGTAACTTATAAAATACTAACTTAAGAAAAATAAAATACACTTACACAGAAAACTTGAGAAATATGGTCGTTGTTAGGAAATTTTGTACTTAAAGGTGAATTACCTTGAAAGTTGCACTTAACTAAATGATGACGTCAAGCAAGTGTCGTTCGTCGAAATAAATAAATACTCCATAAATAAAATTATTCCTGTTACAAGATCCTTAAAAAGAACTTTTAAGATTTCATAATGTTATACGAACAAAATAAAATATAATTTTTTGTTAAATATATATATAAAATGTAGCTCTTTTCTGCCATATATATGGCGTCGTTGTTGCTACGTTTTCTAATTTAGTCTTCTATTCTAAATATATGGACTTCAGTTTCCATCGGGGAAAAAAAAACGGAGTATAGAAAAATTTCTTGTTTGAAACATTTTCTGCATCTACCTCTCTCTCAGGAAAGGGACTTCTAAAACATTTCTACTACAAACCCTGAAAGTATTCATTATTTATTAATTAATTTTACATTAAGTTAGCTGCCTAAACTACTGGATTAGATGGGATCCACAAATAAACTGTGCGGCATTCTTATTCTGCACATGCCAATTGCTGCTTGGACCAATTCAATTCTATGTTCCAAATGAAACATCAATATTTTCAATGGTTTATATTTTAATATTAACCGGTCACTGTACCCATGCAAAACACACGAGTTTATTAAAAAAAAAATTAAAAGTATTTGTCTAAATCTTTGTGATATTTTTATAATTATAGTAGTAATTAAAATAAATTATAAAAAAAATATAATAATCATACAATTTTTTTTTGGAATCAAATAAACTATAATATTTTTTGTTAACTTGATCTCATAATTTATTAAGATTTAATATTGATTAACATATTAAATTACATAAAAAATATATATTAAATTTTAGTAAAATAATATTGCTAGTTGAATCTATTACTCGATAAAAGAAAAGAGTAAAACTAATTTTACGTTTTGTAAATGTTAGATATAACATCTATAAAATAGTGTCTGTTAATGAGAAAAGATAAAATATTATTTACACAAACTTAACTAAAATTTTGTCGTTTGAAACAAGCTAAAAATGCTCTTTTTTTTCTTACATATTGTTTATTAAATTTTTGAGAAAAAAATTGCTAATAAATACAAATAATTATACAATGCGTTACCTTTTCATTTTTTGTACATATCTAGCTATTATCATTTTGTATAATTGCTTTTCAATTTTTTCTTAGTTGGCCAATTATATATATATATATAGATCGGTTGTGTTTAGACTTTAAACGTATAATTTTTAAGAGGTAGATTCGTTGTTTAATGAGGTTCGCTTCCTTAAGTTCAAATTTTGGGATTAACATAAATTATTCGAGGAGATAATTTAGTCTTGATGTGCGAAAATCAATACCAAGATACTTAATTTTACTATATAAACCGAAAAGGAAATAAAATGATTTTAAAGATGAAAATATAACTTCATCTTGATGGAGAGTTTGTAATGTTTAATATCAAATAAATGGAGTTTTTAAACTATTTTTTAGTTTAAATAAAGAATAATAATGCTTTTATTACTGTTAACATGCCACATACCTAATGGAACCATGACCGACGAACTATTTTTGTTTTGTGAAAAAAATTATTTTGCTTTTCAACACTCTTTTAATTGATCTAGTAATTATCTTATTTTAAAAGACCCAACTTGTACAACCCCCCCCCCCCCCCCCTCCCCCCCCCCCCCGCTCCGCACCCACCCCCCACCCCAAACCACCAAAAACGAAAAAACAAAAAAAAAAAGCCTTGTGGACATCATGTAAACAAGAGAACCTGGAATATGCCATAGATAAAAACGTTGCTTCCCTGTAAAGGAATTATGAAATACATCCGTCACACGCACTCTCATTTAACTTATTAGAGCACCCACACTGATTTCACTATATTCTTTATAATATCTTTTTTAAGAAATAAAAGGTTAAAATTTAAAAAATTCTCTTAGAATCCGTAAAATAGTAAATATATTAAAAGATTTAAAGAGTGAATTTCTACATTAAATGATTTATTATTCAAATCTCTTTAATCTGTATAATAAAGATATTAGTGTAATTCTAAAAAAATAATAATTCTGAAAGATATAAAAAAAATATAATTTAATCTATAAAATAGAAAATTTATTAAGAGATACTGGTATCAATGATCCAAGCCCATAAACATGTCAAACTGAGTCGGATTTTGTCGAACTTACTTGATGTCCTTAAATAAATATATGCCCCGAATTGAATCTATTATGAAAATGTAAATGCTTGTATCAGTTTTATTTTTGGTTACAAATACTCGTATACTTAAAGTTAAGTAATGTTATGAATATCAATTTGTATATAAATAAATGTGTATAAATTGATGTGACTAAACCTTATAGGGGATTAGTAAATTCTAATGAACCCATAATTAAAATTTTAATAATTAATAATTTATCACATATATTTGTGTATATTTATTTGTATAAATTGGTGGTGTCCGTAACATTTCCTAAGCTAAATTTCTAATGTAAATTTTTAAATAAATCCATGACATAATATACTACTGGCTCTGATTTAGGAACTTCTCTTTATTTAAAATTTTAATTGGGAAGAGTGACGAATAAAGTGGATAAGATTTGGTTAATTTTTAATTACAGGAGATGAAATCTATGTGATTATGACAAGAAAAATAATGTTAGGGTCAACAGCAATTACGGAAACTAATGTTAGACAATGATTTTAGAATTTGTAATTTTACAAACCAAACGAAAATTTTAAATGTGAACTATTATTATATTAGTAGTAAATTAGAAGAATATACGTCATTTGCAACTTAACAATACTGTTCTAAATTATAGTAATACGGAGTACGTACTAAATTAGATTATTTATTTGTTGTGCATTTTACATTTTATTACCTAATGCATGCATTTATACTTAAAAACATATATAACCGAAAATGGAGAGAAGATCATAGATGGGTATTTGTTTTGAAATACACATATAATGCATTAAAACTAATCATTTCAGTTAGAATATTGTCTTTTAATATCCGAGTTTTGTCATGCTTGTCAAATGCAATATATAAATCTTATCCAATCACCTACAATTTATTGAAAAATTTCTAAAGTGGACTACTTTTTTGTTTAAACATAAAACATAATGATTGTCATGTGCCCCCTCCGCCCAACCCCACCCACCCACCCACCCACCCAACCCAACCCAACCCTTTTCTTTTTGATTTACACAGGGGATCGTTTCTGGAATGCATAGCCGGTGTTTGTTTTTGACATGTGCCCTTAATTATTTTTTCAATATTCTTATTAAACCATATAGAGTAACGTTTACATTGTGAACTGAGATATGTAAAATATGTTTGGCTTTTGGATGATAAACAATTAAACATCAAACGACGAATATAAAAAATAAATATCGGACGTTTTATTATTAATGATTTGAAGTAATTTGTTTTTGTTCAGACATTTTGTTTGTGAGTTGTTTAAAGCTTCAAATTGCAGAAATACAGAAAGAATATATTCAACGTTTATAAATGAAAATACTATTATTGAATTCTCTATTCTTTTTAGTATAAATCGAAAAAGATAAAAATGCAAATAGTCCATATAAAAGAATACATTCCCGCCAACCTTTTGAGAAAGGAGGAAGGAAGGATCGGTTATCACGTCTATCATGATTAGCAGGTGTTTATTGTTTAATGACGCCTTCGAGATTTTTCTACTTCCTCATGCCATCACTATTAATGTATTATAAAATCTTTCTATAAAAGCTGTTAGTTTTATTATCATTTTCTATAATTGGAAATATATTTTGAGATTATATTTAAAATTTTCGGACTGCTTATACTTATGGTTTTAAAAGTTCCCATCTAATCTGATTAGTCTTCCGTCTAGATGTTATACGATTTTTAGTTGTCTAATGTTGTTTAGCATTTAAATTTGCTTAATATTCAACTAATTTTGACTAATCCTCGCCTAGACGCTAAGCCTCCATTTCACTGTCTAGATCCGCATAACTTTTTTTATTTTATAAAACTGCATATACTCTTCCTTTTTCTAATTAATTGACATTTTATTATAAAGAAAAATGTGTATTATTAATTAATCGCTACCTTTTGAAATTAGATATGCGTTTATCTTTTAATGTAGTACTATTTGTGAATGTTTTAGTTTCATTTGTGATATAAATTTGCAAAAACATCAAACTATAAAAGTTTGTATTTAATAACATTCTACACTTTATAATATTTCAATTTAAATTTATTAAGAGTGAAAATTATCACTTCAATTTTGATTTATAAGATTTTGCAAACCTATTTTATATGAACTGAAATACATCACTAATTTGGAACAGAAAAAATTGTATTATTACAATAGTACATTTTAACGGTTAAGTTTTTGTATTAAACATTCTTTTCAAATTATAGCTAATATGAAAAATAATAGAATTAGCACGGATAACCTTACTTTAATTTATATGTGATGATCAATGGTTATATTTATTTTGGTTTCAACTAAATGACTATTTGTTTTCATATATAAAAATAATTTGATTCAACTTTGGTTTCATAAATAAAGCTTCATCATCAACTGAGTGAAATAAAAAGTACGGAAGTCCAATTTAATTTAAATTAGTTAGTCTCTAAAAAGTCATAAACAATCCAAATAATTATCAATGAATCAAAAAAAGATTCGTTAATACCTAATTTTAGATTAAAGCTTAAATATAATTTGATATTCAGAAAAATATCATATGGAATATTTTCTAAACAAAGGCATGATTTGTTTTCCACTCTCTTATACAGTATAGTTTTATTAGCATCGTTCTCTACCCCCCATTCCTTCCCTTCTCATTCACCCTTTTGCAGTAGCACCATTTGGTTTCTGTCTATACATACATATACAAAATTACAAACACATATACATATATTCGAACAAATATTCGTAAAATAGTTTGTACAATTATATGAAGTTTATTTTTCTTTTGAAATTTGATTGGTTTGTGTGATGGGTAAGCAAATAATCATAGTATAGATGTATGCAAAAGGGTGGGTATAACTGGAATTGCTGCGAAAGGGTATAAATTTGAGATTGTACTAAGAAATTCCATGAATTTTGAGTGTTTGAAGAAGTGGGAATTAGGCTTATGGGAGTGAAATTGAATTACGGAGGATCCGGGTCGAGGTCGTGCAGGATGGTTCAGGGCACCTCGTCGCCGGAAAAAATGTCGCCGGAGAATTGTTGCTGGGCGGATATGCCGGAAGAGTTGTTGAGGGAAGTGCTCGTGAGGATTGAGGCGTCGGAGAGGGAGTGGCCACGGAGGAAGACGGTGGTTGCCTGCGCCGGAGTTTGTAGGAGTTGGAGAGGTATTATGAAGGAGGTTGTTAGGTTGCCGGAGTTGTCCGGAGGTTTGACCTTTCCGATATCTATTAAACAGGTATAAATGTTTTATCTGGTTTTGTTAGTGTAGTACTTTATTTTGGTTTTACTTGTTTCATACTAATTCCGTAATTAATAAATATGGTTTCCTTTGACCCTTCGGGTGTAATCATTGGGTAGTACTCTTATTAATTTTGACTCTGATGAGTATACTGTTATCCTAAAGGAAACTAATGTTTAATATTACCTCCGGTTAATATTATTCATATTGATTGACATTATACATGTATTTAGATGAAAATTTGTAAATGTTAACCATATTATTTTATTTTAAAATTTTATTTATATTAAAACTAATTTTAAATTTTTTATTTTTAATTTTTTATGACGTAAAATAAACAATATAACATGCATACGTGCAATGTCAATTAATATAAACTGGATGAAGTAATTTCCTTGTATTGGGTTATTGGTTAATGCAGAAAATTTTGCTGGTACATGATAGTTTATTTCTTTTAATTTGACCTTATTTTTTGCGGTGTACAATTATGAAAAGATTGATGCTTAATTGACAAGTAGTGGGAAATTGAAACTTTATCAAGATAATCTTGATTAATAGTGGTCAGTTTGCTTGTGTCTGGCAAGGTAGTTAGTTTGAGTTTGAGCATATGGGTTCTTTACCCCATTGGCATTGAATGGCGGTCTTGGAGTATTCTATGATGCCATTTGCTATGTTAGAATTTCGTGGGTTCTGCTAAAATAGATTGGTGTTTTAAGGGACATAAGGCTCCAACAACTTTAGTTATATGATATTTTGAACTGTTGGATTATGAACAAATTAGTTCCCTAAAAAACCAATCTCTGCCCCTTTGGTCATTCCGATTATCAAACTGTTTTATCAACATGTGCTGTGATTGTGGAACCAACTTGCACCTCTACTTTAAAAATTGTCTACAATCTTTGTTGCATACAGAATAAAGGAGGTTGTTTTAATTATTCAGAGGTTGAGGCGAGCTTGTGCATCTGGTGAAATGATTGCCTTCAACATTTTTGCTCAGGCATTAACCTTGGATATAATGATCTCAATTTTAGAAAATAGCGGTACTGGATTATGGTGTTTGACTGTAATTATTATGCTAAAATGAAACGGGAAATCATGTGTTTCTGGATTGGAAGTTCTATGCCGATGATCCTTTTCATTTATCGCATGTGCTCATCCCTTTCTATGTTATCTGGTTATGTTTGCAGCCTGGTCCAAGAGATTCTCTTATCCGGTGTTTTATAAAAAGGAATCGATCTACAAATACGTATAATTTATACCTCAGCCTAACTCAAGGTAACATTCGAGTGTTCTACTCTATAATCATTGTAGGACCTGTGAAACAGGCTCACCTTTTTGTAGGATTGAAAAAAAGGAAGAAAAAAAAGTGGAGGATTTAAAAGGAAAAATGGTTAAGACGACTGCAATCTTTGTTCTGCACATACCTTTCCAAAATTTTCTTTTTAGCTACTTACTAATGACCTTTGGTTGCAGTTTTTCTTTTTTGTGGGTTCTTTTGATTATTTATTTAATTTTAATATGAAATGGCTCGCATCATCTCCATTATGGAGCCTCTTATTGTTACTGGCTTTACACTTGTGTTGTGTCTGATCTTTGTGGCAGCACTGGCTAATGATGGGAAGTTTCTTCTTTCTGCCCAGAAATGTAGACATGCAACAGTCACAGACTACATAATATCTCTACACAGTGATAATATGAAAAAAGACAGTAGTAATTTTATCGGGAAGTTAAGGTGTTCTCTAATTTCTAAGTGATTTACAGAACGGATCAGTATGTTTATCTGAGGTTCTGATGTACTAAAATTTTTTCCTTTTCTATTATTGTGTTTACTGGTGACAAGATCAAATTTTTTGGGGACCAAGTTCATAATATACGATGCTCTTCCACCTCATGCTGGAGCTAAAATGATGAGGAGTTGTTCCACGAGGTTCATGGGTTCAAAACAAGTTTCGCCTAATGTTCCTGCTGGAAGCTATCCAGTAGCGCACATATCATATGAGTTGAACATGTTGGGGTCCAGGTAATAGACATTTATGCATCTAGTTTCAGAATTTCTTTTTTCATTTGATATATAAATCTTATTCAATGAGCAAATGTTTGCATCAGAATATAATGTTGGAAGCTTCATTAAACGTGAAGTAACTAATAGAATTATGGGTAATATATAGTGCATCACCATTTTTTTATTTTTTGGGTCTATGCTCTATTAGAAACTCTGTGGATGGTTAAAATTTTCATAAAGCGAAGTTATTCTCTTAAAAAAACTATTTCACACTTAAGTTTCTTCATGTACTAGCAGGGGTCCAAGAAGGATGCAGTGTACCATGGATGCAATTCCGGCTTCTGCTATTAAACCAGAAGGTGTGGCTCCATTACAGACCGAGTTCAGGCAGAGTAGCACTTATTCACCTCCATCATTCTCTTTCTTCCGGTCAAAATCAAACCGCATGGACAAGTTTTTATCTGGCCTTTTGGATGGCCAGAGAGATGGAAGACTGATTTTGAAAAACAAGTCGCCCAGATGGCATGAGCAGCTACAGTGCTGGTGTTTAAACTTTCATGGACGTGTAACAGTTGCTTCAGTGAAGAACTTTCAGTTGGTGGCTTCTGCTGAGGGTGGAGAGGCTGGGCCGGAACATGAAAAGGTCATCCTGCAATTCGGGAAAGTTGGTAAGGATGTTTTTACAATGGATTACCGCTACCCAATATCTGCATTCCAGGCATTTACGATCTGCCTTAGCAGCTTTGACACGAAGATTGCTTGTGAATGACTTCGGCTGACAGGTTTCAATATATGTTTACAAGGATTTACATATACATCTATAATAAATTATGGGAAATGTTGGCGAATATCTATAACACGTGAATCATGTTAGAAACAGCATAATAGGAGGATGAAGTTAAAAGAACATAAGAATATATATATAAAAGAGAGAAATGAACTTATGGCTGGGGGCTGCAAAACAAGAAATTGTTGAATACACATAGAGAATGACCAAACCTGAAGAAGCTGTCTGCCATACAAGAATTCATTTAAAACCTTTAAGGACATTCCAAGATTATCATCATTTACACTTGTTTCTACCATCTACCGGTTCACTTACTCTTTCCGTTTTATATTAAGTGACATTTTAACTATTTGCACATATATTAAGAAAATTAAAATTTATGTTAAAATTTTAATAGTTTGACATTTTTACTTTTCATTAAAATCATACAAAAAGAGAGAGTGTGACACAAATAAAGAGAACGAGAGAAAATAATTGTCCAATAATTCACTCTAAGATAATTTAGGAAGTATAAGTAATATATTTTTATGAATTATGTAAAATGTCAGTTATTATGCAAAAAAAGGTTTACTTTAAAATGCCACTTATCATAAAATGGAGGGAGTATAAGTTAATGGGCAAAATATTTGTTTGTTTTCTTAATTCATGAATTTAACTTATCCATTTGTGTTCAAGAAATTTCAAATATTTATGTTTGATTTCAGCATGACAAACGCGTTGCTCCTTCAGCATGAAGCATTGAGCTACCAATTTCTTTGTATTATTTTTGAAAAAAGAGCTTCCAGATTGGTAACAACTCAAGTTTCTCGGAACACACGAGGTTGTATGGATGATAATCGTAGCTTTACTCGAGCTGTGTTGTTTGCTTTGTACTACAGTTTATACATCTTTGTTTCATGTACATGATATTTATTTTCTATTTTATAAAAGCCCTCTTTACCATGTATATTTTTGCTATGAATCTTCTTTGTTCTGAAATTATATTAAGTCTTTTTAATTCTTGGAAATTTATTTTCCACATCGGATTTTATGGAGTCATCCTTTATGTCATGTCTGCTGTCGGTGTTGGGATAGACAAGTTTTCTTATTGATTTGTTCACCGACTTTATCCAAATAGGCCGTTAGCTTTCTTCGGATAGACATGCTTGGGAGTTGGGGCTGTTTTATAGTGCTAGGAGCGACTTGCATTAGTTCCCTAAACTTTTAGTTACTAAACAAAAAATAAAAATAAAACTAGAAAAGTCTTACATTTATTTTATTGTACTAGAATTTTGAAATGTTTTGCAATATTAATTATTTATCAATTGAAAAATAATAATATCAAATTTGAATTATTTGGATGTTAATTCATTTCGAAGGGAGAAATTAGGAAATTATTATGCATTGTGTTTAGAGAACATATAAATCTTACTTGTAAATACTTCTTTCGGTCCAAATTAAATGTTCTAATCTAATTTTGATAATTAAATTGACTAGTTTGTGTCTTTGAAATTTGATAAATATATTAATATTTCAACAATTATAAAAATTAGATCTTGAAATTAATTATATGAATTTTTATAGATTTAAATTTTGTCACCTATTTTTCAATAGAATAATGACCTCTAAAATTATTAGACTAGAATGTCTATTATGGGACAACTAGAGTGCCTATTATGGGACGAAGAAAATACTAGTTTCACCCTATTTAATTAATCGAATCTGTAAGCTCTCAGGACAAGATAATCATATCAAAATTGTTTATTGCAAAATGAATTTCCAAATTGTGTACCAAACACCAATATTCAGTTAAGTACAGTAACTCAAACATTTATTAGTAAAACTAATAAAACTAACAGAAAAATGATGGACGAGTACTTCATTATTACAACATTCATCATTACAATAATATAAGCATTGTATTGCAGTGCATTTTACATAAATAAACTACCTAGAAGCAGCTCATGCTAAAAAATGAAGCAGCTCTATAGATAGATGCAGTGGTAACTTGCACCGACTCACTCATTTATATATGCTTGGTATATACAACTTTTAACTAATCAATTTGTAATCTAGACTTTGAGTACCATTGGGTACAGCAATGTTGCAAAATGGAACTAAGCTGCAGTTTTCTATGTACACTATGGGTTACACTAAGCAGCTTGTGCCTGGAGACTCTTACCATTTACAGATCCTTCCCCATCCATAGGCAGATCGTCCGACTGCAATTCTTGTTGATCCAGGTTTCTTACGAAGGTTGTAAACGAAGGAAAATGATCAGGAGAAAAGAACTCTGCTCCCATCCTTTGATAGGTGAACAAGTCCACCGCGTAATCACCTGACAAGTTCTTCTTAATCTGTTCAAAACCCTTTGAAGCTCCTGGAGCCATTAAGTTTTGCCCTGATATTTTGACTCCGTGCCTTTTGCAGGCCGTTCGTATCTGTTCGAGTAATGACTCTGGACTTGAGAGGGTTTCATTTGGCAAGTGACCATCTGACAAATCCATTCCAGGCAAAATCATTTTGATAGAATTTCTTGAGAACATCTGAACTACTTGTTCATAACCGTCTCTCTTGTCTGTGTTATAATATCCTGCAGTCAGCTCGGATGAGTGGGAGCGTGTTCCATGCCATGAATGCATGAGGGGGACTTTTCCGGATAGTGTTATGGGAAGATCACCAAAGGTTGATGCCGCAAGTGAGAGGAGGCGATCCCCATGAGCTATGAGCTCGCTCGAGTACCAAGAAAGGAAGAAATCACCGTACGGCGTCTCCCATGACCCCTCGTGCTCCTTGAAAAAGCTGTTTGAGATTGGGGAATCACTATAGCTTGGAGCATCATGGGGACCAGAAAGTCCCCAAAGTGGGTTGCCAAACGTTTCAGCTTGTTGCTTGAGACGTTGGATAATGTTTTTATCATAACACTGGAACTCCCCTGCTCCATGTACGGCACTACTCTTGGATAGTTGACCGTAAGAAGGATATTTAAGCTCACCATCCGGTCCTAAACCTATTGATATGCCCTGCAAAGTTGAAGATTCAGGATTATCACCTCATGTAACATTAAAAGATTTTCAAATTGAAAAATTATACAGAATTTTGTGTGGTTCTTTGCTAAAACAATTCCTTACCGTAATAGTGGAACCGAGTAAAGGTGAGAAAGCAATCTTAAAGCTCTCACAGAATTCTTTGTAAACTTGTATTGGAGTCTTTCCGTCAAGAACATGCAGATCGTCTACAGCCAATGACAGACACTCTTTATACTGGTGCCCTGCTCGATCCGTAAAATAGATACTAGGTTCAGTTTCACCCAACTGAGACACCCATTTAGGAAGTGGAATCTTGGCTTCCTTGGAAGCATGAAAGCAAAGCGAGATATGTAGATTAAGGCCCGCCTTTTGAATCATCTCTGCAAGAGCAAGGTAGCCTGACCACTCGTACTTTCCCATCGCCTCCTTCTCAGCTATCCCCCACCACACTGGGAGCTCCACACCCTCCACTCCTAACAACTTCAATGCCTTAAGCCCCGCAGCGATTGCTCTTGCGTGTTTTATATTATTGCAATCAGAAACTGAATCCAGGGGCAACCCAACATATAATTTGACACCATCTTTCTGCACAGACAAATATCAACTCAGTCAAATAATGTTGAGCAAACTACAAATACTTGATAGTAATACACATCAATGTATCTATAACAAAATTCTAATGCAGTCCAGTTCTTCGCTTTCGTTGTCATGTTCAACAATAAATACCTAAGAGATCAAGGAGCAAAATAAATAACAGGATTGAAGCAAGGATCATTAGTCTCTGCAGCTCAAAGATGAATCTTATGGTTCCTCCAAAACTTTGAATGATAAAACTGGAAAAAACATATTATCATGGGTTTTTAGTTCTTGCGATCCTAGTTCAGTTACGAGTTAGCCCAATTATAATTTATGAATGCATCAACTCCCATCATTTTCACGCTAAAACTACGAAATGGCATGATCCTTTCCCCCCCTCCAAAATCCAAAGCAAATACCAGGTTTTTGTCTTATCCTAAAAGGTAGATCTAGCAATTTAATGTTTGCCACTTTCATAGATAATTTTACTTTGATATCAAAACCTCTGTTCTTTCTTCTTTAATCTCAAAAATCATAGCCTACTTGCTATCACCAAATTGATTCTTGTTTATTTGTAAATCTTAAAATTTCATTCCTTTTTTGGGTATAGTTTACACCCAACTCTTGTGTGGAAAACACAGAAAGTAAAGTTTTTTTTTTCTTTTTTCTTGTTAAAATAAACCAAACATTTGAAACATTTCTTCTCCTTTTTTTCAAGTAGAAACAACTGTAATGAAAATTTTGAAACTTCAAAGACAGAAACTAAACTTTAGATCACTTACAGGCTTGAACTTCATGGATTTTTCGCCCGAAACATTCTCCGATTGGACCGGTACCGATTGGGCAGAAGCAGAAGCCTTGAGAGACAATCGAATCACAGATTTTGACCAATTTACAGACGGAGAAACAGAAAGATTCGACTTCCGAGAAGAATCAAAACAACTATTATGGATAACATTTGTGGGAAAATTACAAAACCCAATTAAATTTTCAGACGCCGAATAAAATTTCGCCTGCGAGCTTCTAATAATCGAAATCTCCATGGCTATGATTTTTGAGGTATGAATTGAAATGGGTTTCTAAAGATTTTGAATTTTGAATTTTGATTTTTGAATGAGTTATGTGATGTATGGGTTGAGGGATTTGTTTTATAGAGATGGAGAGAGGAAGGAAGAAAGAAATTGCAAAAGAAGGAACAGCCACGTGTCTAGCATATAGATAAAGCAAAAGTTCAGCCTCATAAATTTTCGAGAGCTGATTTATTTGGTTGTTTGCTTTATTTGATTCTCATTTTTTATTAATTAAAAAAATTCATTGTTATTTTGAGCCATGCGTTATTGAATAGAAATTTTTATGTTTTAGGGAGGGATTTGGCCATTTGGGGCCTTGGGAGAAAGAATTCACATCGACGCATGTGGAAAATTACGAGTATAATTAGATTGTTTGAGAGTTTATTATTATTTTTTACAATAAAATTTAGTTTGAGAAGAGATTTTTCAAGTTGAGAGAAATAAAATTCAAAATTTTAATCCCTTCAAGTGTTTATAATTAGAAAAGATTTAAATTATCATTCTAGCTTAACGATAATGTTTACTAAATTTTGAGCGGAATCAACTCTAACGACATTTAAAAGACCAATTTAATTATAAAATATTTATATATTTGTAAACATTAAATTTCAATAAACAAGTAACTTTCACATTTAGTTCATTATTGAGTATCCCTTTATGGCTTCAATGAACTTATATTTGCAGTCAAAATATCATATTGATATTCCGTTTTCAATTACAAACGAAGAAAATATCATATTTATTTTTTCAAACAAGGAGGCCCCCTTGATAATACATGGTGAGGAAAACCTAGAAAAAGAAGAAGGGGATGGTATTTGTTTTTGAATATTGACTCGTTATTATATTTTCCAGTCCAAACTAATTAAAAATTGACCCGCTAAACGTTTGCGTTCACTTCAAATAAATCTCGACGTGTAAAGTAAAATAGGAGCCGTGGAGTCGTATTTGCCAACCACCCGAACGACCCATTTTCGCTTTACCGAGTAAATCAACTATATGTATATTCGGATAACGAAAAAACATAAATAAATAACTGTACATTCGGATATACATGCAACTCTTGAAACGGTAAATGACCTGTATTATAAATCATCGACTTTTTTGCACGTCGTTTTAAAAAAAACATTTATTAAAAAGTATATATATTTTATGTCTAATTGACTACAAAAAATATAAAAATTCAAAATTATCTTATGAATTTTTATTAAAAATAATAAAAATTAAATAAATTAGTACTAAATGAAAGAGTAATATAAGAAATTAAATAATTAATGTTTTATTAGAATTCGAACATGATACGTGAAAGAAAATGTATTTATTCTTTATTTTATGCTGTATTTCGATCATGGGGGATATATATGAGTGGATGGAGTTGACACGAGTCAAAACCCAGTTGCTGATGAGTTGTAGCTGAGTCGTCATATAGTCAGAGTCATGTTCCATGGGCTGCTGTGCCTCTATTTGCGGGACGCTGTTACCAATTGGATCCAAAATATTGCCTGGTGAAGTGGTGCAGTAATTAATTGAAAGTGTGAAGACCCTCTCTCTCTCTCTCTCTCTCTCTCTCTCTCTCTCTCTCTCTCTCTCCTCTGTGCTAGCTAGGAGAGAGAGATTTGTGGATAAGAAGGCTCACGGCCTTGCACATCGAATGGGATCTAACATCTAAGTCTGTGTGTGTGTGACTGTGTGTGTGTGTGATGATTTTGTCTTTTATTTAGATCTCACATGTTACTTGCACCAAACAAAATAAGAGATCTCAAATGTACCACAACTGAATCCAGTTGTGTGGTTCAATGTAATGCTAGTCCAGCAAAGTATTTCCTCACTCCATTTTTATTGGCGGTTTTGGGAATTTTTATAAAAGAGAATTTATTGAGACAATTAATAATGTTATATTTCATTATTAACCTTTTATCTTTTAAAAAAACTCTGCATTCACGTTTCTTTGTTCTAATAAAGATATGTATTTTTGACGGTGGAAATATTCAACAAGCCTATTAACCCCTAAACAAAATGATTTTAAAATAATAAAATCTTAAATTGTTGTATGCTATTATTTTCGTTCCATAAAAAAAGTTATATCTAAAAATAAAATTTATTTCACAAAAAAAGTTAAATTTTCATAATTTTTTTATTATAATATTGTACTTTTTATTAAAATTTTCTTATCTTATCTTTAATTTAATATTTATAAATAATTTCATAAAAAAAATTTATCATTTGGATATGTAATTTTAACCACAATGCCATATTAATGTCTGCCACATATATTTCTTACTCATGTATAAGATATGGGTCCTATTTTTCTATTTCTCTCTTCTTTCATATACTTATAATTTTTCTCTCTCTTTCTTTGTGCAATTGACTTATTATACTCTCTTCATTTAGAAGTGGTATTTTAGAGTTTAAATTTCTTTTTATAAGTGTTATTTTACGTATCCCAAAATACTTATTCCTTATACTTCTTAACTTACTCCTGAATGTAATTAAAATAATTATTTTTTCTCATTCTTTTTATTTGTGTGACACTCTCCGTTTATAGGAAAATCACCTATCCGCTCGTTGAAATCCCCTTATAGCCTTTTCATTGGTTTCTTCATCGTTGCATCTTTTCTTCTTTCTTGTTTTATCTGGGATATCAATCTCCTCTTTGGTGGCAACCATCCCGCATAAATCGCCTAGATTATTCACATTAGAGAGCATTCTATTTTTATTTTCTAACTATAAACTGCTTCTATGTAATAGTGATATTAGAGACAAAAATTTGTATACAAATATCTCTAATAAATTTTTTTATGTTTATTCTTATTTTTGTAGCAGCTATGACCACTAATGGTGGCATAAAAACGAGAAAAATTAATTTTAAAATAACTTTTTTGTCTATTTCTATATTTTAATTATTTTAGTATATGTGCAACGAACTATAATATTAGTTATTATAAAATCAAAGTGTACATATCATCGATATAACAGTTACATCAATATAACAGATTGACGATTACGACGAATATTAGTGCACTATCTCGTAGTATGACGGAGGGCATTGAAATCAGAATTAAGCACCTAAGGAATTGATCAAGGTGGTAACAGAATCATATGGAATTATTTATGCTATGATTGATGTCTTGTCATCTGTACAAGAAAATCTAAAATAGAAGTGGGCCCAAAAGAATATAGTAAATAATTAGCCCCCATTATTAATTTGGTGGAAACCCAAATTCAATGGATTTGAATATTTATTTATTAAGGTATGGGGAGACAGACATTAATCAGTGGCCAATTGTATATTCATATACCGTGAAGCAATTATATTATTGCATCTCCAATTCCCGTTGCTGGTGGATAATTTTAAATACAAGTAACTGATTATTGCATTTGATTGATTTGAAAAAAGCCCATGAATTAATTATACACGTTAATTCTCTCCCAAACAATTGAATGGATAATATTTGCATATACTCCAAACAAGACTCAATTGTTATTACACTCAAGCGTTTTGGGCGATTAGATTTATGTGGTTTAGTCGACCAAATTGTGACGTCCGAAACAATATTTTGTTATGGGCAACTTGTAAATCAATTCACTTTCAAGTTCAAAATATTATACCACGCACGTAAATATGTACTCGTTACATTAATATAATATTATAATCTCTATCAACTCAGGTAGTTCGGATAATTTGAAAATTGATTTTTTAAGAACATAATGATTAGTATCTTTCCCAAATTTTTGGTTTTAACTGATATGAATGTGTTAATATGTAATCTTTTAGTTCATCATTAACTTGTTTATAGTTTAGGTGGGAATAAACAGGTTCGTAATGTCTTTTTTTTTTTAATCGTAATCTTTGAATTCAAAGACAATGTTTCCTCACCCTTGACTCCTTTCCTAGCCTTTTTCTTGGGCTATTCTTATCCTTATAATTGAAATGAAATATATTACAAAAAGTAGGATAAATCATATTTTTGATTTTTAATTAGAAAATTCCTTTTCATTAATCTACGTGGGAGAGAATACAAAAAATAAAGGTCAAACACATATCATTATGTACCCAAAATCCTCCAGGTGTAACTCCATGATTGGTTTACAATATTCCGATTGGTAGCAGCAAAGCAGGACGTTATTGAATTAAATTTTTTTTCTCGAGAATGGAGATAAATAAAAAAATCACTTGAAGCCTGCGATCGGATCGCCAATGGGTACCACTGCCGCTTGTTTTGCCACAAAGACGACGACGTCGAGAAATCAAATTACAATCGCCAATTTCGACGCAAAAACTCCTTTCTCATCCTTTTCTTCAACTACCTTCTCGTGTTTCTCCAAAAACCCTAAAAATTTCAATCTCAGATACACCTCTCAATCATCAACAATGGCTTCTTCCACCATCGGTCTGTACTTTTTTGACTTTGTCTAGCTGTATTCATATCTGTTTCGTGTTTAATTTTGAAACGATTTGATGTCGGAATTGCATAATTTGTGATGGTGAAGGTGCAACAAATGAGAATTTAGAGACTTCGTCATCTTCTGCTCCGTTGGTTGGAGCTTACGATTTGCTGATCGTCGGGCCGGGCATACTTGGACGTTTAGTAGCTGAAAAATGGCGGCAGGTACTACTTGATTCATTTTTATCAATTTGAATCAAAATTTTTACTTTAAAGTGATAATTCAGCGGAATACTTCGAGTTAATGTACTATTAGACGCTGGTGTGGTATTGATGACGATTTGAATTAGCTAAATGAAATAGAAAATTGTAAGATTTGTTGCGTTCTGACTCTCTGTGAATAATGTGGTTTGTGTGTTTTTTGAATTGAAAGGGATTATTCAAGAAGAGATCATTTTGGTGTTGTAGGAACATCAGGGATGCAAAATTACAGGTCATACAGTTACTACGGATCATCATGATGAGTTGATCAATATTGGGATTAGTCCATCTTTGAAGGGAATTAAATTGTCTCACAAGTTCCCTTATGTGATTTTCTGTGCTCCCCCATCTCGGACGTCAGACTACCCCGGTGATGTCAAGTAAGGCCTCCATTGCATTACTTGATGTAAGACTTTGTGACACCGTATTTGTGGTATCAAATTGTCTTGTTTGTCATTATCTTTTGCTAGAGTTTTCTGACTTCATATTTGTCATAATCAGAATGACCTTATTACTCAATCCTAGAAGACAAATAACACAATTGGCTTGAATGCAATATGCAGGGAAGCAGCATCAAACTGGAACGGTGAAGGTTCTTTCCTATTTACCTCAAGCTCTGCACCATATGATTGCTGCGACAATGGATATTGTGATGAGGTCTTATAATTAATATAGCTCATTTCAGCTTGTCGCATGCTTTACACACACACACACTAACTATTAGTATCTCCACGATCTAATTTAAGCTGGTGGAAATGGCCAACTAGTTTCTGTTTCGATAGTATTAAAAGTCTCATCGAAAACTTCCACTCACAGAGAAACATATGATATCTATTGCACAAATTATGTTCTTAACAACCTTTTGATATGTATATGTGTCATGTTCTATTTGCTAATCTTGACTTTCATGTTTCTGCATGATGGTACAGGATAGTCCAGTGGTGCCAATTGGGAGGAGCCCTAGGACAGATGTCCTTCTAAAATCAGAGAAAGTAGTGATACAATCTGGCGGTTGCGTACTTAGATTGGCCGGACTCTATATATCCTTTTTACTCATGCTAGTCTGCCTTTATTGTTGGTTATTACTGAGAAGTTCTGGTGTTACTGTATCAGCTTGCTATACCTCCATGCTATTGCACAGGTATTTAATGGTAATAGGAAATAATCATTAGCTTATGCTTTTAGTTTCTTTTTATTAAAAATATTCTTCATTATATATTTTGTAAATTCAACAAAATCAATATTTTGTGTGCATATGTGTGTGTGTGTAGTAAGCTGCGTACTACCATCTCTACCTGGCAACTGGAGTGCTCTGGATGTTGGCAGCTCATCTCTATCCCTTTTGATTCCTGATTAGATGGACGAACAGAAAATATGATCCGCAGGATTATTGATGAAGACAAGCCTAGAGATCTATGTTAGTAATATTCTATGGGAAGAAGTTCTCAGTCCTGTAGTACTAATCCAGCCAAGAATCCCTAATTGTAGAGGGCTTTCTGTTACAAAGAATTGAATTCTTCTATATCTTTAATAGCCATACAGCTGCCTTCATCTTCTTCAGGTGAAGTGTTAGGGTTAGGTTATCTCATCTGTCATTTTCTGCTTTTCTTCTTCTTGTTCTCGGTTTCGCTACTGTCGGTGATAGTGGTCGCAACAGTCATCTTCTTGAGGGTCGACCTTCCTTGGGAAAGAACATCATACACTTTGTTCATCAATAGGCATGAATAACAATAGCAAATACACCAATCAGCTGGTCTGAACTCTGAAAGTGAGAACAACAAGCCGTTTGTAGTGAATTGATATCTAGCAATTGCAAACTTCAGGGTTCAATCACGCTTTTAATATTTTTTGGAGGATTTGTCTGAAGCTAGCTACAGGCGTACAGCCATTCAAGTCACCTGGTAATCTGATGTCCTGTTTACTCACATATGTGTATGTTTGTATAATAGTATATTAGAGCGTTGGTATGAATAGAAAAATTCTTACTCTGTATATAGTTCTATACAATTTTGCATATAGGTACAATAGCTAGACTTCTGGTTTTTGAGTATATATTGATCCCGATGCACTTATCTGAGACTACATCATGATCCAAAGCTTAGCTTACAGGGTTTTGGTCCATTAGGCATTTATCCTCATTCTCTGTTTTTGTTATTTCTATGTGATTAATCAGAACTATGTTGTGTTTGGTATAGCTAGTTGCATAATCAGTTAGATGTGTTGGCTACATCTACATTTGCGTTGAGTACATCCTTAACCTTTCAATACAAAGAAGATAGAGGGGCACATGTCTATTGGTTGGAGAAAGGAACTGTTGAAGCTCGTCCAGATCACATTCTCAATTTTATACACTACGAGGTGAAGATGTGTTGCATTAAGATTCATGGATAGCATTTAGTGTAAAGCATTGCACAGGTCACATTTTGTTATTAGCAGTTAATATTGATTCTCTACATTTCAGTTCAAGTAACCATCTTCATGTTCAGGACATTCCCAAGAAGAGTTCCTTTTAATATAAAAGATACAATATTACATAATATTATAGGGAAGGTCCGATGATGCTGATTGATAGGCTATAGCTCACTTTTCTTTTAATAGGTTCGACTTATAAATTACAATTAGATTCTTTTTTAGTTTTAACTTCTATAAATATCATACTGGATGGTCATTGTGCACTGGTGCTACATTTATCTACTCCTGGTTCTAGCATGTCCTTTTGTTATTGCTGATGGGTTCTATATCATTTAAAGAAATTGGTATTGAGTGGTCTACCGTGCAGGATGCAGCTTCACTTGCAGTTGCAATCTTGAAGAAGAAACTCCGGGGTCAGATGTATTTGGGTTGTGACAACCATCCTTTATCCAGGTTCAGTTTAATTTTTCCTTTATTTGATTGTTTTTTTCAGAAAACAGTTCTCCTTTCCAGCTTATAATATAAGAACATCATTCCATTCTTCTGATTCCCGTATTTGTTAATTGATTTGACAGGCAGGAAGTGATGGACCTGGTTGAAAGGAGTGGAAAATTCAGCAAGAAATTTGGCGGATTCACAGGTACTATTTGATGTAGCTCTCTCTCTCTCTCTCTCTCA
>CM025781.1:7785000-7842265 GCA_014636745.2 Centella asiatica | reverse complement strand
AGGTTGGGAGCCTAAGTACCAAAGTTATTCTCATTTCCTTGGGGTTTCGGAGTAAATGCCAGTTTTGAATTTGATTTAAATATCGCTGAAATGAAAGGAAATACAGGGCAATGAAAGATTATAAGCCAATAAATTGACTCAAAATTGTGCTTGACAACTTACATTCATCTTTCGGTCTTTATTGTTCTGGGCCACCCTTCATTAAAATGTACATAACTTGTTTTGTACAGTTGAAAACTGAATAATGATTTTTTGAGAATGCAAAACGTGCAAGTTATTTTATGCGGTCTCTGTGTGATTGTATGATTTGTATCCAAAGAAATATGCTTACTTTCTCAATCTAATAGAAAGAAGAATAAGAAAATCATATTCATGCCATTTTCTAAGGACAAATTTGGAGTATGTGTTTTTAGCACAGATTATACGTAATACCAATTTCCATTGTATGCTGTATTGCAGGCATTAGGCTAGAACAATGTTATTGGTGCCGGTAATATTTTATTTTCTTTTCTAAATTAGAGAGGCCGACACTTGATCCAAAGAGATGGTCAACCCCTTGTTGTCATAAGTACACTTTTGTTTGGTTGGTTCCTCGAACAATCTCTTTCGTCTTGTTTCTGTAGGACAGGGCGAACATGGCATCCCAAATGAGAACAATGTAACTAATCATGACTTTGGGGCCCCAAATGTTAGTTGAACATATTAAAAAAAAAAATCATATAATTTAAATTGCATTATCAGTGTGCCTTTTGATTCCCTGGAAACTAAAGACTAATTTTCACATACCGAGTCAAGTCCATGAAACTACATCGATCCCGCTAGCTTGTTGACTTTCATGCGTACTATAATAGTTTCCACTTCTTTTGTCCACAATTTCCATTGTAACAAACAATTAGAAAGAAGCAAAAAATCTTAACAGATCTGTAAACGGAGTTGCAGATGGGGTGTTGTTGCACGGAAGAAGGTGCTGGGTTTGATATCAAGGTAGTCGTTCTATTGATTGCTCTCACACTTCTTGTTATGTCTGCCTGCCTGCCACAGCCAAGGCGCCGAGCAGTTTTGGTTTATCGTTATGCCTAAAATTAAGCTTTTTATCATACTTATCTTTTTTCTTATCATATTGTGTGGTTATCATGTTAGATAGTCTGTTCTTCATTTTCTCCATAGTAGCATATAATAGAAGGCCATCTTCAATCTCTGCTCTTTGAGTAATTTTTTTAGCGATGTTGTTCATTTTAAATAATGGAGGATGCTTGTTTGATGCAAGTTGGTATATATTCTATGGTTTAGCATTGTTTTCCTTCAATTGTAACAAAAGTTTTGGAAATAAAAGACAATTGAGATGTTCTGTTCATAGATTTATATATTCTCTTCATCTTTTAAACATTTGAAAGTGGCTTGCCAGATTCTGGACCATACTACCTGAAAAAGGTGTCTCAAAAGGTAATCATTTGCTATTGATGCTGCAATATTGGATATGTTTATAACATGTGCCCCCATCTAAAAAGTAGCAGCAACTTATAACTCTAAACAAAAATACTTACCGTAATCCTAGCCCTTTCGCCATTTATTACAGCAGATCTGCATTCACACACGCGAACGTATGAATGTGTGCGTGTGTGTGTGTATGTATGTATGTATGTATGTATGTATATGCAGCTTCCTCCATAATGTTGAAACTCAAGAGACACCCATCATACTCACTTTAATTCCTGAATTTTGAATTTTCAAATGTCATTTATGTCATGTACAGGATACATCACTGTTTATAAAACACTGATTCTAGACATTTTTTTGAAACCATTCAAGACATATTCTAAAACAAGAAAAATTTGTGTCCTTAGATTTATTAAGATTGTTCCCCACTTTATTTTAATTTGGCTTAAGAGTGTCATAGTATAACAATATTCGATAGTTCTCTTAATATTAAGATCAAATGTCATAACTTGATTTAAAAAATCAAATAAAAATTTTATATGATGCCAGTAAGTTTTTTACATAGTCGAGATTTGTTTGAAAGATTATTTTCATGGGTGACAAGTGAGTTTGGATCAAACTTGTAAACAGTTGCAAAGTAAATTTTTAAAGGGAATTATAATTTTCACCATTTTTTTTGTAGTTATTTTCACATTAAAGTCCATGAAAAGATAAAATGCGAGTTCTGGTGTGGGAATAACAAAAATAGTAGTTAAAATAATCGTTCACATTCAAAATCTTTTATCTTTACAATAAAATCCTGTTGGTATGAGTTTGTTATATAATTCCATTACATATACATACCATTAAATTCCCAAGTGTTGAATTTCCCAAAATGTATACATTTAGAAGGAAGAATACGAGATCATGTTGATGTTTTAATGGTGGGCTCAACTGGGTTTATTGAGAAATTTGTAGTAGAATGCTGTAGTTTGTTAATAAAGCGTTTATTAATGTTATCCCTCTTGTCCAGTTATTTTTCTGGTACAAATAATTTAATTTCGAGATTCATAATATTATGAATTTTAAAACATAAAAGTTGATTACGATTAATTTAATTTGAAAAAATAATCAATTTGATTGTGTTAGTAAAATAGGGACAAATAAAAACAAATGGAGGGAGTAGCTGTTTGAAGGAGAGTGGCATCTTTTTTTTTATTTTTATTTTTTATTGTATAAAGTAATTGATACTGCTATTAGTTGATGAACAGTAGTAGATCCTTTGTAAAAGTTAGGCCCAAAACAAGTTCGGTTGTCATCAGTTTATGTTTTCAATTTATTTCTCTGTTTAACAAAACTGTTACTGGTTTAAGATGTGTACAAATTAGTAAATGATCTATAACTTTGTTTGATTGGGTCAGAATTTCTTATTAGCCTCAGGAATTTTTACTGGTATAGATACGCAAGCATTTCAATTATATTGTCTGATATGCAGCTTTAGCGAGCTAACGCAAGAACGAATTCATCTAACCATCACATTCAATCCAAATACCAATTACATTACATAAATGTGTAAAACAAAAACGACACACAAAACACGTTTGAAATAATCTGACAAATTAAGAGAGGCTACTGTACTCTAATTGCGGATTTTTCTGGAGAGGTTGTAAAACGAGAGCAAAATCAAGAACACTAGCAGAATGGAGGCGACCAAGGAGCAGGCGATGGCGCCTCCCAAGTGTTGACAGAATGTGTCGTAGAGGTTGCAGATCTTGTTCCAGCGCGAATGGGAGTTTCCTCTTAATCCGATGTAAGCAACTCCTCCTGCTGCTCCTGTTGCTGCTGCTACAATTCCCAACGCCAACTGCATATTCACACGACACACACATTTATCAGATATTTCGAGGACAAATTTATGTCGTTGTGCGTAACGAGAGGTTAGTTGATTATTTAATTACCACGTCGAATGCGAAAAAATGGAAAGCTAGCTTCTTGTAGAAACCACGCTTTAGGACAGCTAAAATGGCGATTGTTATGATGCTGTAAAGACAAGCCGCTGAAAGTGCTGCCACAAAGTATCTGCACATCGTGGAAGCTTATTAATAAACTTGTTAATAAATTACAGAGCAGTCTTCACTATAATAATAGTTTACCGGAAAACCTTAAATTCCCGGTTGCCCAGAATTTAATGTCCGAAGTTCTGTCCTCAAAAGGGTATTTTAAGTATAATCTAAAAAGTGTGCTTAAAAAATGTTAAAAAGTATTTTACACTCTTTTCCTTCTATTATTTTTTTGTGTTATTGATCTTTCCTCTTCTTAATATGCATGTTTGAGTGTATTTCAGACACCCTTATTAGAGGGAGTACAATATTACTATTCTACAAACGTTCAACACTCTAAACACTAAAAGGGTTGCAAAATATTTGCCTTGTAAAAATTTTGCTCAAAGACTAAAAGTTTAGAGTTCAAAACTAACATGTTTCCGGGGAAAAAACAGAGAAATAAATGAATTAACATCCACAAGATTAGCACTCCATCTATGCCGTAATATAAAGTACTATTGACTTTTGTTAAGAGAATTTAAACTAGTTTTTGATACAGACCTAAGGTAATCTCATCAAGTTTGGAGAAATCAATTGTGAATATTATTCTCTATTCTTTAATAAAACGATCTAATATTCCAGTTATTGTGAAAGTGTCTATAAATTGCAATACTATTCATTAATATAACGAACTGGTAGAAAACATGACAATTTTGCATTTGAAATTTGCAGTTGACCCTTTTTGAAAAGAAAACAATGTTTTTATTTTTGAAGTAAAATTAGATTTAATAAACTTTGGAGCATGAACTTGGGAAATAAACTCCTATCTTACCATTTGGCTACCTCATCAATGACCCAGTCCCTCAATCACCAACCAAATGAATAATATTCAATAAACCATTAATATAATTATTAATGAAGATATGTCTTTAGGACTTTAGGTCAATATTTGTTTCTATCGAACAGTAACATTGATCGAGTGAAAGAAAACAAACATGCTATAATATTATAGGCAACATTATCATAAAGTAGGCACAGACAAAAAAAATAATCCCACACCCTCATCTTAATTAACACATAATCCTAAACACCAACCGTTTTCCTTGACTTTTTTTTTTTGGGCAATAATGATTTGGTAGGTTTAACAATTCCTTTATCTGAGTTGTTCAAACCATTCTGTGTGTGTGTGAATCTACTCTCTATAACTTTAGTTTCATTTTGCAGAACAAAATTAAGCTATATCTATCGTTGTCCCGTTTGTTATGGTTTAAATTTTGTAAATTTTAAATTTTGACAATATAATTTATATTGTCAAAATTTATAATATTTTTAAGTAAAAACAAACATAATTTATATATCTCAATAGAATCACGTTAACGTTAACGAAGTAGAATGCATCATTTATATGAACTCAGCATATCACTAGTTAATTACTAGTTCTTTTTTTTTTTTGGGTTCCAAGTTAATTTCTACTTTCATATTCTAATAATCTAATCAAAACTACATACGATGACAAAAAAAAGAAATAAAAAAATTACGTACATGAAAGCTGGAGAATCAGTGAACTTGGAAGAATATGGTATCCTTATGGTTGGAAACGGAGTTGGAATCAACTCCGTTTGCTTGCTTGTCACCATCACCAGCACGGACGCCAACGTCGCCGCGAATAAAAAGATCCTCAGCACGAATTCAACCACCGCCAACTGGGGGCTGGTCTCGGTGGCATTGGCGGAGGAAGAATTATACTCTTGGGGAGCAACTTTTTCAGACTCCATCTCAAGCTTTTGCTAATTAGTAGTAGTTGTAGTAGTAAGTTGATTTTACAAAAAATGGAAGAGTAATACTTGTAATAGAAAGTTGAATAGTTTGGTGTGATTTGGAAGTAGAGAAACAAATACTTATAGCACGATTTGGTGGCTGGGTTAACACGGTGATGATGGTTGGAAGTATGAACACGTTAATTGACTTTATATTATTAGTTTATTATTATTTACATACAGTTGAACAAGTGTTTGAATTGTGGTGAGAGTAGCGTTATATTTGATGATAATTTCTTAATATATTGTGTGGTACATTTAAGATATTTATTTCATTTACCGAAGGTCACTCAAAAACGTAGCATATTAAAGAGAGGAAACGATTTTATTATGCTTGTGCTTGTATTCTACCTTCAACGAGGGTCTATCAGTCTATGTAATTTCTCAGATAGGAATTGCTTTGCGTTTTGCAAATCCAAATCTTTTGTTGTTCATTGTACTCTTCTTCTTTTTTTTTAAATGTTTCCTTATTAGTACAAATAGTATCCATATATCATTGGGGGAAGAGTTTAGTGGAGATAATAATTTATCTTGCCTTTTTTTAATAATCTACATATTGTGTTTCTTTTACTTTTGATACACTTGAACCTATGACCTTATAATTATAGTGACTTCATATTATACTTTGTTTTAATTTTAGTTTCCCCCGTTTTCTTCTGGATCTTGAGTTATAATAAAAGTTTGGGGTTAGTGGCAGACACAGGATTTTCGATAAATGGGGCCAAAAAATCTTAACGCGCAATAAAAACGAACTTGTTATTATGATAATGTATTATAATAATAAAATTATTGAATTTAAAAGATTCACAATATTACTTTATTATTTTTCAGTTTTTGGTCCGAAGTTTATAAAATTATAATGCTTTTGTTCCAAAATATAGTATTATTCTAAAACCAGAAAATAAATTATACTCTGAAAATCAAAAAATTTATACATAACACTAATCTTTATACACTTCATAATATTTACTTCAAAATTATTAAATGTTAAAAATGCTAAATTTAATTTTAAAATATAATATTTTAAAAATTTATTTAATAAAGTGACATATTACTTATATTGTACAAAAGAGTCAAGTTTTTTTTTGCTAATATTAAACTTGTATATTTGATTAAAATTTATTTTACAAAAGATTAGTTTTTCAAAAGAAATTTGTTTGTAATATTCAACTGATGATAAAATAAAAATATTGTAATGATAACTTTTAAAAGTAATATCATTATATAATAAAAATATTACACAAATGTAATCTATTTTGCGTAACATACCTTAATTTCAAATTAAACTCTTTTTAAAATTAAATAAATGTATTTTTAATTTTGAAACGATCAAAATACTCTATATATAATTTATTTTTTTTAAAGTTTAGGGGGGACGTAGTCTCCCCCTCGTCCTATGGTGGATCTGCCACTGTTTGGGGCCCAAGATGTTTTATCAGCAATTATAGAATTTCTTCATATAAGGAAATGGAGAGAAAAAGTGAGTCACATAATAAGTATAAGTATTTAAGTGTTGATAAAAATAATAACTTATTTCTTGTTTTCTTTAAAATTTTTCTTTTTCTTTTGTGAAAAACAAAGAGAACATGAAGGTAATTATTTATTTATTTATTTGATACAATTTCTAGAATTCTTTTTGAGGTATTCTTAGTATACTCTTTTAAAGACAATAGAATATATTTTGGAAACTTTTAAATGGTTGTGTGTGAATATGTATATGGTGGGCATGTATTGGAAACTTTCAAATGGTTGTGTGAATGAGGATGGGGTGGGGAGGGGATGAGCCAACAATCAAATTGGGGTGGGGAGGGGATGGGGTGGGGGTGGTTGACATTATTTTTGTCACGAACATGAATTTAAAATCAAATTGAGTTGTCGCAATTATGAACAAAGAGATCCCTTTTCAAGGGAACTCGCTTATATCCGTTCCGATCACAACGTGTCCTTATCATGACAGCATCACCCAAAATGTAGGAGTTAATTACTCCCCACAAGTGTAATTACTTAAAAACCACTCAAAATTATATATTTACTTAATGATCACTCAAAAGAAGAGTAGAAATATATAGTATTTTTAAATTTGTTTAAAAGCAGTAAGTTGTAAGTGATTGTTATAAAAAAAATCGCTAAAATTAATGTGATATATATAGGTGAGCAGATAATATAGGTTTTACAATAAGATTTATATCAAAAGATAAAAGGAGTATTTTATTGTTAAGTTGTGAGTTTAATTTGAATTTTATCAATCGTTTTTAGTGAATAATTTATAAATTTTATAGTAAATCTTCTTCCAAGGCGGTAGTTTATCCCCACATTCCTTTTAACTTAAAACTTCTCTTAAACGGCAAGTCAACAACATACTATTGTTACCATAATTAAGAAAAGTTACAATCGATAATAACAATAATAAATAATAATAATAATACAAAAAACTCAGAGGTCTACCACCGCTTGATCTTGAGAAACTATAAAAGTGATAGGTTTGAAAATTCTAACAGTAGTAAACATCACTCACAAAGTTTTAATTATACTTTGACAAATCATCAGTTTCATATTGATCAAAAATCGAAAAAAAGAAATAATATTCTTCATCTATATCCAAGTTTGACCATTATTATATGAAGCATTTATAAAATATAGAAGCTTTTGAGGGTTAAAAATAAAATATCATTGTACAGAGTTGCACGGTCGAAGATGTATATTGATACATAAATATAATCAGCAAGTTGTGGACATGAAAATTAAGCTAATAACTAAACTATAAAACTACATGCACATCATGGCAACGTTGCACTCTATTATGTCTATATCCAATATTTTTATAAAGTCCATGTTACTTGAATATCTCTAATATTAATTGCTGATTACGTATATTGTTATGATCTAAATATATCCTTGTATTTGAAGCACTTTTTTCGTTCATTTAAATGAAGAATTAATTCTAGTGGTAAGCAAAAGTAATTTGTTTCATAAAGAGTTTTGTTTTACTTGTATTAATATGGCTGTATAAATAATACAGGCTTCGGACTCAGATTCGTTTGTTAGTAGATCGTAAAGTTTAATTTATTTAATTTTAAAAGTGAAATTTAATCTTAGAAAAAAATTGCTTCTATTCAGGTGAAGGAGTGAAATCCAACGACCATAAAAATAACAAAGTAAATCATAATGTAAGAATCGAGTGAAAAACTCAAATCAGGATAAAGTAATTACAAGGCAATCAAAAAAAAAAAATAATTGGATGATCAAATTGTAATATCAAAATGGTATTCAAATGATGTAATTTTTTAAAAACTTTTATAACAGCAACCCAAATAAATATTTTATAAATAAATCTAACAAATGGGTTATCCGATATAACTTATTTAACTATCTATTTGTTAGATATTAGTAATATTATTGAGTCATTTAATAATATTAATAGATCAATTAATAATATTAATGTACTATTCAATCAGTGACATCAACATAATATTTGTTGATATTCCTATTATAAACACTAACGATAAAATATGAGTAATTTTTGAATAATATAATTTAAAAATACCATTACAAATACAAATACTTGTCACATAAACAACTCAAATACTTTAACTTGCCTTCGATAAGAGGAAGGAGAGAGTGGTGTCAAAAATCCCTTTTCACCGCCCTTTACTCCTTGAACCCAGGCCGTTACGATCCGCGTCACCAGCTTGACCTACCCGTTACCAGCACTCCTCAATCAAAATTGATCAAAGTTCTTTTGTTTGAGTTATATAAGAAGTTATTGTCTAAAAATACACGCATATATTCACACAGTTATTAACTAGTTTCTAGAATTTTTTATTATTATTAATCACCTTGCAGAGTTTTTTACTCACACATTTATCAACTACTTTCTAAAATTTTTTATTATTATTAATCACATTGCAGAGTTTTTTATTAGTATGTAATGTTCAAAATCCAAACCTACCTCTTTATTTTTTAGAGAAAGTAGTCGATAATCGATAAAACCAATGACCAAGTTATTTGAAACCAAACAATCGAGATCATTATTCTTAACAGATCTTAAATTAAAAAAGACTATAACTTTATTTTCATGTATTTCTCATTATTTAAGAACTTCTTATGGAATAATTTTAGAATGCCTATACTTTTAGAACGTCTATAAACATAATAACCCGAAATTTAGAGGAGATTATATGGTCCGAATTTTATATTGAATATATAATTTCTTTATGCAAAGCTATATGTACTATAATTATATAAAAATATCAAATTATTTTCACGAAAAAGTAGTGCACCTCAAAAATTTACACACACATATGTGTATAATCTGTATTTGTAACCGTTTTCACTAAAATTTTATTTAATGCATGAAAAAAAAGATTTAGAATATGTATGTGTGTGCGTGTGATAATTCTCAAAAGTCCGGTGTATTCAGGTCCAATACGTTGTTGTAGCCCTGTAGATATTTCTTTTTTTAACCAAACAATTATTAGTACTCCTATCGTGATTTCTAATATAAGAGTAAAAATAGGAATAAACACTGGTATAATCTCATATCCTTTATTTAAGGTTTTCAATCTAAAAAAAATCAATAACTTGTAATTATGTTGTATTTATGATCATTTTAACCCAGAGTATGGCTGTCATTTGCAGCAAGGGGACGTGGGGATATATGACTTCTTCTTTCCTTTTTTAGTTCTTCTCAAATCTATGTAAATCTTCGCACCGACCTAATTTCTTTGTTCATTAATAATGAGGCGCTGAATTCAGATATATTTTAGTTCGTTATTGCGTTTATGGCTTTGACAAAATCTTGTAGCTCTTGGAGTCAATTCATAGCCTAAATAGTTTATCTTGTCATGTGCGTGTTGAAGTGAGTTGTATAGATTTCTTCTCACTTTACATAACATGCATAAGATACACAATCGACACACACACACACACACAACCACAAAAAAAAAAAAAAAACGAAAAGAAAGACCTAATTTGAAACACATTAAACACACTTTAAAAAAAAAGTAAAGAAAAAGTCGAGACACATTTTTTCCTTCAAAAATTTATTTATACTATACTATAATATAAGAAGATAGTTGAAACTTTTATATACTTCTAAAACAAAATGTGATATTTCACAAGTTATTGCAAGCTTAGAATGTGGTCCGATTAATTCTTGAATGTAAGATTGCTTTGTGTTGTACACAAGTGACGTGCCCATACCATCTATTGAAAAATAAAACCAAGAAGTTCTATCAAATTGGTTTCATCAGTCATCATGCAAGATATTAATGGGGTTTTTGACTATGAATTTAATTTGCCACCTGTTACATTTCTCTCTCTCTCTCTTTCTTTCTTTTTTGAGTATCGAAAGAATTTCTTCCACGGACTTTTTTTTAGTGTGATTGTGATGAGATTAATTATTTACGATTTCTAGCACAAGAATTCTTAACATTTTAAGCTCTTTTTATTTTTAGTGTAAATAATATAGGGAGGGTACATTAATTAAGTAAAGTTAATTTGACTCAAGTTTGAATTATCTTTAATCAAATTGACTCGAGTTTAGTCGAGTTAATCAATAAATACAATTGAGTCGAGTCGAATCAGACTAAATAAAAGATTTTGTTCAAAATTAATTTTTTTCAGTAATTTATTTTTGCCTTTTGCAAAAAAAATAAAAATGAATAGAAAACTAAAACTTATTCTAATTTTCTAGTTTGGATACAAAATTCGTGATAGAAAAATTGTGTCAAGAATCAATTTATCTTTATCTTTGTCAATCATGCTAAACGAGTTTTTCTAAAAAAAATTTATTTTTTATTTTTCGTTTTCAATCATCTCGACTAATTAAATAGCCCTTTACAATCCTCAGGGTATGCGTCATATATATGATGGATACAATCCTACTATTGGCCCATTGGGCTTGACTTCTTATGGAATATCTTATTCGCACCGGTCCTTGATTTTTAATTTTAAGGATAATTATCGGTCGGCCTATTGTAAAGTCTAAAATTTCTTAAAATTTTATTATTTACAAGTGTATTTCTTACAAGTATATTTTTTTTATATATATAATAACTTATAAATAGTAACTCACAAACTACATTAAAAACATACTAAAAAAAAGTAATTTACGGGAAAAAAAAAATACACTTATATGAAATTATTTTAAAACATAGAAATTTTAGAAAATTTTAAACTTTTCAGACTACTGGCCCAAGATTTATCCTTAATCTTACTCACAAAATGGTTGTCAGGTCTGAACAAAAAGTTTGTATATATCCCAAATTCCCGATGCATGGTTACTGTGTTCATATCTTAAATTGTACCAACTATTTAGCATAGGAATAAATCTTTATATCCTGTTACATTCTAACTTTATTTTAAAAATCACCACAAATTGTATAAAATAATTTTTCTATGTGAGTCATACTCTTGTTTTAGTCATATTATACCATTTATAGTAACTTTCAGAATGAAACTGATGTTATAATATAAAGCAAAAGTAAAAGAGAGAGAGCAATACTATTTCTATATTATATCTCCAACTTCAATGTCCACCAACACCATTATACAATGCCTCTATTTATAGGCAATAAAATGTACAAGAAAAGCTATACAAGTGGAGAGGTGGATAAGTGGAGAAGTTGGAGAGGTGGGGAGGTGGAGAAGTTGGAGAGGTGGGAGGTGGAGAAGTTGGAGAGGTAGGAGGTGGAGAGGTAAAATGTATATATATATATATATATATATTACATAACACTCCCCCTTAGACATTTTACCTTATATTATACACAATTAATATGTTCTGCAGGACAAATTATAAATTAGGTACGTCAGGACCAAAAATTAACTGATACTGTTAGGTCCCAAAGGGTAAAAATACTAGAAGGGGGGGTTGAATAATGCTTTTCAAAAATTAAGTCTTACTTAGAAAACTTTACTGAATAAAAAAAAATCTTCTTGCTTATAAAAAAGTTTCTTATGATTTTCAAAGAATTTAGCAGCGGAATTTATTTTAAGCAAGGAACCCCTTAGGTTTTGTATCAAAAGTTAATGGCTTGAAGTAGCAAAGATAGTAAGTCTTTGCTGAACAAGTTCAGCAGGACTAAAGCAAAGCACAACAAAGCAAGGAAGCAATATAAAAGATAAGCAGGAGAAGAGAGAGAATTTTTATAGTGGTTCAGAATAATCCTACTCCACTCTTCTTCTCTTTTACTTGAGAATGCTATCACTATAATTTGTTCACACAAAACAATCAGCAAGAGGACACTTAGTCCAATTTACAATGGGTCACTTAGACCACTTTAGCAGGACACTTAGTCCAATTTTGTCACACAGACACTAAGAAGATTTCAGAAAATCTTGCTTGCTATCTTCAGGTAGATGGCTCCTTGGTTGAGCAGATAGATAACACTTGTTCAAGCTTTATGATGTCTTGCTGTAGTCTTTAAGATGTCAGAGAGTTTTGTTCAGGAGGTAGTTGGTTCATTGGTTAGTCATAAATGAAATTTATGACTTCTATTTATACTCCTCCAAAGAATCTATCCGTTGGAAATTTGAAATAGATCCGTTGGAGTGTACTATCCTTGATGTGACTTGTACCTTTTCAGCAGTCCTTGCTTAGTTCAAAAAGTTAGCCGTTTTTCTGTCTTCTAGTGCCCTTCAAAAGAGATTCCTAGAAGTTGACTAAGCAGGGAATAAGATAGCTTTTCTGACAATCTTCACTTTGATAAGCAAAGGATCTTGCTTACTAAAGTCCTTGCTTATTTCCATTCTAAGTAGGACTATACTTGGAAAATTCTTCGTCTTCAGAATCCTTCATAGCAGGCTTATCAGTAGACTTCAATGGTGATCAAAGGTCCTTCCTTAACTACAAATTATATCCACCTAACATGTTGGATATTTTTCTAAGTCCTTTTACATTGTCTAAGCAAGGACTATATTACATCATCAATTCTTATATATCAAACACATAATGAAAGTTTAAGCAAAGATAATATAAGCAGGGGTGCAACAACAGATACTTCTGGATCAGTTATGTTACCTCATTAAAACCTTACTAAGAAAACCCAGTGGGATAAAACTTAGTGAAGGAAAAAGAGTACAACGTGTATAATACTCCCCCTCATTTTAATGTATATCTCTGAAACGACGGATACCAATCTTCTGTGTAAGTTGTTGAAAAACTTTTCTCGACAATGATTTTGTGAATAGATCTGCCAAATTATCACTTGACCTAATTTGACAAACATTTATCAAACCATCCTTCTGTAGATCATGTATTGAGAAGAATTTTGGTGAGATGTGTTTGGTTCTATCACCTTTAATATATCCTTCTTTGATTTGAGCAATACATGCTGCATTGTCTTCATATATCATAGTTGGGTTTCCTTTGATTGACTCGAGTCCACATTCCTCCTGGATGTGTTGAATCACTGATCTCAACCATACACATTCTCGTCCAGCATCATATAGAGCAATTAATTCGGCATGATTTGATGATGTCGCTGTCAGTGTCTGTTTTGTTAATCGCCATGAAATTGCAGTATCACCATATGTAAATACATATCCAGATTGTGACCGAGCTTTATGTGGATCTAATAAATACCCTGCATCTGCATATCCAACTAATTTGGATTTTTATTCTTTTGGTAAAATAGTCCCATATCACTTGTCCCACAATGGTAACGAAACACATGTTTAATTCCATTCCAATGTCGGCGTGTTGGATCATAGCTATATCTTGCCAATACATTGACAGAAAATGCAATATCAGGTCTTGTATTATTAGCAAGATACATCAAAGCCCCTATTGCACTTAAGTATGGTACTTCTGGACCAAGACCTTCTTCATTCTTTTCTCGAGGACGATAAGGATCCTTTTCTACGTCAAGTGATCGAACAACCATTGGTGTACTTAGAGGATGAGCTTTGTCCATATTAAAACGTTTTAACATCTTCTGGATGTAATTCGATTGATGGACAAAAATACCATTATTCAAATGTTCGATCTGTAGGCCAAGACATAATTTTGTTACACCAAGATCTTTCATTTCAAATTATTTCTTTAATAAATTTGCAGTTTTTTCGATCTCTTCAGGAGACCCAATGATATTCAAATCATCAACATATACTGCAATAATTGTAAAAGCCGAGATTGTTCTTTTAATAAAAACACATGGACTAATTTTATTAGATTTATATCCCACTTTTATGAGATATTCACTTAGTCGATTATACCACATTCAACCCGACTGTTTTAGTCCATATAAAGATCTCCGTAACTTTATAGAATACATTTCTCGAGGTTTTAATTTAAGTGCTTCAGGCATTTTTAGTCCTTCAGGAACTTTCATATAGATATCATTATCAAATGATCCATATAAATAGGCTGTGACTACATCCATGAGACGCATTTGAAGTTTTTCAGTGATTGTGAGACTAATTAGGAATCTAAGAGTTATTGCATCCACTACAGGTGAATACGTTCCTTCATAATCAACTCCTGGTATTTGTGTAAAACCTTGTGCCACAAACCTTGCTTTATATCTCACAATCTCATTTTTCTCATTCATTTTTATTGCAAATACCCACTTGTAACTTACAGGGTTAACATCTTTGGGAGTTAGGACTACAGGTCCAAAAACATTGTGTTTTTCAAGTGAATCTAATTCAGAGTTCAGGGCATCTTTCCATTTTGGCCAATCATTTCGATGCCTACATTCTTCAAGAGTTTTTGGTACATAATCATTCTCATTTAGCACATCAGTTGTTATAGCATATGCAAAAATTTGATCAACACGTGTTTCATTGCGGTTCCATATTGTACTATTTTGTACATAGTTTATTGAGATCTCATAATCATTAGGCACCTGAGTTTCTTCTGGAACTTCATTAACCTCTTCTGGGTTTTATCGACCTCTTCTGGGGTTTTATCGATAACCTCTTCTGAGGTTATACCAACTACTCTATTCTGCTCTTTCCTTTTCCGTGAATTTTGATCTTTGGAACCAATTGGTCTTCCACGTTTTCTTTGTATAGAAACCTCTGTTGGGATTACATCAATTCGAGCAGGTGCATTTAAAGCTGGTACATGTGATTTAGTAACCCTTTTTGTATCTACAAATACATCTGGTAATTTATTTGCTATTCTTTGTAAATGTATAATCTTTTGAACTTCTAGTTCACATTGACCACTTCGGGGATTAAGATAAGATAATGATGACACATTCCAATTTACTTCTTGTTATTCCAGCTTTTCTTTTTCTCCTCCTAAGATTGGGAATATTGTCTCATTAAATTGACAGTCAGCAAAACGTGCTGTAAAAACATCTCCAGTTTTTGGTTCCAAATATTTAATAATTGATGGAGAGTTAAAACCAATATAAATTTCCAATCTTCTTTGTGGTCCCATTTTGGTACGTTGTGGTGGATAAATTGGAACATACACAACACAACCAAAAATTTTAAGATGAGACAAGTTTGGTTCTCTTCCGGAGACCAATTGTAATGGAGAAAATTTATGATATGCAGTTGGTCTTAATCTAATAAGTGTAGCAGCATGTAAAATGGCATGTCCCCATGCAGAAGATGGTAGATTACTTTTCATCAGTAATGGTCTAACAATCAGTTGTAATCTCTTAATTAATGATTCTGCTAAACCATTTTGTGTATGTACATGAGGCACTGGATGTTCTACCATAATTTCAATTGACATACAATAATCATTAAAAGATTGGGATGTAAACTCTCATGCATTATCAAGTCTAATGCTTTTAATTTGATAATCTGGAAAATTTGCTCTCAGTTGGATTATTTGTGCTAATAGTCTAGCAAATGCAACATTTCTTGTTGCCAAGAGACAAACATGTGACCATCGAGTTGATGCATCAATTAAAACCATAAAATATCTAAATGGTCCACATGGAGGAAAAATAGGCCCACAAATATCTCCTTGAATTCTTTCTAAAAATGAAGGAGATTTATTTTCAATTTTATTTGAAGATGGCCTAATTATTAATTTTCCAAGAGAGCATGCTACATATGATAAATCTTTTGATACTAGGATCTTCTGGTCCTTTAGGGGATGCCCATTTGCACTTTCAATTATTCTCCTCATCATAGTGCTACCTGGATGACCTAACCTGTCATGCCACAGAATAAATGTCTTTGTGTTAAGTAACTTCTGGTTGCTGACCATATTTGATTCTATTGGACTTATGTTCGTACAATATAATCCAGAGGATAAAGCTTCCAACTTTTCCAATATGATCTTCTGGCCATATTCAATAGATGTAATGTGAAGATACTCAATATTATTTTCAGTCATGGTTTCAAGATGATAACTATTCCTTCTAATATCCTTAAAACTTAGTAAATTTCTTCTGGATTTACTTGAGTATAATGCATCGTTTATAAATAATTTTGTTCCTTCAAGTAATAAAATACAAGCTCTTTCAGAGCCTTCAATTAAATTACTAATGCCAGATATTGTATTAACATGTGTCTCCGCAGGAGACAATTGAGAAAAATATCTCTTACTTTTTGGTATAGAGTTTGTTGTTCCACTGTCTACTAAACATTCATCTTTACTATTTGCCATAGCTTTTCTTAAGCCTCCAATCATATTCTTTTTCCTTTCTTTTAAATTTCTCCACAATTCTAACGGATCTTTCACCGTTAAGTATTCAGTTTTTAAATCCTCGTGGAGATGATGACGGAGAAATATCATTGTTTTGGCTTTCTCATGCAGGGAGACCTTATTTCCATCTTTTATTGTTTCTCTAAGATTATTTGTTGTAAGGTGGATCTCGACATCGAGAGTCCATAGGAGATAATTCTTACCCAATATATCAAGAGCATTGAACTCAAGTTTAGAAATGTTGGCCATAAGAACTTATTCTCGAAACAAAATCCAATCGCAATTTGACTGAAGCAAACTCGTTCTGATAACGTGTTATAATATAAAGCAAAAGTAAAAGAGAGAGAGCAATGTTATTTCTATATTATATCTCAACTTCAATGTCCACCAACACCATTATACAATACCTCTATTTATAGGCAATAAAATGTACAAGAAGAGTTATACAAGTGGAGAGGTTGGAGAGGTGGAGAAGTGGAGAAGTTGGAGAAGTTGGAGAGGTGAGAGGTGAGAGGTGGAGAAGTTGGAGAGGTAGGAGGTGGAGAGGTAAAATGTATATGTGTGTGTGTGTGTGTCTATATATATATATATATATATATATATATATATATATATAACATAACAGCTGAGAGATATAGTAGAGATGTCAATATTTACTTATTTTGGGATACTGAATTTAGAACTTGATAAAACTTAAAAATAAATAAATCTGAGTTAAGTTGAGAATTATAGTGAAAAAATACACCACTACATAGAAGTGTCTTGTACTAACGACGCCTCAAGATTAAAATCTGGCTCATAAAATAATAAAATAAAAATTACTCCGTATTTTGTTCTCTCTTTGTTGAAAACCACTAATATTATCTAATAGATGATTTGATGAATGATAATCAAATCCAAAATAAATTTAAAAAATGGTTCAAAATTATATAGGTCATGTTTGTTTCAGCAACTTAAAATTTGGAAAATTCTAAATTCTAATACTATAATTTATATTATCAGAATTTAAAACTTTCAAAATCTAAGTCGAATGGATAAAGTGGAAATGTACATATATGACATAAAAATCTTACAATTCCATTAAATAATTAACTAACTTCATATTTGCATACACAATTATATCACCATAATAATAACCATTCAAGCCAGCAAGCAAAAGCTGTGTAGTTAATTACCTTCACATCAAGATTACTAAAACATAAATTTTGAAAGACAAAAGATGTAAAATTAATTGGGTATTTTGCGTAGAAGGGTGCAAACAGACAAAGAAACCAGCAAAAGCAACACAACGGAGGCAATAAGAGAGAATAGAACAGAGATTCCTATGTGGAGACAGTACGTGTCGTAGGTGTTACAAATTTCGTTCCAATACACATAACTGTTTCCTTTTATTCCTACGTATCCAATTGCACTGGCTGCTCCACAAGCCGATGATACAATCCCCAACATAACCTGCACGTATATATTCAACTTTTGATTTAATTTTCATCAACAACTCCGCGTGCACACACACATATAGTTTGATTTATAATAAGCGTTCTTCAAAACTAACACGTCTGTCTCTTAAATAGGTTGGCCACATTTTTAATTGACCTTAGACTGAACCCTAATCATATTATCCAATTAATATAACTATATAAGGGATTTGTGAAATTAAATAAAAATTAATTACTTACCACGTCGGTTAGTATTATGACTTGGCAAACCCACTGTTTGCCTCCATCTTTTTTGAAGAAGGTTAAGAGGGATAAGAGTGTGCTTATTATGCTGTATAAGCAAGCCACTGAGCATGCTGCTATCAAGTATCTGCCCATATATATACATATTACCTGCATGCATTAGTCATGTAGATTTTTTTTTTTTAAATTAAGTACATGCACATCTTTATTATCAATTACTTCAACGCTCAAGTATCTGCCCATATATATATCACATGCATGTATTAGTCATGTAAAAAAAAATTAAAATTAAGTACATGCACATCTTTATTATCAATTACTTCAACGATCGATAGAGGATAAACGAAAGTGATTTTGTGTATGTTTTTTTTACACAGTGCAGTGAAAGAGTAACTCGAGATTGGGCTCATTTCTTATGTTCCCTACTGTTCAACCCATTTTTTTAGAACATCCCATTGCTTCTCGACTTTCTTTATCCATCACACTTTTATAAAGTCACTATTGATAGCAGCGATCTAATAAAAAATTTGAACTTGAGGTTTATGATAAGCTGGTCACTACCATGCTGCCAATAGTGAATTTACAAAATTGAAATAGATCGAGCAAATTAAAAAACAGTGGAATGTTTTAAGAAAATAAAATGAACAGTCGTGAAGAACAAAAAATCCGCTCTCCGGAGTCGAGATAGCGTAGCAGAAAGTTGTTATACGCAATTATTATGTAGTTTGTTGCATAATACAACTAAATTTCACTCATTGATACTTTTTTTTTTCGTGTCCATTCTAAAATTAAAAATGTATTTTATAAAATTCCTATACCGCTATTATTACTTTTTCTGCTATGTACCCACCCACCATTGTCAATGTTATCGTTATCGAATCATTATATTACACACACATATATAATATAATATAGAAATTATATTTGTCATAAAAAAATTATTTTCGAAACTGTTGTTTTTAAAATGAATTGTTAATTTTGAAATTTGTAATCTAACTTACATGAAGGCAGGGGAATAAGTGAATTTTGCGGTAACGGGGATGCCAAAGACGGCCACTGTTTGTTTACCAGTGACCATGACAACTACAGATACAAGGGTGCATAAATATAATGACACCCTCAACACCACTTCCGCCACCACATAGTAATTAACTGTTTTTCGCGGTGGCGCCGCCTTGCCGGAATTTTCTTGTTCTTCTAATTTTTCTTTAGCATCAAAAGAACCATTTTCAACTTCTGGATCATAAGTAGAAGCCATAATTAATCAAACACTCGTACGTTCTTATGTTTGGTTTGATATATCAAATGGCGATGTGTATAATTATTTGTAGCTAAAGAAGCTATATTTATAAGAGAATTTCTTAGCGCATGTAAGTATCACTAGATACACAATTTCTTCATTCTGCTGATATTCAAACACGCTATTGTTTAAATTAAAACTAGCTTCTCAAGAGAATAAAAGTGAGGATAAGATATATTATATAGCTAGAAATGGTCAATTGGAGTATCATTTTTGGTTTTAGCATTTGATTTAAGATCATGAATATTTGACTTGGACAAATTCGATTTGTTTATCCTATATAAAATTGTTGATTTGTCACAATTTTATTTTTGGAAGGTTTATAGTGTTTGAAAAGTAAATCAAAGAATTAATTTTTGATTATCATTCAAAAAATTAAAATCATGTTTGTACAATTATTAAAAAAAAAATGCTACCATGTTCATTTTATACTCTGCTAGTTTTCGTTTGATTTCGGACTTCAGTGTGTTTTTTTTTTTGGGGTGCAAATGGCTGCCCTAGGGCTGAGAAAACATATATTAATGAGATAAATCAAAGTACAGGAGGTTCTTCTAAATAAACAGTACAAAAGCTATTTAACTTGTGTCCGACATCAATGTCACCTCCTAATTTAGAAATTTTAATTAAATCTTACTTCTTAAGCATCCTTTCTTAATTTGTAATTTATTCAAATCTCCCAAAAAAAAAAACTCTCTGATATGATTATCACTATTTATTTAATAGTCAAAGTAAAAAAAAAGTTTCTTTTCCAATAATAAGTGTCATTAAAAATAATAGTTAGGGGAAGTAACCTGTACAGTATAATGTTTGAAATTTCCTATAAGTTTCGCGTTTTAAATTATTATTTGTAAATTATTATTTGTAAATTATTATTTATAAATTATTATTTTATAGTATGTTTTCGACATACTTTATAACTATATGTTTGTAAGTTACTATTTATTCTGTATAAGTTATTATATTAACAAAAATGCACTTTTAGAGAATATATTAATTATAAAATTTTAATTAATTTCATAGACCGACTCATAATTATCCGTAATAGTTACCACTAAAAAGTGTTGGTAAAGGTATAACTGCTCTAACATCAACATTTTTTTATCAAACAAAATCAATTACGTATAATAATGCGCAAATTATAATTATGACTTTGTTTAGTGCAACGTTTAAGGACTGCCATATTTATTTCTTCCATGTTTGACATAAATTATAGTCCCTAACATTGTAAATTAATAAATTATTTGTAAGAGTTGATACGTAGCATTCAGAAAAAGAGTGTTATTGTCCTATAATTTGTAAGAATAAATTAATAAATTATATGTATGTCTTGGTGAAAAAGATTGCTTACCCTTTCATTCGTTCTCCAAGTGCTCAATTTCTAAAAACAAGCTATAAACTTTAAAAAACTTGTGCTATTATCTTCTAATCTGATGCTTACATTCAAATGTTCATTTCAATTGGGTTTCCTATCTATCAACTGAGTTTTTTTTTTCAAGTCTGTTTCATCTCCTTTTCTCTTTTCCCTATATTTTAGGATATACGAAAGGAAGTTGATCCACCATAATTTATTTGTACATGTCTTACATATTTAGTTTTCCATTTTTGTATGATATGTCTGCTGTCTGCTTTTGATCGATAAATTATTTTATTTACTCCCTTCATTTTAAAAAATAAAAATAAAAAAGCAACATTTAAGAATAATATTTCATAATTTAATTTAACAAATAAATTATGTTCATGAAGATTTGGTCATTGCAGTCTCGGATCCAACCATATCAATTTGGGAGATTAAGTTTTTGTTGTGCTTTTGCAATCTTCGCAACTGCAAACTTTCTCTATGTATCTTTCTTATTTGTAATCTGGTATAAAATGACCAACGTTGTACTATCTTTGTAATATGTTCTAAGTATGAATGAAATGCTTTCTTAGTAGTACTGAGAAAAAAAAAAATTTATTTCACTTTTAATCAACAAAGAAAACGTTTTAACAACGACTATTGCAAAATACTCTCTTCGTTTTATAATAAGTGGTATTGTAACTATTTGCACACATATTAAGAGAACTAAAATTTTTGTTAAACTTTTGATAGGTCAACATTTTTAATCTTCATTAAAATAAAATAAAAGGAGAGAATTATGTAGAAAGAGAGTGTGATATATCTAAAGAAAATAAAAGAGAATAATTATTTTAATTACATACTCAAGAATAAATTAAAAAGTATAACAAATAAGGTTTAGGAATTTATAAAATACTAATTATTTTAAATTTTAAAATAATATTTATTATAAAACGGAAGCAGTATAATTATTGTTTGTAAAATGGTAGCGGCGGCAGCTGGGAAACACGTAATGAAATGTGTGGTTTATTGCGGGAAATTTATGGGTCCGTCGCTCTTATTGCTGAGGTCGAACATATATGTATAAGTTACATTCTTTATTATATTTAATTACTCTTTTCAGTTCATGATAGTAAATTTTTTAGAACAAATCTGAAATTTTATATTATTAGTTACTTTCATATTTTTGAAGATAATAGATTTAGATAATTTTTAAAATTTAACGTTAATCTCTCTCATATTTTCAAGAAATTCTACTTACTAATAAAATTAAACTTTTAATTTCTTTTTCATCTATTTTTATTTTCTACGAAGCATAAAACAGATTTTCGTTTAATATTTATTATTCTAATGACTAGTTATTGAGTTCATTGGTACACATAGGGTGCATTCTTTCTCCTCGAGATGACAAAGAACCACAATAAAAAAAAAGAAAGATCATTCTTTCTTTTCACTCATATAATAAAATGTTCATTTCACTACTAACCCTCGTAAGAATTATAAATTTTAAATATTTTTATCAGTTACATTCAAATCAAATTTATTTTTCTTCTCATTTAATTTTAACAAACAAAACACAACCTAATGTTTAGAAGGAACTCAATTAATACTCATCGAGCTTAGCCCTTGCTCCAATGGTAAAACTCATATTCCATTGGGACTAAATTAAGATTCAAATCCTCCTCCCTAAATAAATGTTAGGATTCTTAATATTACCAAAAAAAAAAAATATTAATAGTGGGTCAATTTGAAAGGTTGAAATTATTTTAAACTTGGAAAAATGGAAGGCATAGAAAGGAAGAGGGCTCTGGGCAACTGGAACCACGAATGATAAGGTGGAGAGCAATTCAATCATTGCACCGTATAGTTGGGAAGCTGGAGGACTACAAAATTGTGGCTCTTGCATGGACACGAAACCGAAGGCCCAGTCTTTTCTGGAGAAAGCAATTATGCAACTAAGCAATTCATTAATTAACTAACAACTCTTAGTTTATTAAACTATAAGCATATGCGTGTGTAAGAAAATAATATTTTAATTTGAGAGAAAAATATTATAATTTTTTTAAATTAAAAATAAATTTTATTATAGTGGGAGTTTTTGTAGTAAACTTATAATGCATTAAACTTGGGGATAACTCAAAAGAAAATATAATTTGATGTTGATAAATGAGAGTAGTAGTTTGTAGATAACTTACCGTATGTATTTTTCACTAACGGAAGCAACAAAGGAAAGTTATTATAATATCCGGTAATTTTTCTGCGGAGTGATTTATAATAAAAAAAATATATCTCTCTTGAGTGCGACACAAATTCATTGATAATTATTTTAACACCAAAATCTATAATATACAGAGTAATAGATAATCATACAATAGTTGTTATTTATAATATTTACGTTTTATTCAGAAAATAAATATTGCAATATATTATAAGAAATTAGGACAATCATAGAGCCCCAATATAAATATCGAAGAAGTTAATGGATCTCCTTTCCTGTCTCCTGTCTCCTATCTAATAATGCCTGTCGGCAGCTAACAAATTGCTGATTTTGTTTATTTATTTATTTATTTTATTTTACATATTACTAGTAGAATGTAATTTAACAAAATTATTTAATAAGTTCAATGGTCAACTTGGACTTAGGAGGTTCGATGTAATTTTTCTGATGAACTCCGACGTACAACGCGAATTAGAAAATTGATTTTCATGCTTCTACTTTCTATTCTTTAATATATGTAAATTCCAAAGTGTGGATTGGTAGAAACTAGAAAGTAGAAAGGGTAATAAAGTTATCATCGAATTGAAAGAGACGCATACAACAGTCTTGCGGCAGTTTTTTAAAACTTAATTTCGTTTCCTAGGAATTAACATTTTATTTATATTTTTTAAATTCAATAATACTATATATTATAATAATTAATTAATACATTAATACAAAATATTAATGTATATACTTTTATAATTTTTATTATACTATAATATATAAAACTAATAGATAATATATTGATATTAAATTAATATTATTTATATATAGGTATATTATATGTTATAATATATTAAAATATGAATATAATATACATTAATATCTATATGTATGATATTTTAATATTATATTATAATTGTTTTATATAGGTGATATATATATATATATATATATATATATATAAAATTTTAAAGTCAAAAAATAATAAAATGACCAAATTACATTTTTAAAGGACAATTATTTAGGAAAAGAGAGTATTAAATTGAAAATAGATAGCAATATGAGCGCGTAAATTTTTAGATCGTAACTTTTTATATATAGAGTTTAATAAACATAATATAACTAAAATAAAATAAAATAAAAAAGACTACGAATTACGGGGTGACATATCACATGCATAGTCTCGGTATTTCCAAATACGTAATTCCTTATTGCAATCAAGAATCAGCCAAAAACATAACAGCACATGACGCACAAAATTACAAGAAGAGATTGAAAAATAGAATAAACTAATTTTGGGTGGTCTATCGGAAATCTAATTAATAGATCATTCATAATGACATATGACCACAAAATTTCAACAAGTGATTTTACCTGTTTGTTTCAGCTTAAAATTATGAGATTGTAAATTCTAATAATGTAATTTATACTGTCAGAATCTAAAATTTCATAATTTTAAACTGAAACAAATGGGGTCTGTGAAATTAATCTAATTTTGGTGTTGTAGTAGTAGGAAATGTGAATTGACCTATTATATAAAATCAATTCTTTTGTCTAGATATCGTCTAATGTTTTATTTTGTTTATTTTTGATTAATTTTAACTAATATTGATTAAACTCTCGTTTAAATAATAAACAATTTCTTATCACCGAGTTCGGATAACATTTTTCGTAACATTAACTTCAACAGTCAATGTAAAAGCCCATCCATGATTTGCCCATGCATCTGGGCCGTATCTATTTTCTATATCTAGGCCCTTTCTTTTTCCTTATACTAGAAGTATGATTGACGTGTAAATTATAAAAAGTTGATGTAAACAGCTCCTTCGAACAAAAAATATTGTAAATGGTAAACATTAGTTTTTGTCTGAAGATTCATTTTTCGCGCCTACAGTATAGCATAATCTTTATTCATGAAAATAATTCACACTATTTGCTCACTTTTTTCGTTTCCTTTTAACAATTAATTGGCAGCGTTTTTTTTCTTTTTCCATTGAATACTGATAAATGAATTTGTCTTTTGGAAATGATTTACACTATGTTACTGATTTTTTTTAGGATAAGAAAGAAAAGAAATTGCGAGAAAATTTCACTTTTCTATCTGATTTTGTGTTACTATAATTTTTATAGGTTAACAAAAAAGAATTGACAAGAAAAGTTGACTTATGATTTCTCTCCAAGATTGACATGATTTGACTAAAAAAAGAAGAAAAGATGGGATATGTCTCTTATATATCTTTATCTTCTACTTACAATATAATATTTAAACTACATTGTAAACTTGTTAAGTTTATGTTATTTTCTATTCAACTCATAAATATAAAAATAAGTTTTCTGTTTTTTTCTATTTTATGAATTCAACAATAACACTGAAGAATTTTTTTAAATTTTATGTTTTCTTTTATTGTATTTAAAATTTCTATTCTTTTGTAACACAATGTTAGAGGATTGTTGTACAGTGTGTGAGTTACGTTGACCCCAATTACCGCTGCTTTTACGGCCTCTTACGGGGATGTCATCTTCAAAGAATTTTGGCGTTGAAGATCGAATGGTTAAAAGAGTTTGATTGCGTGGCGTTGTATTTAATGAAAAAAATACGTTTCATGCTCTATAAAATACTTTGTGCTTATGAGTGAAAAATGATAAGATTAAAATGATAAGATTTTAAATTTTGATAATTTAATTTATATTATTACAATATAAAATCTCATAATTTTAAACTGAAACAAATGAGACTATACTCTCCCTTGAGACTATTATGATCGTTAGTGATCGAAGTATTATTATTCACTTTAAATGATTTGAAACTTGATGGCATAATTTTGTTTTGTATTAAAAAGGCGTCTAGCAAAAGATAGGCATCTCATACTTATAAAAAAGTGCTTACAAACAAAAACACACACATTATATGAAAAGAAAAATAGGCGACAACTTATTTTTATAGAAGTTGTAGTAAACTTTTTATTTTTGCAATACTTCTAAAAGATCCAATCCTATAAATAAATAAGAGATTCCAAAACATGGAAGTTTGTAGATTTTCATAATAAATAATTTTTGTTGATATAATGATGTATAGAGTAATTTTTATAATATTATAGAAAATAAGAAAAAAAATTATCCTACATAATAGGTTCAGCTTACATTATTTAAATAACATTTGTGCATGTCATAAAAAATTATAAAAATTTGTGTGCTCCTTTATATTGTAGTTTCATTAGTACGATTGGATTTAAAACACAATTTCAAAACAAAAGAAAGTTACTACGATCCAAATTTTAAAAAATGAACCATAGTTCATTTCGAGCATTCCCAATACACACACGCACGTCAAAAACATATATATATATATATATATATATATATATTTATACATAAATATTATATATTATATGGAATTTTACTTTCTTTTAGTGCAATAATTTATAGAAACAATTACTTTTTTCTTCCTTGTTAAAACAGAAACTCATTATGTACCACCCGGTTTCTTCACTTTTGGGTTGTTTTTCTTGTCTCGCTGTCTCCATTTATGAGAGGAATTGACAATAAAATTGTCTTATTAATTTGGGTATGAAGTTACAAACAAATTATTGTTAAATTTAATTTCTTATCATTCTGCTAATGGTTAAGGCATTTTCAAAATCTTCAGATTATTTTATTTGTTTTAAGACGCGTCTACATTTATTGTAGAAGTATTTACAATGTTCAGTAATTGGTACAAGTTAGGAGTTAGGATGGATTATTTATATTTTTCTGACCTACATGTCTTCTTCTCTATCAAAATAATTATCTATTCAAATTAAAGATAAATTGGTGCATCTTTTGTAACAGACTACCGTCTATCGAAGTCAATTCAATTATTTAAATTTCTTTTTATCTCACATTGTAAATTAAAAATCATAAAATACATCACTTGATATTAGAATCAGACAATTTTTTACACGTGAATGATAGAACGATCCACGAACTCATACAAATAATATACATATTCACATATTTGACGTCACACCAAATGTGAGGATAAAACAGAAGTCGAGTACGTAGAGAGCATTGGAAATACAAGAGAAATAAAGAAATGAAAATAATAGTCAACTTCACTCGTCATTTAATAAATGTGAAAGCTGTAGTAGTGATCGAGCTAGCTGCTACTTATTAAGAGTAGTTTGCATTACATTCCACACCACATACCAAACCGAACCATCACGTCGTCCATCTACCTCCTCCTTTTCTTCTGCTGAAACATAAATAATTAGTAATGATAATTTTACAAACACCATTAATATTTTGTTTAATTTCAATTTTAATATGACTCGATTATTTAAATTTTATAGAGTTAGGATAGAATATAAAGTTTACCATTTCACCTCATTTAACTTCAATTTTGACCTGTTTATATATAAAATATATTTTATAATAATTTTAAAAAATTTTATAAGAGAATAATATAATAAAACAAAGAAAAAAAATTAATAAATTAAAAAATAATAATTTTGGGTAACTGGGTGGGTGCGAGACTAATTTGGTAAAAGTGTTAATGGGGTGAGACGAGTTTAGGAAACTATGTAATTTTAACTGGTAGGATTTGAGAATAATTCCTCCATCCCATTTACATGCCTATAAATAATCGTTCTGTTTCATAATAATAGATCGTTTAAAATTTTATATTATTAGACATTTTTATATTTTAATATAGATGTTTTTCATTTTTTTGAAGCTAACTTTAATCTCTCTCATCTCTCTAAGAAATTCTACTACCCCCTCCATTCTTAAAAAAATAACATTTCAAAAAGTAATATGGTGTTTTTGTAAAAATCTATGCTTTAAAATTATTTGAGTTTGATTGATTTCGATTGTAAAAATAATTAACATTACATAATACATTAAAATTTCAATAAAATAAACATTTTATTATATAGAAACATTATTAAATTCTTGTTACAATTTGAATCGTAGGATTTCATAACCTAATATAAATAAAATGAAATATTACCTTTTTTGTGAAATGAAACGAGTAATAAAATTAAACTTTTGATTTTCTTTTCATCTATTTATATTTTTGATAAAAAATAAAATAATATTTTTGATTGTATTTGTTGCTCCGATACAATAATTATTAAATTCTTTAATATGTGTATTTTGAATTAAAACGATAATTATTTCAAATAATATATACAGGGGAACAGTAAGTAAGTAAGTAAACATACAGCTCAAACTCATTAATATCTCAGTTTTTGAACCCCCCATTCTGTCTCTGTATTTACGCGCTGTACAATAAATATTATGGCAAATGACAAAAATACTCTTCCTTTCCTACCAATCTCATCAAAAGATGAACTAGAGATAACAGTCGGTGAAGTATAATTGATAAATAAATATAATTAGATCATATATGTGTAGTAGTATATATATTATGGAGTATGGAATATTTCTTTGTATTAAATTAGAAATGGTTGATGAAAATTCTTTAAAACACAATAATTAAGTACAGAAAAGAATCACATGAGAATAGTTAACATGGTCACTTTTTTGTATTTCACCAAGTTATCTGATTAGTAGCGATTTCAGTAAAATTTCACATTGAGAAATATCTTTAAGTGAAAAAAAATGTATTTGTGGTGTTAAATGACCAACTTTATATATTTTTTTTCTTACTTTTTCCTCATGGTCCCACACATTGATTTGTATTTTGTTTCTCTCATATTATTTAATTATGCCAACTTTTTTTTTTCTTTTTCTGTATCATACTTTTCTCTTTCCACATCTTTCATTTCTTAAAATAATATGAATTCATATCCAAAAATGAATAAATTCAAATTCAAAAATATGTAGAAGGTCTAATATCATTGTGGGGAAGACGAGACCATTTCCTTGACCCTATACACTTTTTCTATATAAACCTTTGTCACTTGACAAACTTTTTCATCCCTCTCTATTTCTCATATATCTCACTTTTAAGTGTGTGTGAATTTGGTAGCAAAAGGGTGGCTAATAATTAATTGGAAAATGGAGACTGAGCAAATTGGTAAATTGAATGGAGGAGAAGGAGGAGGAGATGGGAAAGAAGTGGTGGTGGCAAGAAAAAGAACAATTCGTGTGTCGGACTTGTTAATAAGGTTTATGGCTTTCACATTTTCTCTCGCCGCTTCTCTTCTTCTCGGCCTCGACAAGGAGACTAAGATCGTCCCCATCTCTCTCGTTCCTAGCCTCCCGCCTCTCCGCGTTGCCGTCACCGCCAAATGGCAGTACCTCTCCGCTTTCACGTACTTGTCTCACACTTTCTCCTCCTTTTTTATATATTTTTTTTCGCTTTCACGTATGTGTCTCACACTTTCTCCTCGCTTATTATATCTGTTTTACTTATCTCTCGGCTTTTATATATATGTCTCGCACTTTCTCTTCCTTATTATAACTGTTTCGCATAAAAGATCATAACGATTATTATTATTATTATTTTTTTTAACTATCATATATATGATTCATCAACAAAAGATCTCAATAAAATAAAGTTAAAGTCCTTATCGATATTGATATTTGAATACCAATCAGTAGTTATGTTTTCAATAAAAAGTATTTAGACGTAATTTCATTTATGTGCTTTATTATTCCCTTTTTTTTTCTTTTGTATGTTACCGACTAGAAGAAAATTAGATCTAAAGCACCATAATTATATGACGGATAATGTGTAAGTTTTATTAAATTCTTTGGAATTTTTCCTCGTGTCTATGTTCTAAAGCTAGACCTTCTACGTTTTAAAGACAAAAAGCGATAATTCCAAAGATAAAAGGAAGTGGCTTCAACGAACAAAAAGTTAGAATTACGTTTTTAAATTGTTAATATTAATTTGATTCATTTTCAAATGAAAAATTAATCGGGTTAATTAATCGTATTCAATATGTTAAAATTTTTCTTATTTCAGAAATTCAAAATAGAAGTTTAATTGACTCCATATTATTAACGTTATTCCATATCTATTGTGGTTGAGGTATATACAATTAAATCTCGATAAAATAATAAGTGATAAAGTAATAATCTCGATAAATGTATGTAATAATAAAAAAAATTAAATCCTTAAAGGCTCAATAAAAATATAAAGTAATAATTACTGAATCTTATATATATATATATATATATATATATATATATATATATATATATTGTATAAACCAAATTTTTTCATTTACTAGGTAACATGAACTTAGTTTTTAGGGAAATTAACTTTTATTAGAAATATTTAGTTTTTCTAGATTCAAATAATATATGTAAAAGACTAGTTTTCATTTACTATGTACATGTATTTAGTTTTTAGAAACATTAAATTTTTACTAAAATTTTTGAGATTTTCTAAATTCAAATATTACTTTTGATTTTTATTATCACATGCAATGTATATATTTATATTAAAAAACTCTCGCTAAGATAATAAATATTAATTTATCGCTAAATGAATAATTTATTCATTTATCGATAAATAAATAATCTCCCAAATATATTAGTTTATCAAAATTTAACTGTATATATATCTAACTAGGTGGTCCTCAATTGCTAGACGGACAAAAAAAGTGCTTCAGAAAAAGATATTTGAATCGTCAATTTTAATTTCAGCTTATCGTCTTATCCTATTTATTTTCCAGATTACTAAACTAAGTCAATAATGTTCTTTCCCTCTTTCTCAAATTAGTATCTACAAGTAAAACCAATTTCTTTTCTTGGCTTCCTTTCTAATTATTTTTCTTGTCTTTCCATCACTTATTTTCGGAAAAAGAGTTTCTACAGCAATTTAAATTATTTTCTTGAAGAAATTGTTGGCTTACTGTCCGTAGGACTCACAAGTTGAACTTTAAGGTTAAAGTTTAAGGTTAGAAGAGCCATTATTGATTTTTTTTTTATATGTGATGATACTCTAATAATATCTAATTATCCTTAAAAACTCTTAAATACTCCTTTATAATATATACTAAAAGTAATTAATTTAAAGTGTTTGGGAAATAAGGTGTATCAATATTCCTAAAGAATTTAGAAACTCAATATATATGAGAATTTATAAAAGACCTAAAACATCAATGTGAATGGAACGAAGTACTTTTCTTGGGGATACGTGTACCATGATATATGAATTTATGAATACAAAAACAATAAATAAAATTTCCTTTTTCATAAAATTAGGGGATCGATCAATCGTCCCTGTCGCTAGCACAATAATAATGCCATACCCACATTAATTGCCATAATTAGAGTAGGTTTCTTCTTAAGAAATTAATGAGAAGCTTTGGTTGGCAAGGAGCAGTTGTGTGCATTTAATTTATATAGTTGTGCACCTATTTATATATATTGACTTCTATTCCATGTGCAAATACTTTTAACTCGGAAGGTTAATTTCAGCTGTACTACATGTAATTTGTTACGATTGGAGTAAACACTATCCAACAGAACACTCCGAACTTATACACTCCATTTGTTTCGACTTAAAATCATGAAATTTTATATTCTGACACTATAAATTATATTGTCAGAATCTACAATAACATAATTTTAAACTAAAACAAATAGATACATAGTTATTTTAATATTATATGTAGTTGTCTCATTGATATACAGTATAGCTGTCTCATTGGTAAGGGTAAATATTGTACTGGAACACTAGTTGTCATGGTAAAATTCATTCCATGGAGTATTGTAATAGATAATATGATTTTTTGATAGTATTTTTGTAAAAATAAGGGTAGAAATTGTTCTGCACTCCATATATTTTTATTCGTAGGGTATTGATAATGTTAGAGTAAAAAATTTGCTGTTAGAATAATAATTGTCATCAATAGTATTTGTTGTCATTAAAAAGTATCACTAAATATTTAATTGTTGTATCAGCAACTTTTTTCCTCCGATAATATCAATTCCCTATTGTTAATAGATTATTCTTCTATATCTTTCGATTTTTCAGAACATATGATCAAGTTACGATTTAAAATTTTATAGTTCGATATTAAAATTTATTCTGGAATTGACTAATAAAATATATGGTGGTTATTATTGTGCAAGTCTTTCACTGTTAATCACACAAAATTACATATGGTAATTCAAAGTCAAATATAGGAGACATGGCACTGTTACACCCACATTGATGGGGACACATTTAATATATAGTACATATATAAATGTAACAACAACAATTTCGGTTATTTATTTATTAATCATAATTTGATTTGGGCAGATTCTTTGTGGTGGCAAATGCTGTAGCATGTTCTTATGGAGCAATTTCATTGATCCTCACACTAATAAATAGAAGTGGATTTAAGCAAAAAGGTTTGTCACTCACTATCATCATACTTGACCTAGTCATGGTGGGGCTTCTTAGTTCCGCCATCGGCGCCGCCACGGCCGTCGGAATGATCGGACAAGAAGGAAATTCACATTTACATTGGGACAAAGTTTGCAATGTCTTCGGAAAATATTGTCGCCAAGTTGCGGGTGCTGTCGTCGTTTGTGGTCTTGGTTCACTGTCCTTCCTCTTCTTGGTTCTTCTTGCTGCTGTCGACCTTCATAAGAAATTTTAATTTATAGTGCTTGGTTGGTTTTTAGCTATGTGATGTATGTGATGTTATGTTTTTGCCATTCCAAGGAAAAAAAAATAGAACCCTTTAATTTCGTTTTCTTATCTTAATTTGTATGGTTTGTTTTTGAACTTTAATAACATATATTGTTAGAATATATGTTCCAATTATATAAATATTAATAATCGATAAATATTAATTGTACTTTATTAATTAATATTATATATGGACAAAACATTGAAAAAAGATTGGGCTACTTAAAACCTTATTGAGTCGGTTCAAGTAAGATTTGAATAACATGGTCATGAAGGTACATTATATACTCTTGTATCTTTTTTCTAAATTAAATTATTGGTATTTTTCGGATTTAAATATTCTTCGTTTAACATGTATGTATGTAGTGAATTTTACTACTATATGGTCATAATTATTGCTTTGTTTCTACGGTGATGGCATATGTTTAGATTATGAGTTCATTTGCTTGTCAAAGACAAAATTAATTATTAATTTAATGGGTTAAAATAGACGATCTAGTTTGTTAGCAACAATATGCTAGAAAAGGGGGGAAATGTGTTTGGTACTTTTCTGTCACTGGAATTTGATGGGCCCTAAGGGAATGCATGCAAGTTTTCTGAAGAAAGAAGTTGGGATGGATCAGTCTAGATGGTACGATTCGAGTAATAAATTTGTAAAAATTAGGGTTTGAATATAGTTGCTTGCATTATTAATAGTCGATATATAAGTAATACCGTAAATAGTCAAACAAATACAATATATTCTTACTCTATTTTTTCCCCTAATAAATGGAAAAGGCAAGCAAAATTATAAATGAGTAGAATAATAAGTTTTTTAGAAGAATATTTAAACTTATTGAGTTTAAATAACTCCATTAACTATCAAGCCAAGCACTATTTTAAATCAAGTCTCAGTTTAAACTTTTCAAATGAATATAATCTATATAATAAAAAGTTAAAATATTAAGAATATTTCAAATAAATGCTCACAGTTTGTGGTTTTTTTTTCCAACGCGAGTAAAATTTGAATTTTCAATCGAGTGATCACGAGTTGAACTATGTGGTTGATTTTATGACCTTAAAGACGGAATGGTTTTAAGAGAAAAAGCGAAACACAATATAAATGAAAAGTTGCTTAATTTTCTGACATTTCTCTCTTACACATTTTATCTCCCATTTAAACATATAGGCGTTTACATATATTTTTAAATGCAAAAGTAAATAGGACTTGGGATATGTGTAAGTTAAGGATAGGGCCTACCAAAAGCCTAAAATTAAGAAAAGTAAATTCAACATTTAATTAAATTGAAAAAATGGCCTTAAAAAAGAGATTTTTATATTGCTTTTTTTTTTCTTTTTCTTCTTTTACAGCATAATTTTTGTATAAGAGATGCTATTGTGAAAGCTAGCTTAGTACTTTCTAATTGGCTAATAGAATTCACCAATGAATTAGCGTTCGTATCACAAAATTATGGTTATCAGTTTATCACATTTTCTTAATGCCAAAGAATATATCATATTGATAAATTCATAATTTATCTATTTTTACCACCTTAATTATACTCAATTTATCATTGTTATTAGATTATTTATTGTTTTATTTTATTTTGCAGGAAGATAATTTAATAAAAGAGTTATGTGAAAATAGGACTTGTCAAGATACAATTTGAAAAATTGAAGACTCTTTCAATAATGAACCTAACAAGTTGAAGAAATCTCCACTACATGAAGTGATAAAGTGATAGAGATTGGATGATTTGGAAGAAACTAAATACATTTTAAGTAATAAAATTGAGAGTTTTCATATTCTAAGAATGTATCTAGTTAAGCCTATAAATACTTATACAATTAGAGGCTAAGGAGAGAAATACTTATACAATTAGAGGCTAAGGAGAGTTTTTTTAAATTTTGAGTTTTCTTGTTCAAGTTTATACTTTTCCATTCGTTTTTCTACTTTCTTCTTTCAGCAGTCTATACATTATTTTTCTTGTTATTTCTATTCAATTACCAATTATTTCATTTTTGTAGACACTTAATTACGAAGTCAATAATATTTCATTTCATTATTACATTTTCTATTGCAACCTTATATTTCAATAGACGTTACAATGATTTTCTATTTCGTTATTACTGTATCTTCTAAATATAATTTATTTATGTATAAATTAGTTTAAATTATTTCGTTTAAAATATTCATATCATATTTATTATATTATGATTAATTACACAATCTTCTCAATTATTACGTCTCTATTTCACCTAAGTTAAAATATTAAGAATCTGTGCACTTGCAAAAATTATACATATTGTGAAATATCTTTAAAACCCAGCTATCGTAAATTGATGTCAATCTAATTAATAAGCATCAGGGATCAAGCTAGGATCAAATTGTGGGTGGGCCGAAATTGAAATTACAAATGAACGGTGGATTATTTAAACTTTATTTAAAATATAAAATTCTTACTCAATTTTACTCATATTTCAATGTAATTTTAAAATTAACACTTAGATTCATTTTACATCGAAATTTTTCGATTCAAATTTGATTAAACTTGGATCGAAGTTTAAACTCAAGTTTGAATATAGATACTTAATTTTATAAATTGTGTTATTATCGTAACATAAATTCTTTTAACTAAAATGTAAAATCATATATGTATAATTATATTTTACACTTATATATGTATTTAGAATTAACATTAAGTGAAAAAATTATTAACTAATTACAAGAGAAATGATGGTGAAAAGAAGTCGTGTGGTGCTAATTCTCCTTAGAAATTGGAGAATGTGAGATAAATTGAGCTATCCATATCGAGTAAATAAATTAACCAATTAAATAATATTTTTTTATGAAAAATAGTTTAGCCTAATTTTATTTTAACATACTATGTAGCATGTTTTTCCAAAGCTCAGGTGGCCACACTGTACCTCCATCCCTGATAAGAATAATAACTAACTAGTGCAAGATCATATTGTGACAACATGTAGAATAGAGAATAAAAAGTAGGTTAGTCTCTCTACGGCTCCTTTCCCTGGGTATGGATACTACACTCCTAATCATAATTAGGACTAAAAAAATAAAATAAGTATAGAAACTAGATATAAGACTTTAAAAAAATATATAAACCAGATGAATTAAATATTTTTTTTTTCTTGCGATCACATACTTAATTGTGAATACGTGATGAGGAGAATTAACCTATGACCTATCAAGAAAAATCTTTTTATCTCTTTAAAGTAAAATTTTTATCAATTGGAAGTCATGTAAGTCATTTTCCCGATTCTGACTCTATCAACTTCTCCCTTTCTTCTTCTTCTTCGTGTCTTTTTCATCACAATTTAGTTTCCAGAAATAGTATAGTTCTTTTTATGCACGTAAAACATAAAAGGAAAAAGAAAATAAAAAGAAGCCCTTTTCTATTTGTATGCTTTTCTCTCCATTATATTGCCAGATATCTAAATCATCAAATGCAGCCCAATTCTTACTCACTCATAAGCCCAAAATTGAGAAATGCCAGTGGTGTGGTGACCACACACCCACACCCACACCCACATATACATATGTGTGTGTATATATATATATATAGTGACTATATATCTTTATTAAGAAAATTAATAACTAGGACATTACAATAATACGGAAAAAAATATAATAAAAAAAATCACTATACATTTCTATGGAATTTTTGAATGTATGACGATTATATTAATATATAAGTTTATCGGAATAAATTCCTTCAAGTGATAAAAGAAAGATTGAAGATAACATTGGAATGCAACTAAACTAGCTATCTTACGTATAATTTCAAATTTGAATTTATTTACTATCATAATTAGTTTTGCTTTCGAAATTTAGAGTGAAAGTACATTTTGATGTTATAATATCAATAATTATTAAAAATAAATAAATATTTCGTTATAATATCTCAAATTAAAGGAGTATAAGGAGTGAAAGTACAAGTAATTCGTTATATATATTTCTTCTTTGATATTATAATATCAACAATTATTTTAAATAAAATAAAAAATATTTGATCTTAAAATTGACCAAAATAAGTAATACCCATAATGTCAGAAAACTGTTAAGCGGTCCCCTAAACTGTCATTGCCCAAGTCCGTTCTCTCCACATGTAGATTGTAGTTTGTTGGGGATAAGGTTCTCATCCACTACAACGCGAGTACTTCTTACATTATTTTACAACTCAGATCAAATGGTTCAAAATTGTCCGATCCTATTCCAACCAACGGCTGATATGCACTTAAAACATCTGAAGTTAATGTCAATAGACATATTCTAACATTTGAGGACTACTGATATAATCCAAGGGCCGAAATTCGATTTAAACATATTAAATTATGCCTACTTATTATTTGAACAGAGACGTGATTTTTTTATTTATTTTTTAAAAATCTTGTAAGATAAAAAATTTGCAAGTGCTCTCACATAAAAAAATTAATGAATGTAAAAAAAATTACAGATATATACAGAATAGTATACTTCTATCAAATGCGAGGAAATTAAAAAATGTATAAATGTCAACACCATTTTTATTGGTATTTTTATAATGAGATGCCACTAAAATTACCAAATCAGACGTTCGAAGCATGTGCATAATATACACCTGACACACATAAGAAGCAGCTGATAATCTCTCTCTCTCTCTTTCTGCCAACTTCACATTCTGCAAAAAAAAATATTCTTCACAGTTACTTAAATCACAACCAACTCTCTCTCTCTCTCTCTCTCCCCTTCTCTCTCTCTCTACACACACTCTCTCTCTATATAAACACACAGATACACATGCAATAATGGAAATGAACAAAGGTGACCGGAAGTTAAAAGCAGAAGATCATATAATGGAAGAATACATAGAGTCGGTAATTTCGCCATTAGAAGACCTTATTTCGCCAGCCACAATTGAAATGGCTTCTTCGAGCTCGAGAAGCAGGGAAAAACTACAAGGTAGTGATTATGGCGAGAGGACTGATCAATTGATGCAGAAGGAACGGATTAGGAGAGATATAATGTCTGAGAATTATTCTCGCCTTCAGTCAATTGTCCCCAATCTCGTGCTCAAGGTTCATACCAATTTTCAATTCAGCAATTTCAATTTCATTCCAGCTCTAGGATTATACATGTTTGGATTTGATTAATTATTCTGTTTCTGTTATTCAAGGCTTCGAGGGAGATGATTGTGACAGAAACGATCGAGTACATTCGCCGTCTGGAAGAGGAGAGAAGAAGGTTGGAGCGACTGAAGAACTCAATTTCGTCGTCGGAATCAATGGCGGAGAAATTCATACTGTCTACTACTACCAACCGGAGTTCTTCCCTCAACGTCACCACCTCCGGCTGCGTTGCATTTTTTGGGATTCAGTTGGTTTTTCGGCAGCGTTTGGTGGCTAATATCTTTAGAATTTTCGAGAATCACCGGACGGAGATTTTGGCGGCAAATGTCTCCGTCGACGATCAGCGGCAGCAGTTGACATTGACGGTGACGGCGATGGTGGACATTAATAGAGATGAAACTATCGAGAAGATTAAGAGGGAGATCATGTTTATCTAATATTTCTGATTGATAAATTTTAGGATTTAATAATCTAATTCTACTTTATTTGATGTAATTTTGGATTTTTCCCGATTATGATTTTGTTAAATTTGATCCACAAAGTACAAGATATATTCAACTTAAATAGTCTGAATATTACACAAATATTAGCATAAACTTTTGCTCAAAATATGCTTCTTTTGCTCGAGATAATGATACTACAACGGTTTATTATGAAGAGCTTCAGTAAATATAGTGCACTACACTAATGATATGATATTTAAATATATTTGCTCCTAAATTGTTCAAATCCTGCTGAGCATTTTCAATATACTTTTTTGTAAACTTGTTCGACTAATATCCAATAATTACATCTAAAAGATAAATAAAGAAAATATTAAAAATTTACAAAATTGAGTATTTGGACATTTAAATACAAATACATTTTAATATCATATCATATAACATATTATTACTCTACTCAGCCCAATATAATTATTGATCCCATAGTTTATGTTACTTAGTGGAGGAAATTAGAGAAAGAAAAAGTAAAGTTGGAATGCAGTTCCTTTATGCCACCAACTCCATAATTGCATGATCTATCATTTCCTACATCTACAAGACTGTCTTTCATTCACAAGTTTAAGTATTTTCTTACAAAAATTTGAATCAAATCATACTTTTTGAACTAAATCATACTTCAACGAGTTCTCACTGAAATTAGTATCTATTTATCAAATTTTAAGATTAAATCATACATAAACAAAGTAGTTATATATCAAGTCATAAGCCCCCTTTGTTTTATTTTGGAGATTATAGATTTTAACAATACAAATTATATTATTAAAATTTATAATTTTCAAATTTTAAAATGAAATAAACGAGATCATAATTATTTCATACAAAGAAAATAACTATAAAATCATACCCAAAGAAGAAGATGAACTATGAAATCTTACTTATTTAGTTTATAACAATTTTCATAAACATAACCGCTAATAATCCACAACTAGTGTTAGTTATAACTAACACACTTATTTATTAAAGATTCAGATAATTTCAATAAATATAGTCAGATCCTTTAACAAGTGATGAAATGACATATTAAAGGAATCAGATACCCTGCATTAGGTTCCTCTATTTCAAATAAAATTTTAAATTTTACTTATTAAAATATCAACATTTATTAATTGTTTAATATATGTACCATGAAATTAATCATACACAATTGTACAGACAAGTTGGTCTCATACGGATCACTAGTTAAAAGGAGCTAGCAACATGTTATTTCCAATTAACTCATGGATCATATGGGAGCAGAAAAAGTTTTTCTCCATAAAAAGAACCACTTTACTAGATTTTTGTTGCACAGTTTCTTCAACTCCTCCACTACAACACAAATCTGCTCTTCTTCATTCATTCTCATTTCATCACTCAGTTTTTTGACTTTCCTCCTTATTTCTTCCCCAGTTTTCTCCACCATCAACTGTTTGATGACCCTAGACACCTCTTCCCTTCCATAACTCCAAATCCTCATATTTCATAACCTCCAAACCAGCCCCAATCTCCACCAAAAGCCTAGCATTCAAAGGCTGGTCATTATTCATTGGAATTGCAATAATTGGTACACCAAAACTCAAACACTCTATCACTGAACCCCTCCCACAGTGACTCACAAATCCACCTATACTTTCATGTCCCAAAATTTTGACTTGTGGGGCACATCCCTCTACAACCATTTCTCTGTTTTGCACCCTCCCAATAAACCCTTGTGCAAAACCTCTTCAATCTCGACCTTTTGATCAGTACCAATGTACCATCCCCACTTGGAAATCTAATCACCCAAATGAAATTCACATTACTAAGCTCAAGCCCATAAGCCAATTCCTCTTTTTTTTGCTTGGACAAATGATTCTCACTCCCAAAAGAAATAAACAGAATTGACGATTTTCCCTTTTGCTTAACCATTTCATAATCTCAATAACATCTTCTTCTTCTTCTTTTTCTAGTTTTCCACCATTATAGGCAAGTGGGCCCATGATTGAAAAAGGTCGTAAATTACTAAATCAAGTTTCAAATTTGTGAAACTTTCAGAGAGATTTGGAATGGCCATTTGAAAGGTTTGCCGAAGGGTCTTTTTAAGGGTGGGTGGGAGGCCATCGCAGGTATGGTAATGAGGAGGAAGTTCATCGGAAGATGGCAAATGAAATTCTAGTAATTCAATGGAGGAACTCCAATTGGTATTACAATCTAATTTGTTTATGATGGATCTGAGTTTGATGGGTGTTGAGCAAAAGTGAATGTAAAAGTTGTTTTGGATGAGTTTCTTGGCAAGCTCTAACAATGGTGAAATGTGACCATAGCCTATCCATGGAAGCATTAGAACTCTCAAACTAGTTTCTTTTTTGGTGGCCATGGTGAGAACTGTGTATCCGCGAGCGAGCGAGCGAGCGAGAGAGAGAGAGAGAGAGAGAGAGAGAGAGAGCAATTTCGTAAGGACCAGCGGTGTCATTTTGTCTTGGAGTATATATAAATAATTAAATACCAGGTGTGTGTCCATGACGACTTCATTTGTCTTGCGACAAAATTTAATACTCCATGTCATTATATGTATGTTAGTTTTCTATTATCCTCGTTTATTAAACGAGTCATTTTATTTTATTACATTTTGTTTGGATAAAACTTAAAAGTTTATTTACTGATAATTTTGTATAGCTATATTATCTAGCGCAATATATATATATAGTTACTTTATGTGAGATAAAACATGTCGTCTTAATATAATTTTAGCTGTAAATGTTTTAGAATAATGTTAGATATATTTATCAATCTTTTATACATATACAATTATTATTTTATTTTAGTTATATTTTTATTAATCGGTGTATCTTTCCAAATACTTTTAAATAATATAAAGGAATCCTAACATGTTTTTGTTCTATTGTCATTTATGTATTTCAATTTAACTCGAAAGTAAAAAAGTTTAAAGTCAAAACAAAATAATATTTAGACTTATAAAAATTGATTTTTTTAATACGATAAAAAAAATTAAGTTAGTCAAGTCAATAAACTGACTTACTCCCTCCGTTTTTTATTAGTTGATTTTTTAGCTCAAATCACATAAATCAAGATCAATAATTAATAATAATAATAACATTTAATTTATTGGTATTATAACATAATTGTTCTTATTTAATATACATGGAAAAATGAGATGCTTATATATTTTTAAAATATGAAAAGGGCAATAAAGGAAAAATAACTTTGTCTTTACATTCAAATATGAGAAAAGTAACTAAAAATAAAAAAGAGACAAATTTTATAAAAACAACTAAATGAAACGGAGGGAATAACAATTAGAGATCGATTCCGTAAATAATACTTATCAATTAATGTATCGAATCGTCCTTAAAATGTCATTTATTAATTAATATATCGTAATAGATAAATATTGATCTCACCATATAATTCCAGTAGGAAATTAGTTCATACAATTAAATGTCATAATAATCTCTACAACATTATCTCAAATTGAATAGTAGTTGAGATAATGAAAATTATGACGAATTCATGAAGTTAGAGTATGGGATCCATTAGAATAATGAAAAGGTCAACACTTTTTACGGAGAGTAGAAAATTAGAGAAAACGGAAAGTAAGAGACTATTTCGTCAACAGTAATAAAAATCATAAATTCAAAATTATACTTTTACACCCCAAGTAATAGAAATTAACCTTTTGTGACGGAGGATGCATCGCAAGAAAAATAAATTGTTAAATACTTTTTATTTATATTGAAAAAACAACTAGATACTAAGAATATTAAATTATCACCTTTTTTTTTAAATTCATAATTTTAAAAATCATAAATTCAAAATTATACTTGCACAAATTAAATAGTATAATTTAACCTTTTGCAACAAAGTGAGGCGTCAAAAGAAAATAAAGCGTTAAATTCTTTTTATTTATATTGAACAAACAACTAGATATTACGAAAATTAAATTATCTTTTCTTATGGAATTCATAATTTAAAACATCATAATTTCGAAATATATTAACACATGACAAATAATAGAAAAAAAAAAACTTTTTGCGACAGAGCGATGCTTCATAAGAAAATAATTCGTTAAATTCTTTTTATTTCAACCGAACAAACATATATATACTAAGAATATTAAATTATCTTTTTTTCTGAAATTTATAAATTTCACCATCATAAATACAAAATTATACTTGCCAAACACCAAATAGTAGAAATTAACCTTTTGCGACAAAGCGATGCGTCGTTAAGAAATAAATCTATAAAAATTCTTTTTATTTACACCGAACAAAGAACTTGATACTAAGAATATTAAATTATCATTGCTTATGGTATTCATAATTTAAAGCATCATAAATTCTAAATTATACAATCACACACCAAACAATAAAAAAATAACTTTTGCAACGGAACAATGGTTCGCAAGAAAATAATTCATTAAATTATTTTTATTTCAATTGGAAAAACAGATTGATACTAAGAATATTAAATTATCATATTTTTCTGAAATTCATAATTTTAAATATCATAAATTCGAAATTATACTTCACACACCAAATAGTAGAAATTAACATATTGCAATGGTTTGATGCGTCGCAAGAAAACAAAGCGTTAAATTATTTTTATTTATATTGAACAAACAACTAGATATTAAAAATATTAAATTATCTTTTCTTATGGAATTCATAATTTAAAACATCTTAAATTTGAAACTATAGTAGCACACACCAAATAATAAAAAATAACTTTTTACGACAAAGCGATAGGTTGCAAGAAAAATATTCGTTAAATTCTTTTTATTTCAACTGAACAAACAGATTGATACTAAGAATATTAAATTATCATTATTTATAAAATTCAAAAATTTAAACATCATAAATTCAAAATTATATTTGCATACACTAAATAGTGGAAATTAACCTCTTGAGACAAAGCGATGCCTCACAAGACAATTTGTTAAATAATTTTTATTTCAACTAAACAAACAGATAGATACTAAAAATATTAAATTATCATTTCTTAAGGAATTCATAATTTAAAACATCATAAATTCAAAATTGTAACTACACACAATAAATAATACGTTATAGAAAATAGCCTTTTGCGATAAAGCGATGTGTTGTAAGAAAATAATTTGTTAAATTCTTTTTGTTTGAACAAAACAAACAGATAGATACTAAGAATATTAAATATTCATTTTTATTAAAATTCATAATTTTGAACATCATAAATTCAAATTTATACTTGCACATACCATATAAGAGAAATTAACTTTTTGCGATGGAGTTACGCGTCGCAAGAAAATTAATAGTTAAATACTTTTTATTTATACTAAACAAATAACTAGACACTAAGAATATTAAATTATCATTTATTTTGGAATTATTAATTTAAAACATCATAAATTCGAATTTATACTATCATATACCAAATTATAGAAAAATAACATTTTGCGACGTAGTGATGCATCGCAAGAAAATAAATAGCTAAATTTGTTTTATTTATATTTTTTTTAAAAAAACTAGATACTAAGAACATTAAATAATCATTTTTTCTTAAATACATAATTTTAAAAATCATAAATTCAAAATTATTCTTGCACACAACAAATAGTAGAAATTAATTTTTTGTGACAGAATGATGCGTCACAAGAAAATAAATCGTTAAATTCATTTTATTTCAACCAAACAAACAAATAGATACTAAGAATATTAAATTATCCTTTTCCATCTACTTAATAATTTTAAACATCATGAACTCGAAATTATACTAGCACACACCAAATAATATAAATTAACCTATTGTGATGAAACGATGTGTAGTAAGAAAATAATTTGTTAAATCCTTTTAATTTCAACTGAACAAAAAAATAGATACAAAGAATATTAAATAATGATTTTTAATGAAATTCATAATATTGAACATTATAAATTCGAAATTATACTTGCACACAGCAAATAGTAGAAATAAATCTTTTGCGACGACATAATGCGTCGCAAGAAAATAAATAGTTGAATTATTTTTATTTATATTGAACAAACAACTAAAGACTAAGAATATTAAATTATCATTTTTTCTGAAATTTATAATTTTAAAAATCATAAATCCAAAATTATACTTGCACACATCAAATAGTATAAATTAACCTTTTGTGATGGAGTGATGCGCCGTAAAAAATAAAGCGTTAAATTCTTTTTATTTATATTGAACAAACAACTAGATACTACGAATATTAAATTATTTTTTCTTGTGAAATTCATAATTTAAAACTTCATGAATTTGAAACTAGCACATATCAAATAATAGAAAATAACTTTTTGCGACAAATCGATGCGTTGCAAGAAAATAATTCATTAAATTCTTTTTATTTCAATCGGACAAACAACTAGATACTATGAATATTAAATTATCATTTTCTATGAAATTAAAAATTTTAAACATCATAAATTCAAAATTATATTAGTACATACCAAATAATATAAAATAACCTTTTGCGACATAGTGATGCCTTGTAAGAAAATATATCGTTAAATTTTTTTTATTTCAATTGAACAAAGAAAAAGATACTAAGAATATGAAATTATCATTTTTCATAAAATTCATAATTTTAAACATCATAAATTCGAAATTATACTAGAGCATACCAATTAATAGAAAATAACGTTTTGCAATGGAGCGATGCATCACAAGAAAATAATTAATTAAATTTTTAAAATTTCAGCTAGACACATAGATACTCAGAATCTTAAAAATATAATTTTTAATGAAATTCATAATTTTAAACATCATAAATTCTAAATTGTACTTGCACACACCAAATAGTAGAAATTAGTCTTTTGCGAGGGAGTGATAGTCCATAAGAAAATAAATAGTTGAATTCTTTTTATTTATACTTGACAAACAATTGGATATAAGAATATTAATTTATAAGTTTTTTCAAATTCATAATTTTAAAAATCATAAATTTGAAACTCTACATGCATACAGTACATAGTAGAAAGTAACCTTTTGAACGAAGCAATGTGTCGCAAAAAATACTTCATTAAATTCTTTTTATTTCAACTGAACAAATAGATAGATACTAAAAATATAATTTTTTTTTTGGAAATTATTATTTTGAACATCATAGTATCAAAATATACTTGCACACATAAAATAGTAAAAATTAACATTTTGCGACAGAGTGATGCATCGTTAGAAAATAAAACGTTAAATTGTTTTTATTTATACTAAGCAAACAAGTAGATACTAAGAGTATTAAATTATTATTTCTTATGGAATTCATAATTCAAAACATCATAAATTCGAAACTATACTACACACACTAAGTAATAAATTTGCAATAGAACAATGCATCACAAAAAAAAAATACTTCGTTAAATTCTTTTTAATTCAACCGATCAAACAGATAGATACTAAAAACATTAAATTATCATTTTTTCAGAAATTCATAAATTTGTAATTATACTTGCACAAACCAAATAGTAAATTAACCTTTACGACAGAGCGATGCGTCACAAAAAAATAAATAGTTAAGTTCTTTTTAGGTATATTCAACAAAGAACTAGATTTTAAGAATATGAAATTATCCTTTATCAAGGAATTAATAATTTAAAACATCATAAATTCAAAACTATTCTTGCACACAATATATAATAAATGAGTTTTTACGACAAAGTGTTACGTCACAAAAGAAATAATTCTTTAAATTCTATTTATTTCAAACGAAAAAAATATATAGATAGTAAGAATATTAAATCATCATTTTTTGTGAAATTAAAAAATTTAAATATCATAAATTCGAAACTATACTTGTACACACCAAATAGTAGAAATTAAACTTTTGCGACGGAATGATGCATCACAAGAAAATAATCCGTTAAATTATTTTTATTTCAACCGAACAAACACATAGATACTACCAATACTAAATTATAATTTTTAATGAAATTAATAATTTTGACCATCGTAAAGTCAAAATTGTATTCGGACGTACCAAATAATAGAAATTGACCTTTTGCGACAGAGTGATGCATCCCAAGAAAATAAATACTTAAATTCCTTTTAATTATACTAAACAATCAAGTAGAAATTAACCTTTTGCGATGGAACAATGCATCAGAAGAGAATAAAGAGCTAAATTCTTTTTATTTATACTGGAAAAACAACTAGATACTAAGAATATTAAATTAACATTTCTTTTGGAATTCATAATTTAAACTTCATAAATTTTAATTTATACTGGATATACCAAATAATAATAAAAAAATAACAATTTGTGACGCAGTGATGCGTCGTAAGAAAATAAATAGCTAAATTTCTTTTATTTATACTGAAAAAAAAATTAGATATTAAGAGTATTAAATAAATGATAATTTAAAAATCATAAATTCAAAATTATACTTGCCCACAGCAAATAGTAGAAATTAACGTTTTGCAACAGAGTGATGCATCATAAGAAAATAAGTTGTTAAATTCTTTTTCTTTCAATCAAACAAGCAAATAGATACTATGAATATTAAATTATAATTTGTCATAAAATTAATAATATTAAACATCATAAATTGGAAATTATACTAGCACACACCATATAATAGAAAATAACTTTTTACGATAGAGTGATGCATCGCAAGTAAATAATTGGTTATTTTATTTTTATCTAAATCGAAAAACAGATAGATTCTAAGAATTTTCAATTAGAATTTTTCTAAAATTCATAATATTAACCATCATAACTTTCAAATTTTACTTGCACGCACCAAATAGTAGAAATTAACATTTTACAACGGAGTGATGCATCACATGAAAATAAATCTTTAAATTCTCTTTATTTACACTGAAAAAACAACAAGATTTTAAGAAAATTAAGTTATCATTTCTCAAGGAATAAATAATTTAAAATTCATAAATTTGAAATTTACTTGCAGACAACGAATAATAGAAAATGACTTTTTACGACAGAGTGATGCGTCACAAAAAAGGAATTCGTGAAATTCTATTTATTTCAACTGAACAAACACATAGATACTAAGAATATTAAATTATCATTTTTAGTGAAATTCATAATTTTGAACATCAGAAACTCAAAATTACACTCGCACACACCAAATATGAGAAATTAACCTTTTGCGGCAGAGTGGTGCGTCGCAAGAAAATAAGAAGTTAAAATTCCTTATTTATACTGAACAAACAACTAGGTACTAAGAATATTGAATTTTCATTTGATTCAGAATAAATAATTTAAAACATCATAAATTCGAATTTATACTAGCATATACCAATTAATAAAAAAAATAACATTTTGCGACGTAGTGATGCATCGCAAGAAAATAAATTGCTAACTTTGTTTTATTTATACTGGAAAAAAAATAGATACTGAGAATATTAAATAATCATTTTTTCTTAAATTCATAACTTTAAAAATCATAAATATGAAATTATACTTGCACACAGCTGGTAGAAATTCACTTTATTCGACAGAGTGATGCGTCACAATAGAATAAATCGTTAAATCCTTTTTCTTTCAACCAAACAAACAAATAGATACTAAGAATATTAAATCATCATTTTTAATGAAATTAAAAATTTTAAACATCATAAATTCGAAATTATACTAGCACATAACAAATAATAGAAATTAGCTTTTACGATGTAAAGATGCGTCACAAGTAAATAATTTGTTATCTTATTTTGATCTCAATAAAAAAAAAAAACCAGAGAGATACGACGAATTTTAAATTAGCATTTTTCTAAAATTAATAATATTAACAGTCTTAACTTCCAAATTTTATTTGCTCGCACCGAATAGTAGAAATTAACATTTTGCGACAGAGCTTTGCATTGCAGGAAAATAAATCTTTAAATTCTCTTTATTTATACTAATCCAACAACTATAGTTTAAGAATATTAAGTTATCATATCTCAAGGAATTAATAATTGAAAAATCATAAATTCAAAATTGTACTCTCTAATAATAAATAATAGAAAATGACTTTTTGCGACAAAATGATGCGTCGCCAAAAAATAATTCATCAAATTCTATTTATTTCAACTAAACACACACACAGATACTAGGACTATTAAATTATCATTTTTAGTGAAATTCATACATCAAAAATTTGAAATTAGTCTCGCACACACCAAGTATGAGAAATTAACCTTTCGCAACGGAGTGATGCGTCGCTAGAAAATAAATAATTAAATTCCTTATTTATATAGAGTATACAACTAGATACTAAGAATATTAAATTATCATTTCATTTGGAATAAATAATTTAAAACCTCATGAATTCGAATCTATTCTGGCTTATACCAAATAATTTAGAAAAAACATTTGTGACGTAGTGATGTGTCGCCAGAAAATAACTAGCTAAATTTGTTCTATTTATATTGGGGAAAAAAAAAACTAGATACTAAGAATATTAAATGATCATTTTTTCTTAACTTCATAATTTTAAAAATCATAAATTTGAAAATATACTTGCCCACAGCTAATAGTAGAAATTAAATGTTTTGCGATGGAGTGATGCGTCACAAGAGAATAAATCGTTAAAATTCTTTTTCTTTCAACCAAACAAAAAAAATAGATTGTAAGAATATTAAATTATCATTTTTAATGAAATTAAAAAGTTTAAACATCATAAATTCGAAATTATACTAGCACACACCATATAATTGAATATTACGTTTTTGTGACGAAACGATGCGTCGCGAGTAAATAATTGGTTATTTTATTTTTATCTCAATTAGAAAAAAAATAGATACTAAGAATTTTAAATTAGCATTTTTCTAAAATTCATAATTTTAACCATCATGACTTCCAAATTTTACTTGCACGCACCAAATAGTAGAAATTAACATTTTGCGAACGAGCGATGGATTGCAGGAAAATAATTCTTTAAATTCTCTTTATTTATAATGATCAAACAACTAGATTTTAAGAATATTAATTTATCATTTCTGAAGGAATTAATAATTTAAAAATCATAAATTCAAAATTATGCTCGGAGACAATAAAGAATAGAAAATGACTCTTTGCGATAAAGCGATGCGTAACAAAAAAATAATTCGTTAATTTCTATTTATTTCAACTGAACAAAGACATAGATACTTAGAATATTACATTATCATTTTTACTGAAATTCATAATTTTGAACTTCAGAAATTCGTAATTACACTCACACACACACACCAAATATGAGATATTAACCTATTGCGACGGCGTGATGCGTCGCAAAATAATAAATAATTAAATTCCTCATTTATACCGAACATACAACTACATACTAAGAATATTAAATTATCATTACATTGGAATAAATAATTTAAAACATCAAAATTTTGAATTTATGTTGGCATATTCCAAATAATAAAAAAAATATTTTGCGACGTAGTGATGCGTCGCAAGAAAATAAATAGCTAAATTTGTTTTATTTATACTGAAAAAAACTAGATACTAAGAATATTAAATAATCATTTTTTGTTAAATTCATAATTTTAAAAATATAAATTCGAATTTATACTTGCAGACAGTTAATAGTAAAATTAACGTTTTGCGACTGAGTGATGCATGACAAGAAAATAAATCGTTGAATTCTTTTTCTTGCAACCAAACAAACAAATAGATAGAATATTAAATTATCATTTGTAATGAAATTAAAAATTTTAAACATCATAAATTTCAAATTATAGTAGCACACACAAAATAATAGAAAATAACTTTTTGTGACTGAATGATGCGTCGCAGGTAAATAATTGGTTATTTTATTTTTATCTCAATCGAATAAATAGATAGATACTAAGAATTTTAAATTAGCATTTTTCTAAAATTCATAATTTTAACCATCATAAGTTCCATATTATACTAGCACACATCAAATAGTAGAAATTAACCTTTTGCGAAGGAGAGATACATCGCAAGAAAATAAATCTTTAAATTCTTTTTATTATACTGAAAAAACAACTAGATTGTTAGAATATTAAATTATTATTTCTTAAAGAATTAATAATATAAAAATCATAAATTCAAATTTATATTTGTAGATAGTAACGAATAGAAATTGACTTTTTGCGACAAAGCAATGTGTTGCAAGAAAAAAAATAGTTAAATTCTTTATTTACACCGAACAAATAACTAGATACAAAGATTATTAAAATATCTTTTCTTTTGGAATTCATAATTTAAAACATCATAAATTTGAATTTATACTACATATACAAAATCATTAAAATAAAATAACAGTTTGCGACGTAGAATTGCGTCGAAAGAAAATAAATAGTTAAATTCATTTTATTTATAAAGAAAAAACAACTAGATAATAAGAATATTAAATCATCATTTTTTTTCTGAAATTCATAATTTTAAAAATCATAAATTCGAAATTAGACTTCCACATACCAAATAGTAGATATTAACCTTTTGCAACATACTGATATGTCGTAAGAAAATAATTCGCTGAATTATTTTTATTCCAACTAAACAAACAAATAGATACTAAGAATATTAAATTATGATGTTTAATGAAATTCATAATTTTGATCATTACAAATTCAAAATTATACTTGCACACACCAAATAGTAGAAATAAATCTTTTTTGACGATACGATGCATGACAAGAAAATAAATAGTTAAATTATTTTTATTTATATTGAACAAACTTCTAGATACTAAGAATATTACATTATCAATTTTTTCTCAATTTCATAATTTAAAAAATTGCAAATTCGAAACTATACATGCACACACGAAATAGTAGAAATTAACCTTTTGCGACGGAGTGATGCATCGCAAGAAAATAAATCATAGCATTCTTTTTATTTCAACTGAAAAAAGTGAGATACTAAGAAAATTAATTTTTATGAAATTCATAGAAATTAACCTTTTGCATCGGAGCGATACATCGCAAGAATATAAATCATAATATTCTTTTTATTTCAACTGAAAAAATTGAGATTCTTTTTAATTATATTGAACAAACTACAATATACTAAAAATATTAAGTTATTATTTCCCATGGATTTCATAACTTAAAATATCATAAATTCAGAACTGTACTATCGCACATTAAATAGTAGGAAATGACTTTATGCGACAGAACAATGCGTCGCAAGAAAATAATTCATTAAATTCCGTTTATTTCAACTGAATAAACACGTAGATACTAAGAATATTAAATTATCATTTTTTGAAAATCATACATTCAAAATTATACTTATAAACAATAAATAGTATAAATTAATCTTTTCCGACAGCTTGATGCGTCACGAGAAAATAAATAGTTAAATTATTTTTATTTATACCGAAAAAAGAACTAGATACTAAGAATAATAAATTATCATTTCTCAAGTCATTAATAATTTAAAACATCATAAATTCGAAATTATACTTGCACACAATAAATAATAGAAAATAATCTTTTACAAGGGAGTGATGCGTCGCAAAAAAATAATTTATTAAATTCTTTTTATTTCAAACGAACAAAAAAATAGATACTAAGAATATTAAATTACCATTTGCTCTTACATTCATATTTTTAAACATCATAAATTCAAAATTATTATATTTGCACGCACCAAAATGTACATATTAACCTTTTGCGAAGGAGAGATGCGTCGCAAAAAAGTAAATCGTTAAATTGTTTTTATTTATATTAAAAAAAATAGATACTAAGAATATTAAATTATCATTTCTTATGAAATTCATCATTTAAAACAACATAAATTCGAAATTCTTCTAACACAAACTAAATAATATAAAATATCTTTTTGCAACAGCGCAATGTGTCCCACGAAAATAATTCGTTAAATTCATTTTATTTCAAATGAACAGATAGATAGATACTAAGAATATTAAATTATCATTTTTACTGACATTCATAATTTTAAACATCATAAATTCTAAATTATTATACTTGCGCACACCAAATAGTAGAGATTAACCTTTTCAGATTGAGAGATGCGTTGCAAAGTAAAAATTGTTAAATCCTATTAATTTATACCAAAGAAACAACTAGATACTAAGAATGTTAAATTATTATGGAATTCATAATTTAAAACATCATAAATTCAAAACAATATTAGCACACACCAAATAATAGAAACAACTTTTTGCGATGGAGCGATGCGACATAAGAAAATAACTCTATAAATTCTTTTTATTTTAATCAAATAGACATAAATACTAAGAATATTAAGTAATCATTTTTTTTCTGAAATTAATAATTTCAACCAACATAAATTCAAAATTGTACTTGCACACACCAAATAGTAGAAATTAACCTTTTGCGACGGAGTGATGCATTGCAAGAAATAAATAGTTTAATTCTTTTTATTTATACTGAGCAAACAATTAGATACTAAGAATATTAAATTATCCTTTTTTTCCTAAAATTAATAATTTTAAAAATCATAAATTGGAAATTCTATTGGCACACACAAAATTGTACAAACTAACGTTTTGCGACAGAATGATGCGTCACAAAAACATGAAGCGTTAAATTCTTTTTATTTATATTGAAAAAACGCCTAGATATAAATATTTTCTTAAAGATTTCATAATTTAAAACATCAAAAATTCGAAATTATATAGCACACCAAATAATAGAAACTAACCTTTTGCAACGAAGGGATGGGTCGCAAGAAAATAATTCGTTAAATTCTTTTTTTTTCAACCGAACAAACATATAAATACCAAGAATATTAAATAATTATTTTTTTTCTAAAATTTATAATCTTAAACAATATAAATTCAAAATTCTACTCGCCCACACCAAATTTTACAAATTAACCTTTTGCAATGGAGTGATGCGTCACAAAAAAATAAAGCGCTAGATTCTTTCTATTTATATTGAACAAAAACTAGATAACAAGAATATTCAGTTATCATTTCTTAAGGAATTCATAATTTAAAACATCACACATTCAAATTTATACTATCACATACCAAATAATATAAGATAACCTTTTGCGACAAACTAATGTGTTGCAAGAAAATAAATATTAAATTCTATTTTTTTATATTGAACAAACAACTAGATACTGAGAAAATTAAATCATTATTTCTTACAAAATTCATCATTTAAAACAACATAAATTCAAAATTATTCTAACACACACCAAATAATTGAAAATATCTTTTTGTGACGTAGCAATGGGTCGAAAGAAAATCATTCATTAAATTCTTTTTATTTCAACCGAATAAACATATAAATACTAAGAATATTAAATAATCATTTTTTTTAAATTCATAATCTTAAACAACATAAATTCAAAATTTTACTCGTGCACACCAAATATTACAAATTAACCTTTTGCGACAGAATGATGCGTCACAAAAAAAATAAAGCGTTAATATTTTTAAACATCATAAATTAGAAATTATACTTGCACACACCAAACAGTAGAAACTAACTTTTTTTGACGGAGTGATGAGTTAAAAAAAATAAATCGTTAAATTCATTTTATTTAGACTAAACAAATAACTAGATACTAAGAATTATTAAATTATCATTTCTTATGGAACTGATAATTTAAAACATCATAAAATTGAACTATACTAGCACACACCAAATAATAAAAAATAACTTTTTTTTGCAACGGAGCGATGCATCGCAAGAAAATAATTCGTTATTTATTTCAACCGAACAAACAACTAGATGCTAAGAATATTAAATTATCATTTTTTTTCATAAAATTAATAATTTTTAAAATTATTAATTGGAAATTCTACCGACACAAAGGAAATAGTACAAATTAACATTTTGCGACAGAAGGATGCATCACAAAAAGATAAAAGGAATTCATAATTTAAAACATCATAAATTAGAAATTATACAACACACACCAAATAATAGAAAATAACTTTTTACGACAGAATAATGGGTTACAAGAAAATAATTCGTTAAATTCTTTTTATTTTAATGGAACAAACATATAGATACTTAGAATATTAAATAATCATTTTTTTCTGAAATTTATAATTTTAAACAACATAAATTCAAAATTATACTTGCACACACAAAATTGTAAAAATTAACCTTTTGTGATGGGATGATGCATTGCAAGAAAATAAATACTTTAATATTCTTTTTATTTATAGTTAACAAGAAACTAGATATTAAGAATATTAAATTATCATTTTGTCCAACATTCATAATTTTAAACATCATTAATTGGAAATTATACTTGCACACAACAAATAGTCCAAATTAACCTTTTGCGACAGAGTGATGCGTCGCAAAAAAAATAAAGCATTAAATTCTTTTTATTTATATTGAACAAAAAACTAGATACTAAGAATATTAAATTATCATTTCTTATGAAATTCATCATTTAAAACAACATAAATTCGATATTATTCTAACAGACACCAAATAATAGAAAATATCTTTTTGCGACAGAGTGATGTGTCCCAGAAAAATAATTTGTTAAATTCTTTTTATTTATACTGAACAAACAACTAGATACTAGGAATATTAGATTATTATTTCTTAAGGAATTCATAATTTAAAATATATAAATTTGAAATTCTGCTTGCACACAATAAATAATTAGAAAATATCCTTTTGCAACAGAGTGACGTGTCGCACGAAAATAATTCATTAAATTCTTTTTATTTAAACCTAACAAACACATGGATACTAAGTATATTAAATTATCATTTTTAGTGAAATTCATAATTTTGAACATCATAAATTCAAATTTATATTTGCAATAGTTGAAATTAACCTTTTGTGATGGAGTGATGCGTGTTAAGAAAATAAATGGTTAAATTGTTTTTATTTATAATGAGCAAAAAATAGATAGTAAGAATATTAAATTATCATTTCATATCATAATATAAAACATCGTAAATTCAAAACTATACTTGCACACACCAAATAATAGAAAATAACCTTTTCCAATGGAGTGATGTGTCACAATAAAATAAAATAAATTATTTTTATTTCAATTGAACAAACAAATAAATACTAAATATAATACATTATCATTTTAAATTAAATTCATAATTTTGAACATCATAATTCAAGATTATACTTGCACACACCACATAGTAGAAAATAACCTTTTGCGACGAAGTCGATGTCGCAAGAAAATATATCATTATTTTTTTTATTTGAACCAAACAAACAATTAGATATTAAGAATATTAAATTATCATTTGTTATGGAATCTACAATTTTAAAGATCATAAATTAATGATTATACAAGCATAGAAAATATAATAGAAAAATGAGCTTTTGTGACAGAGATGTGTCGCAAGAATATAAATCATTAAATTCTTTTTATTTCTACTAAACAAATAATTAGATACTAAGAATATTAAATTATCATTTGTTATGAAATTCACAATTTTAAATAAATTGAATATTATAGCACACACCAAATAATTGAAAATAACCTTTGCAAAAGAGTGACGCGTCGCATAAAAATAAAAATTTAAATTCTTTTTATTTCAACCAAACAAAAAACTAGATATTAAGAATATTAAATTATCATTTGTTATAAGAATTCATAATTTTCAACATTATAAATTCAAGAATATACGAGCTAACACCAAATACTAGAAAATAACCTTTGGCGACGGAGTGATGCATCGGAAAAAAATAAATTGTTAAATTCTATTTTATTTTAACAGAACCAACAACTAGATTTTAAGAACATTTAGTTTATCATTTGTTATGAAATTCACAATTTTAAAGATCTTAAACTAATGATTATATAAGTACACACAAAATAATAGAAAAATAAGCTTTTACAATAGAGTGATGCGTCGCAAGAAAAGAAATCGATAATTCTTTTTATTTCAACCGAACAAACAATTAGATACTAAAAATATTAAATATATCATCATTTGTTATGAAATTCATAATCTTCAACATCATAAATTCAAATCATACTAGCACACACCATATTAGAAAATAATCATTTTTGATGGAATGATGTGTCGTAAGAAAATAAATCGTTAATTTTTTTTTATTTTAGTTGAACAAACAACTATATACTAAAAATATTAAATTGAAGCATCAGAAGGGGGGTATTAAAGTTAAAACAAAGTTTCCTTTAAAGCCGCAAACTCGATAATGGTATCTCCGACAAGTCATCTACTCATCTCCTAAAAATTGTTTTCCATTCACAATGTTTAACTCTCACACGAATTATTCTCATTTATCAAACCATACATAGAAAATGAAACAAAAAAACAATAGCTACCAAATCGTACTTGAACATGAAATTATACTTAAAGACAGTAGTTATTAATAATAAAAAGAAAGTAACCAAAAATTCATACTTGAATGAAGTAGACAGAAACTGTCAAACCTATTATATATTCATTTTATACCATTTTTCTTATTCAGTTTATACCATTTCAAAAGTATCAAAGCGTCAGTTACAACTAACTTATCTTTGTTAAAGAAACAGATATTTTTTCTAATAAATTTTGTCTGTCCCTTTGACTAGTAGACATTATAGTTCTAACTAGCACCATGAATCATATTCATGTAAGAGCACAAAAATAGCCAAATTAATGTACCACCGTAAACTCTCAAAGAGAACCGGCACTAGATTGGGAGTCTCCTATCACCGAAACTTTTTGTAAAAAAAAAAAAAATACCACTTCATCCTCCTTAGTTTTTGTTGCACAATTTCTTCAACTCTTCCACTACAACACACATCTCTTCCTCTTCTTTCATTCTTATTTCCTC